>VRYO01001463.1:54159249-54173701 GCA_009812075.1 Sialia sialis
AAAAAATCCCAACAAAAGGAAAGAAGACTAAAAATAAAGATAAGAAATATTTACTGAATCTGTTTTGTTGTAAGACATTTCTGATTGATGGTGTTTAAAATATATTCAACAGAACCTACTGTACTCCCTGATTATTAATAAGAAAAACATGACCCAAGCAAGTGTGTTTGTCAGTGACATGCTATCATGATACTGCTTTTCCTAGTATCTCCTTGAATGCTGAAAAATATTTTGTGTTCCATTTCTGGAGTTTTTCCTTTGTGATTTTTCCTTAATTTTCTCACAGTTATCATAGAAGTAGTTATCTTTAAAAAATTTGCCCTTCTCCAGAAACAGTATGATCTGCATTGACATCAAAATTAAAAATACAGAGGCAACACTACTCTGCTGATATGTTAGTAGTTTGTGATGGAATGGAAAGTTCATGTTCATTAATTTTTTCCAGTGCTCAGTTATTATTTTTTTTTTTCCGTGGGTATTTAATATTTTTCTAATCCATTACTTAATATGGAAACAAGACAATGATGTGGACAAGACAATCATGTCCCTCAGCATGTCAATTCTCATGCAGCAGTATCCTAAGAAGACATCTCTTCAACGTCCTAAATAGATTTCCCGGCATCCTGAGAAAAAATCACTTCACTAGAGAGGAAGTTTTACAGCTTATCTTCATGTTCTTTTGCCCATATTAAAGTCCAATGACATAATTTATTTAAAAAACAGTAAGTTCTATTTTGAAATTATTTTCTATCTTTCAGGTTTCAAATAATACATCAAGTATATTTTTTAAATCTGTTTTGTTCAACCTGTCATCTTATCCACAGAAACCTTAGATGTTGACTGTGAATTTTCTTCTTTAAACAAGTATTCTTAGATTATATTTTTTAATGCAAATGTCTTGTTCAGAAGTTCTCTGAAGACTTCCCCTGTGATATAACTATTTTCTTTAGAAGCTCCAACCGTTTCTTAGAATTTGTTTTTCTGTTGTGCTCTTCTGGTGATGTTTCATTATTTAATGTCCCAAGACCAAAGAACTACAAAGGCCACAGGCTGCTTGTTTAGACCAAAATATCAATTTCATCTTCTGAGAACTGTTCAACGTATCCATCCTAATTCAAGTTGTGGCAGATGTCATGAAGTACTAAGGTTATAGTGGATATACTACACATACTTATGACTTCCAACTCTGCTTCTTATTGCATTATTTTTAGCAACTCTTTTGATTGTTTTCCTGCTTTGGAGAGAAAACCAATGTATATAAAACTTTATAATAATTTTTAAATTCCATTAATTTCAAACTAATTTCCATTTTCAAAATTACATTTACTTTTTTTCCCTTTTTTTCTGAGCCTTTTTTAATTTTCTGGAAGCAACTTTGCAGGTGTTTTGTTCTATAATAATACAGATGCTCATTTTTTAGGAATTTTGATGAAAAGAGGTAGAATATGACTGAATATAGGAATATAGGAAGTGTGTTTGCTTATATCATGACAGTATTTGGTAGGTGTAGCCGCTATGCTCCTAAATAGTCCAAGCTTGCTTATCATGCTAGTAGTAACCAAAATTATAATTGAAATTTATTTATTTAAAAGCAGAGTTGAATTTTTTTAAACCATACAATGTCATTTTACCAGACTTTCTAAAAAACTAGGCATTGTCTATTAAATTATATAAATATCATGTGACTACTTTGGCATTTTCTTTTTGTCTGCTATTAATGACAGCTAGAACCCTGTTAAACTAAGAATTCAAAAGAAAGCTTTAAGTAGAAAAATCCCTGATTCTCTGAGTCTTGAATAGTCTTCAATATGACATTGGTATTTCATTGATAACAATGAGTTAATTGAGTCACAATTTGTTCATGGTCGACTCCAATATCTTTGCAAACTAGCACAGAATAGTATTTAAACATACTCTTGGTGTCAGAACAGCCTATTATAATATAGATAAAAATTTCATTTAATTGTCAACGTACTTTATTAAGTAAATTAAATGACTTGTAGAGGCTGCTGTTTAGATTTCGTGTAATTCTTGGAATTCTAGAAGTACCAACTATTGGTTTGGAGTTTTTTGGTTTGATTTGAATTGTTTTGGCTTGGTTTTGTTTTTTTTGGTTTTCTTTTAGGTAGTACAGCAAGTTAGGATAAATAAACTAATGTGTCTGTTATCTACAAAAATACCTCTAATAAATCAATTCTCACTGCAAGTCCTTTGAGCATGGATTGTAGCATTCTAGTTATAGTGTCCCACTAAATATTTAATTCTGAAAGGACAGAAGAAAGGAATGTCTGTAAGATGTTTAAATGTATATGCATATATGTATTCTAAAATGGATACATGTAATTTTATGTCCATCCAGGGCCACTCTATCATCTTCAAACTGTTGTAGAAATATTTCCCCTTACCTCAGGATAAGAAATGTATTAGCAAACTGGAATAACTGCAACAGAGAGCACATGGAACACTCAGAGATGAGCATTTGCCCTGGGAGGAGGGGTTAAAGGACCAGAACTGGTACATCTCTGAGAACATAGCTGCATCTCCCCAGTGCATTTGGGTTTTGGGTAGACAATGACAGGCTCTTTACAACCATTCTTGACAGGGTAAAGAGACAATAGATATAAATTGCAGTAAGGAAGTTGTTTCCCTATGAAGACAGTCAGGTAGCAAAGCTGGCTACACTTTGGGGTTTTTAAATCCTGACTGAACAAAGCTCTGAGCAACCTGGCCAGACCTCATAGATGATCATTCTCTCTGAGCAAGCAGCTGGACTGTCAGTCTCTTGAACATAAAATAGATTCTGCTCCTATGACTGTGATAAAACAGGCACAGGTTAATTACAGATTAGTCTGTCAGCTTATACTGCTTTTTCTAAACATAAAGGTCAGGACACCCCACTCGTGAATTACCTTACCATATTATAAGATTCTGGCCATTTTGATCTTCAAGCAGTTGTGGTTGGTGGAATTTGGCTGGATGACAGGTGTCCACCGAGCTGTTCTATCACAGCCCTCTTCAGCAGGACAGGGAGAAAATAACATGGAAACAACTCCTTGTGGATCAAGGTGATTTAATAAAGGAAAAAACAAAATTCATGCACATGGAAGCAAAGGAAAACCAACGACTTCTTTATTTTCAAACCAATTCCCAACCACAGGAAACAAGGTTTCAGCACACAGAGTGGGTTGTTCTGGAAGATAAACATCATAAAAAATTAATGCCTTCCCTTCCTCCTCTCGTCTCTTAGATTTTATGTCTATGCAGACACTCTATGGTCCGGAATAACCCTTTGATCATTTGGGGTCATCTGTCCTGGCTATGTCACCTCATAAAATCTTACCCAACCCCTAGCCTACTAGTGAGTGTGGAGAACATTGACTAACAGAGCTGATGCTGTGCCAGTACTGCTCAGCAGTAGTCAAAAAACAGTATGTTATCATCACCTTTCTAGCTACCAATGCAAAGCACAGCATTGTGAGGGCTTCTGTGGGGAAAAAAGCTCCATCTCATCAGACTCAATACACCAACATTCTGCTGAAACCGTTGCAAAAGTGTATTTCAATTTTCTTTCTGGGCACAGAAAGACATGGGTGATAGCTTTTATTTAGTTTTAGCACTCTGAGATCCATGAAGGTCTTATCACAACCTTAAAAAAATAATGCAGCAGAGCTTAATCTACAAGCTAATTTATTGTTTATGGAATTCTGTTAGCAGTTGTTAGTCTGCCTTCACTGAGCGTGGTAGGGAATAATCAATGCATGTAAAATTAAACAAGGAAAAAAAGTGTTGGGGGTGCATGGAAGAGAAGAGAAAGAAAATAAATTAGGCTTGTCTTGTCACAGTCTTCAGTGATTTCACTCAGTGAAAAGCAGAGTTGCAGTTTTTCAGTCAAACAGAAAAAGATTCTGAAAGAACTACAAAATTAAGCACTGTCTATTTAATTCATACACATAATAAATTGTGGCATTTCCAATTGTTGCCTGCCATTACAGAGAGGAACCCTATTCAAATGGATTACCAAAGGCAACACTGAGGTCAAGGAAACAAATCCTGCAGACTTCTCTTGAACAGCTCATTGATTTCCACACTGCAGCTAAATTTCTCATTTATATTTTGAATTCATTATGGTTAAAAAACCAAACAAAAAAAACCAAACCAAAACAAGAAACAACAACAAGAAAACCCAACCTGAAGATAAAAAGTAAGAGACAGTTTAGTAAATCAATGCAGAAGCTTTTATTCCTTGCAGTTCTCACTGGATAGCAGATTTATTCCTTTGGGACTAGATTATTTCAAACACCTTGCATTCTTATGGCAATAAACCTGACTCTTGAAATAAAAATCATACAACATTTCCTAGTTTTAAAACTATTCAATCCTTCAGAAGCTACATTTTTGGTTTTTCTTCAATTCATATGAACTAAATTAATGATGCATTATTTCCTTTCTAAAATATTCTTGGCTTTATGAGATTTTTATTTTTCCCATTTAAAATATGAAAAAAAAATAGAGAATATTTAAAACTATGGCATATTTGTGACAAAGTACTCATTATAGCAAAGAATTTAAAAAACAAAACCAAAAACTTGTTTGTATTTCCTAGGAAATAGTCTTTGGTAAGTTTTGTATCACATGCCAGCTGATTACTGAAATGACTCTGTGTGGAAGATCAGACAGCTACAGAAGCTGCTCTGGGTATTGCCAGAGACCTCCTGGCCCTGGTTCAGTAGAAGCCATGAAAGAGATAAACTTGAGGCAAGAGCAAGTGAAGATACCATGTCTGAGCACTCTGACGAGAGAGGACGTGGACATTGCTGGTGCAAAAAGATGCAACAGGGACTTGATAACCAAAAAAGATTGCATTGCTAAGGGAACAGGGACAAGCGGGTCTGAGTAGAAAATTTTGTGCAGGAGTTAGAGAATTATAAATACTGGTGATTAGTGCAATAAACTGGTTTTGTTTTGCTTGCACTGCATGATCCTTTTCTTTCAAGGGCTGCAGGTGGTGCCCTGTGTGAGGAACGACAATTCACCTAGCTGTCGTCCGGCAATGAGCTCCATGGCACTGAAGTGCTGTTGAAAGGAAGCAGGAGCCTGGCCAACATCAATCCCTTTGGATGTTGAAACTGAGCTGTGGGGAACAAGGACTGCAATATGTTTCAGAAGAAAAACACATCTTCAAACTTATGACTAAACTATTGGAGAAGCACGGCAAATCAGTGATTCTCACTCACTTAAGCTGACTTTACACTGAGCAGAATTACACAACAAAGGGTTGAATGCCAGCCCTGCTTTTACAGCACAGTTATGGGATGAAGTAGGGATGAAACTCTGGGATTGGGGGACTAAATGCGATGAAATAGCAGCTTGTTTTTTACCTCTGTGGTGAGTTATCACAGAAACTCTTAAAGCCTAGGAAGGTGCTGGGAAAGGATCATCTCCTGCATCACTGCAGCTCTGTGTTGAAAAAACTAAGATCACTCCTACCTCTTATAGAAATTCTCCACCTGCTCAGGACATGGTATTCTTTTTAAGAAAAAATCATCCTCCAGTGTCTTCTTGAAACTTCATTGTATTAATCTATTTCTGCTTTCACACTGCATGTAGATTCTCTTTCCTGTTTAGTGTTGCTGTTATTTTTTGTTTTGTGCTTGTTTTTTTTTTTTTTTGATTCAGACTAGAAGAAAAGTGAAATGACAGTGCACATTCTGAAGTGAGACTAAAAACCTTGAACAGACCTTAACTACACCTACATATATCCCTATCAATCAGTATTTATGTCTTCCTGTATCTCTAATCTATCGTCTTTCTCTAATCCATGCAATGCCTGTAAGAGAAAGAGGAAACGTGAAAATGGCCATATAGACCTATTGGTTTATTTCCTCAGTAATTATATTCTGCTTCTTTATTTCAGCAGGATGTGTTTTGACCACGGTTTCATACCCACCCTCCAAAGTACAGTAATTTCACACTTATAATGTGCATCGGGCTATACGGTGCACTTCTGGGTAGCCGGGAAGTCCACGGAATTTGTCCGTATATAAGGTGCACCGGCTTATAAGGTGTACTCTTTTTTTTTTTTTTTTGGAAGCAAGGATACGTGTGCAACAAAGTAACAAGTTAGTAACAGAATACTGTCAGGTGCTCAATTTGCAAGTAGTTTTCACAGATCAGTGTAGCCTTTAAACACAGCCTCAGGCACCCTCCCTGTGCCCCGGGCCCTGGCACTCCCACCCCTGGTGTTGGCTGCCATGGCTACCTGAGCGGCAGCCAGGGCTGCCGGCGCAGCGGCCAGAGCTGCCCACGCAGGGGGGAGGCCAGGGCTGCCTGTGCCGCGGGGTGATCACAGCCTCTGGGAGCAGCGGGTGAAGCGCAGCCCTTGCAGCCTCCGGCAAAGCACGGTGCCCACAGCCTCCAGAGAAGCATGGAGCTGGGAGCTGCCAGCAAAGCGTGGTGCCAGGAGCCTCCGTTGAGGCGGCCGGGGCTCCTGGTGAGGTGGCTGGAACTGCCCATGCAGGGGGGGGCGGCCGGAGTGGCCGGCGCAGCAGCCAAAGCTGCCCAAGTGGGGCAGCAGCTGGGGTCGCTGGTGCAGCTCGCACTTCCGGGTTGGCAACTCACCGGAATTTGTCCATATATAAGGCGCACTGGGTGATAAGGCCCACTTCCGTCTTAGGGTAGAAACTTCAGTCAAAAAGGTGCGCCTGATACACATGAAATTACTGTAAATGTCTTTCAGGTATATATGACAAGTATTTAGTCACAGTGGACTCGGTACTGGATACAGGAGGCACAGTAAAGACAGATCTTCTGTTTACGTTATGTCATCTGGCTTAGTATCAATGAACATGATCTTTCAAGTTTTTCAGTTCATACCTTTTCAAATTAAGCACCTCTAATCAAATAGTATATTTTGACATCTATCAAAAGAAAACTACTAGAGCTACTGTTATACAATATATGCTTAATACGTTATGCAAGATTATGTACTTTGTACCAACAGTATCACACCCAACCTTCATTGGCATCTTGACATCTGTTTGGTTTTCTACCTGATCCTTCAAAGGACTGTTATCAATAATAGCCTCACCCAGAGTTGCAGCCTTGAGTGAAGACTGGCTTTGCTGATTACTAGAAACAACATGCTGGATTTGTTTTATTGCAAATGAGACAAAGGCTCTACTGTCACACACATTATCCAGGAAAGGATAATACAGAAAATACATGACCACAAAACCTGACAAAAGCAAAGTTTGACATTTTTAGGATCCTGGTTGACCATATGCACCTTGCAGAATATATATATATGTTCAAATTCACTCTCTTTTCCAGTGACATCCTTTATCACATTTCACTTTTGGCAGAATGGAGAAAAAATTCTATAACGATAATATCTATTCTCACATTTTTTCACAAGATATCTCACTTTATCCTATCTGTACCATCTTTAAATACTCATATGACACCATCCTGACTGTCTAAAAATATTTATCTGTCCATTTTACTGCAAAATTAAATACTTTCTGAAATTGTAATGTAACTCAGTAGAGCTGGATCCATGATTATTATTCAGTTTAGTTCAGCTCATAAATCATCACCAAATATAACCAACATAATAATGCAATTGTAATATATGTTGATATTAAAAATTTAAAAATATTGATAAAAAACTGTTGAATAGATGGTGTTTTAATAATAGGTTGTTAAATACTGGATCTGATGAATACCAAATTTTCATTTTTCAGCTGCAGGAGGATTTCTTTCTTTCTCATTACTAAAAAGTCAAAATATTCTGAGATTGAATCCTTCATTTGAAGATGGTATAGTTTACTTGCAATTTTTCTGAGAAAACATCTATGTCAGTCCAGCTTGACCTGGACTGTATTGATTACCAAGGACTTGGTTCAAGTTTGGTTAAAATGTTGCTAGTAGCTTTTCAAGAATATTTTCTTCCCCAGTACCTTGGGTTGGAAGAAGGCAGGAAATCACATTTAGACAAAGGACAATCCCTTTTAGGGAGTGATCTTCAAGGACCTCTCAGGCTGTTCTCATTTTTAGAGCTTAATTCTGTAATAGCAAAATAATTAATTAATGAACTCTGATTAGAGAAAGCAGAACTTACCTATCTAAGTGTAAGTGTACTTGCCCAAAGGCAGCAATACTCTGTCCCTGTTTTCTGCTTGCCTTTCCTAAATCCTGACCAAATATGGCCATTCCTATTGCTGGCAAGAGCAGAGTCTTCTGGGCAGGTTTTACGGATATTACCAAACTAGAATAGTCCTGTTGTTTTGACCTGCTACGGCTTGCACTGCCCATTGATGGTTTCATCATTGTTCTGAGTGTCCAGTCTTGTTGGGTTTGATGAGCCAGAAATCCAGACTGTCACATTGCCTTAGAAGGACACAATCCCTTGTGTCTCCTGATGATTTTTACTGCTCATACTTGGAGTCTCAATGTGCTGAAATACTTTGTTAGATTGTGAAGGTCATCCTGTCAGAAAGTGCTTCCAATTTCAGAATTTCTGTGCTTCATTGCAAGGCTTTTCTCTTGTGCTTAGACAAACCTGCAATCACAGAACTTTGGAAAATTCTTTTTTTAGTGTCTCCTAAAAGCATCTGTGATCACAAGAGAAAGGCTGTTGCAAGAAATTAATGCCATTGTTCTAGTCTCGTTCCTTGTTAATGACTTGTGAGAACAGATTCATTTTGTGCTTGCTTCAACCCTCATTAGAGTTTGCCAGTTGGGAAAGAGAACAGGGAAGCAAGTACACTTTATCCTTTAAGTTACATAAAAAGTTACAGCCAAGTGGTTTCATACTGCATGTCAAACAGTTGAAGATAAAAGTATGTCAATGCTCTTAGAAATCATGTACTTAGTGTTTAAATCACTATGGATCCTGTTTGGAGATTGCAATCATTTCTACCAAGAAAACATAACTCAGTGCATCTGAGACATGCAAAAATCCAAATGGAAAATCAAAAGGCAAAAATAAAATATTAAAAGAAAGAGTGTGTGTGAGAGAGATATATGCACTCACAAATATACATCTAGCTGTAAATATATTTGTTTACAATTTTTATCTGACATTTATGACTGCATAATTTTTGTTACAAGTATGACAGCAAAATGTTGCTAACTCCATTTTTTAATTAGAGATATCAGGAATCAGTGACATACTTAAAATATCAAATAAAAAAAAATAAGGAAATGCTAATTATATTCCAGTATGACCATTATAACTCTTCATTTGGTTTGCAAGTTAAAAAATATGAAAACAACCTCATATTTGGAAAATAAAACATTTTTCTCAACTGAGCAAGATTTTAAGATTGGGTTTCCTCATCGACATAGGCTTTTTTAATGTCTACTCAGTATACTTATGTGTAACTGATTCCACTGTGAGTTGTAAAAGAAGTATGTGACAGATACTTTAAATAGCAAAAGGGAGTTTAACTAAAATTTTTAGTGTTTAACTAAAACCTCCTACATTACATATTCAGACTTTCTATTTCCAGTGAAAGAGAAAGATTGTGTAAATTTAGGATGAGTATTTTATGTCAGAACAAAGTGTCATGTGAGCAGTGGCAATGGACTTTTTATGGAGTTTCAAGAAGAGCAGGAATAGGAGAAATACTGGAGACTGGAAAAGTAAAACACTGGAGAGAGCTCTGGGGTCAGAGGAAAAACAGCAGAGAGGCTGAGGGTCAACACCATGAGGACAAGGATACATGTCAGGATGGCTAAAGAAAAGTAAGAGAAGTGATACCATGGAACAGTAAAGAAAACTTGATCGTTGGCTGATTTCAGGACCCAGATCAGAGTATGGTTTCTGACTTTAAAAATCTTGCTTAAGTCTTTCTTATTATTTAAGATCATAAGGAACATTAGAAATTGAGACAAATTACTTAACTAGTTCTTCCCCTTTCCCAAGTGTATGCTTTTATTGTGACAGGACTTAGCTATGAGCCTGAAAAGCCTTGAATGCACAGAGTAAATACACTCTCCTTCTTTGACATATAGTTGGTATACCATATGAGGTCTGACAAAGCATCACACTGATGTAAAGGATGCTGTGAAATTTCTGGACTCAGTAATTATGCAGCAAAGTTAAAATGTTGATGTGTTTGCTCAGGGCCAGTGTTTTAGATCAGTTTCCAGCTCAGAGATATTTCATTAAGTATCGTTAACTAGGATTAGGGAGGGAAAACAGCTTAAAAAATACACTTCTGCTCCAGAAGGCATTGTTTAGCAGTTTTCAAAGGCAAGTTCATTACTACAGAAACATGGAAGGATTGAGGTTTAAAAATACCTATGGAGTTTATTTGATCCAACCTTCCTGCTCAAACAGTAGCATTTCTGGTCAATTACTCTTGATCAGATTACCTTTTAATGTCTCCAAGAGGGGACACTCCACAAATTATTTGAGCAGCATTGCCAGTGTTCAGTCACCCTCACAGGAAAAAAAAATAAATCCTGATGTTCAGGGGAAAACTCCTGTGCTTCACTTTGTGTCCAGTTACTCTTTCACTGAAATCAATTTGGCTTTAACTTCTTTGAAACTGTCTCATTTACATTTTAGATAAGAAAGATAATTATGAAAGAGGGAGGTTGAAAGTAGCTATCAAAACACAGCACTCTTTTCTTTAAGAATATATGATGAGACAACAGAATAAGTATTCATTATAGTGTGAATTTTTGCAGAGTGAAAAAACACTATGAACAAATACCTCTTCCAAATACAGGAAAAAATATATTTATATTACAATAAATGTTTCTGTTCAAAGGCTGGCAGTTTAATCAAGCATGAACTGAAAATGCTGATGATCTGCATTTTTGTAAGGAATCTTTCTATGAATTCAGATTTGCCTTTATTGAATTATTATTTAGACACATAAAAAAAATAAAGTTTTAAAAAATAAATATATATTTAACTATGTAAACAAAAAAACCCCTGATGTTATTATGGACATATTCTAAAACAAATTTTCTGGACTTATACAAAAAGATGCTTGACCTTCCAAAGACAACACAAAATGAAAAGCTATCTTGGAAAACTATCACTCTGTTTTAACTCAGGCCTTCTAGATTGAAATTCACAGTGAAGTCAATCTGTCTGAACTGTTTTCATGAGAACTAAATGAATACTGAATATAGGCCTCAATTTTAAGTCCAATATACATCTGAAAAAGTTACATCTCTGCTTGCATCTGGCTGTTGTCAGCAAAAAACACAGACACTGTAATGAAAACCACTGACCAAACCAATCTATCTTTCATTTCTTGCACTAAAATTTGCATAAGTAAGTGATGGAAGTCCCTGAAACCAGCTGTGCTACCAGACTGCATCAAGGTTGTTTCCTACTGTAATACAAATGACAAATTAATGTAGCCTCTCAAAGAAGCACACTAAAATATACTGCTTTTGCTAACCTGCCAAGGTGAAACCCTGAATTAACTAAAAATTCCAAAAAACAAAACCAGATTAAAAAACCCAACCAAACAAAAAAACAACCAATAACAAAAATAATAGAAAGAAAGAAAGAAAGAAAGAAAGAAAGAAAGAAAGAAAGAAAGAAAGAAAGAAAGAAAGAAAGAAAGAAAGAAAGAAAGAAAGAAAGAAAGAAAGAAAGAAAGAAAGAAAGAAAGAAAGAAAGAAAGAAAGAAAGAAAGAAAGAAAGAAAGAAAGAAAGAAAGAAAGAAAGAAAGAAAGAAAGAAAGAAAGAAAGAAAGAAAGAAAGAAAGAGAAAGAGAAAGAATAAGGAAGAAAGAAAGAAAGAGAGAGACAGGAAGACAAATAATTCTTTGTCTTCTCTCTGTCTGTACCTCCAGTGAAGATGGGAGGTCACTTGCCACCTAAAAGTGAACTAGTTATCTAACACACACTCTCCTTTCCTGTTTCTGATAAGATTTAGTTTCACAACACTAGGTTGTGCCTAAATGTTACGGCTGAGCTCTGTATTGCTTTTCTGTCAGAGTCTCAAAGTGATTGCATCTCTTTCCTGGGATTTTACATTATCTATTTTCTACAAAATATCTGAGAGGTGTAATTTTCTGTCTGAATATGTCTAGAGATTGTGTCTTAATTGAAGAACTTCCCAGATGAATGAAACAAAAATTCACATTTTAGTAATCATACAAATTTCAACTGCACAGCTGTATAGCAGAAAACATATAAATATCTTATCTGTGCAGATTTTTCTGTGTATAAAATAGGTTGCTGTTGGTTGGTTGGTTGATTGGTAAGATTGTTCTTTTCTAGACAGGCCCACCATATCTTCTTTGACCTCCAGACAGATTTGGGCATTATATATAGCAGTAGTTATTCTCAGTGGGACCATGCAGATGCAAAGAGAGTCATCAGTGTATGGAGCCTGGATCATATTTAGTGGTAGATCTAGGTTGTCCTATTTTCCATGTAGTATCAGAATTAAAAAAAAAAAAACATATTAGTGTTGTTGAAATATGTGCCACAAATTGTGACTGCAGAAGCAGGGATACATAGAAGAAGTTGGCAGTTCTAATCCTGCTTATTTTTGGAAATTTGAAAGCTTAGAAAGCTTAGTACTATCATGAATAGTTTGAATAACTCATTTTAGTGGAAGATATAATTTATGTCTCATGCTTAGAAAATGACATATAGCCAATGACCTTAACAGAATAATGGGAAAGAATGCATTAAAACTAAAAAACTAAAAAAAAAAAAAACAAAAAAAAAACCTAAAAAAAAAAAAAAAAGAATGGGTGTGATAATCATGTATCATATGTCTTATTTATATTCTAAATTTAATTCTGCTTCCCTACACTCCATCCTTGCCTTTCCAGCGCATACTGAAGAAACTGGCATGTGTTGTATACAGCAGATGGACATGCTGTGGCATACATATATTCTCAGCACAGTTCTGGCACACACATTTTCTGCTGAATTTGCTAGCTAGTAAGAACTCCAGCAGCAGTTGTTTCACAGAAAATGTTGTTCATTGCCACTGTATTAAAAATAATTAGGCCAGAATGACTCAATGAAACTAAATTAATAAGTCAACTTTAAATCAAGCTGGGTGAAATTTTTATATGTATGTATCTTCACATTTTCTTTCTCTAGTTTTAGTTGGAAGATACGTTATTAAAAAGAAATGCAGTTCTCATCCTGAACCCTCTACTAAGACACTTATGCAACAATTTATTCTATCTGAAAACTGCTGCTACAGCCCTGATAGGTTTTGCCCATGTGTGGAGGGCAGAACCTCAAGAAAAAGGTGCCAACAAACTCCACAGGTAGATGCAAAGGTTTTCTCATTGCTGCATATTATGCATCCTGAGGAGTTTTTGGCTTGAGGTTCTATTTTAGGGGTTTTTTTTGGTTTTTTGGGTTTTTTTTTTTGTTGGGGAGGTGTAGTTCTTGTTGGTTTTTTTGTTTGTTTGTTTTTTTGTTTGTTTTTCAGTTGGGTTTTGTTTGTTTGTTTGTTTGTTTGTCTGGAGTTTTTTGTTTTTGTTTGTTTATTTTGTTTTAGATTTTGGTTTTTTACTTCCTTATGAGCTAGCTAATCTTACATGAAGAATAGCAGACTTTATATTCCTTTCTTGAATGTAGTAGAATGCCAGTTTTAAATCTTTTAGTATACTTTTTCTTGGCTTTGTTAACACTCTCAGAAAGATAATTATATACATGCCTAACCAAAGATAGGTAGATACTCAAATAGATATTTGATTTATACTATCATTTCTGGACAAATCACTGGTCAGCATGTTCTTTTCTAAAAAATCTTAAATCCTTTTATTATTGCTTATTACGTTCAGATGGTGAAAACAATAAAATGTGAAGAGAACAGGAAGGAATAATCACAGGATCACATAATCTTTTAGGCTGGCCAAGACCTCAATGATCATCAAGTCCAACTTTGATCACCACCTATTTAAGTAGACCATAGCACTACACCTTAAGTCCATTTGTTTCTTCAACATCTCCAAGGATGGTGACTCTACCATCTCCTTGGCCACTTCCTTCCAATGCTCAGCAACCCTTTCCATGAAGATATTATTCCTGATGTTCAGCCTGAACGTTCCCTGACACAGCTTAAGTTTTGTCCTCTTCTCCTGTGGCTGGTTGCCTGTGAGAAGAGGCTGGCACACATCTTGATACAATCTCCTTTGAAGCAGTTGTAGAAAACTACTACATGATCTCTTCCCATCATATCCTTGCCCCTTAAAGATTGCAACAGTTGTCCAGTTTTTTTCTCAATAGATTATAACATTTGCCTGTAGACAGATAAGGATAATAGCTGAAGTAAAATTTCATTATTAAATGAAATACACCCTTGTGTATTTAAACTTGGAATTCATTCACATTTTAGTTCTTCACTTGCAGCATGACAAGTTTTGACCTCAGTTTGAGACTGCTATATTGATAATTGTCCTGATGATTGACAGTCATGAAGGGTCTTTCCGACAGGAACTGATAA
>VRYO01001463.1:54174701-54197122 GCA_009812075.1 Sialia sialis
CCAGTAAACCCCACAATTGCACAATTCCGTTACTAAGCTGTTACTTTGTTGCGCATGGATCCTCACTGCAAAAAAAAGTGCCTTATAGTCCAGTGCGCCTTATAATGGACAAAGTTTGGAAATTTGCTGACAATCCGGAAGTGCACCTTCTAATCCAGTGTGTCTTATAGTTGTGAAATTACTGTACATAGATTTGAGTTTTAATTTCATACCAAATACCAATAGCTCAATAGTGAGCAAAGAAAATGAAGATGCAAATACCCTGAAGTTAGGACTAAGGATAAGCATTCATGCATTTCAACATTTAAATTATTGATATTAGTATCTGTCATTTCTCTAGTTGTTCAGGGGTCTTTTTTTGACTTCTCTAGTTAACACTATTAAAGTTTATTACCTGGAGAACTACTTGTCACCTTAAAGGGAAAAGAATATTTAGTGACAACTGATACACTCCTGGTCTCCCATGACAGAATTATACTTGTAGCTCTTTTTGGCAATTGACCTACTCACCTCACCCTTATTTATGCAAAGGATGTACTGTTACTTATGTAGAGATCTGCTGGAAAGTCTTCTTCTCTATCACATAAAATAAGAAACAGAAAATCCCACTGCACAGTCACTTTGGAGAGTCTACATGTATTTTAATTCTGCGTGGTACAGGTATCTCAGGATTTGACCTGATTTTTTTTTTGCTATGTTGAGGATGCTTTGTATCACTATACTTACTTTGATGGAACACATATGTTCATTATATTTCTTTTTTCTTTACAGAATCAAATAGGTAAGAACCAGGTTATTGATTTACATTAGAACTCTAGTTATAAAATCTAATTTCTGAGGTGTACAAAGTGCCTTATGTATTTTAATGTGAACACAAATTTGTGTTTTAGATGACTCTTCACTTAAATGATTTGCCAATATTTTTTCTTCTTGTTCACCCCTAGCTTGTGTGAAATTATAAACTGACATAGTATTAGCTCAATTTCACAAATATTAATGTCTGTTCATTTGCCACTGGTTACTGGGCTGCCTATACATCAAATTACACAAAAGAAATTGCATTGATTTGTGCTAGCAAAATGGGTACTTCTCACCTAAATTATCACAATCACTGAAAACACATTAGCACAAAGACTAAAAGGTGAAAATAGCTAGTTCAGTAAGACTTACTAAAGCAATAATTTGATCTGCAGGTCTGAGTTTGACCTGACTGAATGACTGTAAATTTTTGAGAGGCAAGAGGAAGACATTCCATGAAGGCCAGGAAAGTAGGGGAAAAGAAATTAATTTTCACTTGCTAAAATCAAACTAACCTGTTGTTAATAGCACATCTTTTCATTAGATAGATAATGTTGCTTCATACAGTCATCATATAGAAAAACTTCATCCTTTTTTGTTCTCCATTCTGAAAGAATGAAGAACAGCACCACAAGCTCACATACACTGTCAGTTTGTTTCTTACAAATCTTTTTTGGAGGCCAGGTTGCCCAGCAACATTTAAGGCACCATTGCAATGGTACTAATAATCACAATTACCATAGCCTATAGTGTTAAAGATGTTATCTAGTGTACAACTAAACTACTGAAACAGTTCCCTAACCATGTATTCAGAGCTTAAAGTAGGCTTTGTGAAGAAGATTTATACCCTTTGACAAAGTACACCATCTTTTCCTCAGAGTTCTGTAAATATAACTAAACACAGAAGCATTAAAAACAAAGAAAAATACAGCCAGATAGCCCCAAGTGTAATAACAGCTACATCTCTCAAGAAATAAATTACCCGCATGACATAGCAGACTATGGGAAATGAATAGGAGAAAGTATATATCAGTAAATCAACACAAGTTCAAATGGCATTATGCTGCATGTCTAGCTGAAAGGATATTCAGAGAAGTAGTTGACACACTATCCTTTACTCACCCTCATTTCCAGCTGGTGCCAAAGTGATCCTTAGCTGTTTTTTATGTTTTTTAACATGATGGTTGTTTATCTTGTGACAAGAGAATGACTTAATGAAAAAGTAAATAGGATGGTGAAGCATAGGATGGTGAAGTACTTTTATTCCTGCCTCTGCAAGAGACATCCCATGTGACCTTGGACAAATGCCTTAACTTTTCCACATCACAGCATGTCCATGAAAATTGTAATCTGTGAACAGTGGATGACTACAGTAAATACATATTTGTCAAGACTGACAATGTCATTCACAGTTGTGTCCACTTTCAATAAGGATACATTTGCAACTTTTCCAAGCTTTTCCTTTTTTTCCTTCTTGGTAATTTGCTAATTTCTAATCAGAAGTTTGTATTTTTTTCATTTATGCTTAAAAAAAATCTCAAAAGTATATTTTTTAATCAATCTTGGGAATATCTATTAAACTCCAATTTTAGTTTATATGGTTCTTTCAGTTTCTTCTCATGGTGATCAGTGAGAAATTCTTAATTGATTTGTCTTTTCAGAAGTGATATAGACTTGTTCTTGTTTTACACCATTAAAAATCACTTCTGTGTGGCTATAACTTTGAAATTAATACCTCAAATTTTGTCTTTCTTGGTTTGGTAGAAATCTTTGTTTCTAGCTGGATATACTTTAAACTGTGACAATATTGCTGATCTTTTCCATTTGAAAATATGTTTGCTGCAACTTCTCAACTACATACACAGACAACTGTCTCTCTATATATTTTTATGTAATTCAAAGTAATACCCCTGATTGCAACATTACTATAGAATAATTGAGTTCCCGGAGATGTAAAATAGTCCAGTGATATAATTCAAAATAGCTACACAAAAGAGTCCAGGAAAAAAAAATATATATACATATATTTTAGGTAGGAAATGGTGTATAAATGCCCATAATCTTGTACACACTGACCATTTCAGAGGAAAAAATCAAACCAAACCAAACCAAACCAAACCAAACAAGAAAATAGTCCTTGTTATCAATAATCAGGCTTTTTAGTCATCTCTGCAGAAATTATTTTAAAATATCAACTAATTATCCTAATAAACTATGGAATCTTTTCTAGCTTGCTAATGCCTACTGCTTAATAAATAATTTTTGGGCACGTCACTGCATTTCTTGATAGGTCTATCACGTCTGTTGGATATAAAAAATAGAATGTAATGGTAACAGCTAGTCAGAAAACAGCTGTAACCTATCGATATTTTGAACTTTGACTTGCAGTTTCTGGCTCTTAACATATTTATTCTATGATCTTTCTGAGAAACACTGCAGATGCTCCAACTTTGGCAAAATGGTATAGTCAGAATTTTTCTCTCACTAAGTGGCCTCAGCATGTCAATGTATCCTGAAGGGAGTATGCTGGCTCCCTGTCAAACATCAAATTGAATTTCAAATTGCTTTGATGGTTTATAAGGCAGTGCAGTTTGAGAAATATGTATTTATCAGAATTGCTTTCTCTGCATGAGCCCAGTCTCTCTTTGAGATCATAAAAAGCAAGTAAATTGGCAATTCTGGAATGTGCAGGAGGGTAAAAACTCAGGAACACATATTTAGCTGTTTTACCACTCAAATATGTAATTGATTCTCTGACAGGGCCCTACAATATGACATGATTCTGTCATATTTATGTAGCATTTCAGACATTCTAAACGATGAACAGTATTTCTTTGTCGCTACATTCATTAACGATCTAGGTCAAGACACAGGAGCTGGCCTTGCAACAAATTTTTAAGGGATGGGATCAGGTGTCAAGTGCATACCATAGCTGAAAGGGAAAAGACAGGTTGCTGTCTGAGATGCTGGAATGCCTGTGCTTAAAGCTGGCCTTTGAATGCACAGAAGACTCTATATAGTGTCCATAGGAAAGCTGTGACCAGTGCACAAGGCATACAGAATTCTTTGCATATGCTCCAAAGTATCCATTTGCAGATGCAGATTGAGACAACCCTGTTTTAAAATAATTTTCTTTAGTACCTTCCTACCCAAAGGCTTAATGTCAAAGTCAAAAATTTATATATATAAATCTTAAGCACATTTGAATTAGGGACTGAGCAAATAAAAAATCTTTCCTGCTTCAGAAAATACTCAAGAAATGTATTTATTATTTAATTTTAATATTGTGGTAGCAGCTGGAACCCTATTTGCCTTGACTCTTGGGCTAGAATATGTTAATCACATAACATTAATTGAATTTCTGAGTTTCTGAAATATTTTACAAAGTCTAAAGGCACTTTCCAAGAGTATTTCTTCCTTTTAATGGGAAAAGAGTGTAAGTAGAGGATGTGCAAGCCTTCTATCAAGTCATCCATTGTGCATGATTTTAAATATGAGGATGACCCCAAATTCTATCAAAGGTAATGAAATTTTGTGGCCAATATTGTCTTTCATTCATCTCTATGTATTAGTGGTCATTGATATTTAACATATAAGTGAACAGTTTCGGAAATAAAATGAGACAATAACTATCTCCACATTCTTGCAGATGTTTATGAAATTAAAAGAGAAAACTTCAATATTAAGAGTATGAGGTGTGTTAGAGAGATGTGAAAAGACAACGAGAAATAAAATTATGTTCAGTTTGGATATGCGTTTGATTTTTTTCCCCCACCATCCCTAGTGTTCTTTCATTTGGTGCTGTTATTCAGGTGACCCCCAGAATGTACAAAATTAGATTTATTTTTTTCTGTCAGTATTATAACTTTTCTCTTTGTTTGTTTGTATGTGTAATAACATAGATTTCTTTCAAAATTCAAGGATTTCTAAAAATGTTTATCAATAACTACCCTAAAAGTTCATTTATTTTTTTTAAATATCTCTCACCCATATTACACCATCAAAACAAGATTTTATAAAGCATCTTAGAAATTTCTTTGAACAGAAAATATGCCCTGTTATTTTACAACATGCAAAGACAAAATCATGAAAGCAAAGAATGTTGCCAGTAAGAATGACATGTTTTGTAGAACAATGAAAGTTAAATAGTAAGAAATGCATAAAATAGTTTTTCATAGCCAAAAAAAATAAACCCAAGTAATTATAAAATTCAACACAATTTAATCTATTTTTTTTACCAGTATGCTTTTTAGCATGTATTCTCATTCTGGCTCTCCCAAACTATGCAAAAAGATTCTTGTTCCATGAAAATAAATGTTATGTATTTTATAATAGTAAACACAGTAAGTTTTTGTTCTCAGATGAAGGAGCTTAATAATTATAACAACAAATATTTTTCAACCTTTCAAAGTAAAGGGCTTTCTGACAATATAAAATTATTTTAAGTGGTATTATTTATTTTCAATAACAAATACAAATGTTTTGCTGACATTTTCAACATGACTATCAATCTCCATTAAATTTATTTTAAGCGCCTTGAATTTTCTAATGAAACAGAATGATTGCATTTTCAATGAAATTAGACTATATGCTTTCTTAATAAGCTTCAATGAGTTAAGTTAGAAAAGATGGAAATGTTTTCTTTCTGTTAAAGAAAAAAATATTTAAAATATGGAAAAGCATTTCAAGGAGATAGAAATAGGCATTCACAATAAATTTCTTAAAAATGTTTAAATATTTTATTTTCTTCTGTTAGCTGAATTTACTTACATACAAAATATTTTAAAGTTGTGATTCACATTATTTTAGTATGATAGATATTTTGGAAGATGTTATATCTGTAGCTGCCAGACTTATTGGGTAGCTACAGAATTCCCTATTTCTATAAATATGTTTGACCCCGAATATGGCAGATATAGCCCATTAACTGATAACAGAAGCTCTTTATTTGGTCAAGACAATTTCAATGAATACCATCTGACACATATGGGAAGTTAACACATAGGCAGGTTAAGTGAGAGTCACACAACTTGGTATGTAATGTGCACATTGGCTGGTAGGCACACAGGTTAACTTATGTGACCAAAAAGGGGTAAAAAATACTTATGTTAAGTGCCACAAAGCAATTACCAATCATTATGAACAAACTGAGACCAGTACTTCAAGCTCATTAGGTGTTTTTAAAAAATCATTTAAGTATAGTCTTGGAAAAAGCTTTTGTATCCGTATAAAGAAGGCTTTCATGGCTAGTGTTCGTTAACTCAATCTTTCAAAATTAAAATTATTATTGCTTTTAATTCTTTAAAGCAATATTCCATTAAATTTTCTGTTAATTAGTAACAGCATTTGCAAAAAGCAAATCAGAATGATTAGATACAGACATCTTTTGTAAAACCCTAGAAAACAGCAACAAAATGTTCTGGAGATGTTATTGCTGTAGTGCGCAATTACTTCCACTTAAAATAATTATGCTGTAGCATTTCTAGTCTATAAAAGCATAAGGAGCTCTCAGTTGAGGTTAATCTCTTCTTTTCATAGAGAATGTGTAAACGTATAGACAGAGGACATTATTCATACACCATGGACATGAAGCCAGTCTCATAGACAGAAAAAGTAAATGCAGGGATTAACAAAAGGACTTTCTTAAGTGAATAGAAATTATGTCTTTAAGTGAGACCTGTAGCAGTCTTCCAAATTCCACATGTAGTTTCATGCCACACTGAGGGGAGACTTTGGGCAATAACAACCCTCCTGGATTCTGGAGAAGGCAAAAAGGTCCTGTTGCCTGCTGGATGATATGATCTGGATTTGAGAATATTTTTAAGATGTGTATTGTGTGCTAGAAAAACAGTAAATCAATGATTCAGCCAGGAATACAAGACAGATTAATAGACTATTGTCTTTATATTCCAAACACTAATGTGATATGATGCAAGAGAGTGAAAAATAATATTTCATTAGCATATATTATATAGCCTGTAGGCTCAGACGTTTGTTTCTATAACCTACTGAAGTATCTGATAATATTATTTTCCCCCTGTAATTAGCTATGATTTCTTGGAAAACTGAAGGTACTCCATATTTTGCAAGAGTGAAACTAGAAAGATTAATCGATAGGTTATATGTAACATAAATCAACATTGTTCCAGTAGAACCATCTTGATTTCTAACAACCTAAATTCAGTCTTATAAAAGCTCTTTAGAAGCTAGTAGGTACATCTTAAAAGTAATGAAAGCTGATTCAGTTTAATATTTATAATTTATTCTGGTAAAAGTACATTTTGTAGAAAAGAGTTTAGTGTGATCACTTAAAATCTATATTTATACCACAAAATAAAGCTCTGAAAGTTAAACACCTCACATTTAATATAATAATATATGTTAAATTAATTATAAACTCTAGTGATAAATTAAATTACTTAATCATAAAACACTTGGAAAAAAATTAAATAATTGATTTATAAATCAGAGGAAGTTTATCACTTCAACATCTCTTCTTCCAATAGCTCTGTATTTCAAGTGAAAAAATATATTGTATTCCTGTAATTTTGTTTCTGATTTGTTATTTATTTTCCTTTCTTCATCTACCATAAGACTTTCAAAAATAGGAGTTACAGTTATCAAAACAACTAGATTTAATTTTCTTCTTAAAATGTATTTTCCAAGATATTCCCCCATAGATGTCAAACACAGTTTAACCTTTTCAGACAGGGTAATTTTCTTCAAATGCCAAATGAAGGAATAAGATATTCAGTTTTGTCATATCTGTAGGTCTATGAGTTTTCAGTAGTCCTGTAACCCATCTATTTTTCCAGAAGTTAGTAAATGTCTTAAAGATAGGTCTCAGTCAGTGCAACATATACTTCTACAAAAGACCTGAAGATAACAGGCTGCACAAACTCTGATTTCCAAAACATGTATAATTAATTATAGAGATTTACATCTGCTTTTTTGTGTGTGTTTGTATTGGCTTGTAGATTTTTTTGGTTGTTGGGTATATTTTACGCAAAAAAACTCTAACACCTACCAGAGAAAATGAATAATATGCTGTGGAAATGACACAAATGATATCCTGGAGAAAAACTAGCTAACTAATAAACACAAGAAATCAGAAGAAATCAACCTTAGCCAAAGAATTGCTCTTTATGGCAAAGATTAACTCTTGGAGGCTTGGGTTTATTTCAGAGTCATGGCACTGCAGATCTGTGTAAATGGGCAAAGAGAGTCCCTATCTGCAAACATCTTGTCCCCAGACTGTGGGGACAAAGAGGAAATACAATCAGTGAAATCTGGAATGTTCTGAATGACGAGAGCTTTTCTGTAGCACAGGCAAGGCTGGAAGAACCACCAGCTCCCGAGAGAAAGGCATCACCCCAGCCTTATTGACCATGTGAGAGAGCACTCAGAGGGCTGATCTGACACAGGTGTTTTACTGAACAAGCCAGTGAAAGGAGAAGAGTATGGAAGAGTGCAACTAAATCCTTTTGTACCTGTTCTGACTGTTCCGGAATATTAAAAATTTTTTTTTTCCTGCTTACTATTTTTTTTCATTGCCTAGTGAGTTTAAGTTTTTTAAAACTACAACAGAAAGTGTTTTTGAAAGAAGTATGAAAAGCTACAGCATATACTTATTTGCAATATTGGTTAATAAAACACATTTTTTATTTATTATTTATTGGTTTGGGTTTTTCTTTTTGATCAGATGAATCCAGGTCTACATAAGACACAATTCCACTTTTCACATTTTCTCACAGCTCTCTGACTAGTGTCAAAACACTTCTGTCCATCATTTCTTGATGACACAAAACAGCAGTTATAAATTTCAAGTTATAATAATAACATAAAATTTGCCAACATAAAGGTTGTCAGAAAAATAATATGCAGGTAGAACTGCAATTCCAAGCAAGTTTGTTTTCATAAACAGGTTTCCCTAGCCTCAGAAAAGTTAAAATACTGGCATGGGTTCGTAAACTAAATGTAGGAAATTATTTCTAAGGAGGTGGTAGCAAATATAACTTTTGAATACTCAGGCTGCTAACAAATATGCCACCTTCCCCTTATTATCATCTCTCTGAGACACAATCTTTTCCATCCTGTGACACACAGAGACAAAAGACACAGCAAGAGAAAAAATCTCAAACATCCCATTTTGTGTTTTGGTACTTTTTTCAGTTTTTTTTACATCAGGAGAGAGGTGTTCAAAAGCTCAAAAACAAATCCTCAGAGTGTGCGATGGGGTCTAGAAAGAGCTGTGAGGAGTCAGGGTGGGTCAGTCATGACAGCAAATTAAAGGCATTGCAAAGACTTAATCTTGCCGCACACTATGCTCCATGAACAGTTCCAGCTGCTGAAGCAATCCAGAACTAGGGAGGAGAAAGTATGGCTTAATGCTCCAGAATGCCTCTTTCTGAAGGGTTGCACTTTGTTCTGTTAATCTGAACTACAGCAGACTTAGTGAACCACCCCATCCTGTGTAAATTAAATGTATAGTTCTGAGGGAGTATTCATATCATAATTACAGAATCTGCAGCAAAAGGCATAAGAAGTAGCAGTGTAATTTTAATAATCATACATATAACCATTGTAGATTTAAGAAAAACTCTATACTGACACACAAAGTTTCAAAAATAGTGCTGTATATTTATCTAGAGAAAGATAATTATCTGTGCTTCTTTACTTTTACAATGACTATTTTGTTAAATATTTCAATCATTTTTTTATTTCACAAAGTACAAGAAAATTAATTGCACTATAATTTAAACAAATATGTCTCTAGGCACTGTTTTTCTGCTCCTTCTTTTGAGAAAAAATCTTTTAAGTCCCCAAGATTATTCATCTGCTGCAACTGCCCATAATTAAAATATAAGAATAACTAAAAATGCTCCATTAACATAAAAACAAGAAAACATTGCATTTCAGACATGGAACAGCACAGATTTGGATAAGAAAATGTTGTATATGCTTTTAATCTTTCCTTAGTAAATCTCATGTTCTTTACTAGAAGGTGTTAAAGTTGATTAGTAGGGCATTAAATTATTATTTTAAAATATTGAATAAAAAAACATTCAAATTATTTCTGCTCCTGTAAAAACAAACCTAAAAAAAGTCACAATACTTGTTGTTTCTGATGCCAACAATTATACTAAAAATAAATGAAGCAAAAGACCCAAAAACATATTATAGCTGCAGTTTCTCTATTTAATCAAAATGTTATCCTTATACCCCTAAAATCATTAAGGATGCTTATATAACAAGGAAAAACATAGGCCATTTTTGTGATAAAGGATTTAATAATGTATATGTACCTGAATCATCCCTAACAATGTGAGATTGTTATTTTCTCCAGCTTTAGCTGGACATCATCTGCTCATTAATTCAGATTAACAAATGGGAGCTCATGGTGTTATGTTTGAGGGTGACATATCTAGGACATATTTGAAAACCATAGTATTACTAACAATGTAGGCATATGTTAAGTGCTAAGAAGGTTGAACTTCCTCATTTCAGGGTTAGCATAGGTCATAAATCTGCTTAGACAAATATTGAAAAATAAGATTTTTCTCTGAATACATTCACTCATTTTTGTTGTCTTTCTTGCACGTAAACATGAATGAAAAAATACAAAAGATACAACTCTAGTTTCATGTAAGCTGGTAAGAAAACATCTGATTTTATTTGGGCTGCTTTCTGTGACAAATATAATAAATATAATTGAATGTAAAATGTATTTTCTTACAAAGATTATACTGCAGTTGCATCAAGTACATTAAAATAAAGCCAAAATACACTTCCTGTTTCCTCGTCTTGGTTTAGTCTTTAGATGTATCCTGAAACCCTAAAATGCAGTTTTAGTTTTCTTCACCTTAGCATCTTTCACGTTTTGCAGCCTACCCAATCCATGGACCCAAGTAAACAGCCTTTGTTTCTGATGCAGTTTCTGGGGAAGATCAATTGCCTTGAAACTAAAAAAAATAAGGCCAGTCTCTTTACTGAAAGAGTAATCTGCCATGGACAAATATCTGTAAACAAAAGTAAATCCTAAATAAAGTTAAAAAACAAGGTAGCTCAGGTTATCAAGTAGATAAACAAACCTGACACCTATATGTCCATGGGACTGGCAGGATGCTCCCACAAAGAATGAGAGAGTTAATTATGTAATTTCATTGCCACTTTCAATAAAATTTGAATGATCCTAGTGAATCTGAGAGGTTCCTAATAAATTAAGGCTCAAGTATATGAATTTGAGTTTTGAGATATTTTAAATATGCCCCATGAAGTTGGATTGTCCAGTGTGCTTAATTTATACACTTAAAAACATATGAGACTTTGTTTATGTTCTTAGGGTCAGTGTTACTTTCATAGTTTAGATAGGCCAGAATGGGATATTTAATTTTAACTTGTTGCTGAAGATCATCAGATCCTGAAAGGTCAGTATGGATTTCATAAAACATGCAAATTTATACCAACTAAGACAATAGCCCACTAGCACTAAAACCCTGCTTTCCTTGTGTTTCCATACCCTGCTGAGTGAAGAAGGTTAACTTGTCATTGCCTGAATCATTAACTTTTTGGAGAGAGATTTTTGAATACTCTCATACATAAATTTACATGGCAAGATGAACTTCTCAACTCCATAAAGTAGACATTTAAGAATCTCCCAAGGATAGCATTTGGAATTCAGCATTTTGATAAGCAGTTTCTTTTTCAGAATGTAATTTTGAAATGGCACTGAAAGACTGTTACTGAGGTATAGGGATGAGGGATGCATGAGGTAAACAGAAGAAAAGGATCTCTTTGTTTTCTTCATGGAAAGGATAACATTCCCCAAAGACAAACTTGTTTAACATCTGTGGAGCGACACACTGGCTACAAATAGCTGCTACTTTTTTTTAAAGTCTGTTTTGAAAGACAAGTGTAATGAAAAAAAACTTAAGTCCTACTATGTCTGTTTTATTTGTATTCAAATAACATCACAGAAATTCAATTAAACTGTATACGGACATCATTTTTTCACATTTCACCTATCCTATCCTACTGTTATCTGTTGTCCTGTAAACTTCAACAGCACTATGCATCTTCAGCTACATGCACTGGCTTTTTGACAGCAATTAAAATTGGCATGTAGAGGCATTCTGAGATGAAATCTTATAATTGATAGGCTGAAACACTAGCCAAAGGGGTATTAATTTGAGTAATCCCTGGGCTGAAACACTGCTGGTCTGTCAGCCTCTGAAATTATTGGCAATCTCATAGACTGTATCTAGCAGCTGAGAGGAAGCTGTGCCAACTGGTGGCAGGCTTCAATAGGTTTAGAAATGCCATCAGTGTAATTGTCATCTTTAACACTGAAAAGTGCTTATCTGCCATTGTGATAAGTATGATAGAAACTGTGTAAATAGAAAAGAGCCAGCAGAGTCTTGGAAAAGGCATTCTGCATTTACTCTCCCCCACTGCTCTGAGCTACCTGCAAACAGAAACTTTAAAACAACAGACAAATATCGCATCCCATCAAGTACAAAGCGTAAGAATGACCTCGGTGAATTTCTCTGATGCCTTGTGCTACAAGGCAACAGGGAGAGGAGGCCAAGAGCTGGCAGTTCTCTGGATCAGACAGCTGCAGGATGGGACTGTGTCTTTGCTCCTGACACTGAGAGAGCCAAAAAGCATAAGGAGCACACAAATACTTACTGGAGTGTTTTGAGCTATTGGTACTTTGCTGTATTCAGGGGAGGAAAAAATCCACCATGTTCTCAAAACTTCAAGTATACTTCAGTAGAAGGGCCTTCAAACTAGTACAGAAATATTAAGGCTATTTAAGTCATGTTACATAGTGTGAAAGTGATACATTTTTTAGGTGTATTTTGCTGATTTTATTTTTAACAACCAATCAGTCACCTCAGGATGGTTATATGCCGATGAATGGAAAACAATTGCTCAACCATCACCCAAAAGCCTCTAAGCGCTAAAGCGTGTTAGAGAAAGTGTTGCCTTCACTGAGGTGGGCAACCTGGTTCAGGAATGGCATGGTGGCCAACCCCAGGCCACTCGAGCCATACGCTCACAAACACCAGTGTGGTGGATGGCAAATGGCATTTATTAGAGGGTTACAGGGGTTTTTATAGCTAGAGCAGTTCTCCTGCCTATTTCCAGCTAAGTGCAGCTGGAGGTTGAAGCAGGGGCCCCAGCTTGGAATGCAGGGGAGGGAGAGAAAGGGGCCCTCTCTGACCCGCAACAGCTCAAAATCTTCCGCACGTCTATTCTAAGCCTCCACAAAAAAAGTATGTACAGTTATGAACTAATTTCATTGTTAAGTACCATAGCACTAACTAGAATAAAGACAAGAGAGAAACAGATAAAAGTTTCTCTAAAACAAATAGTCTGGAAGAAATTCTCCTTGTGTATTAACGATTTATTTTAAAACATCCAAATTGAAATAGAGGAAATAGGACTAATTTTTACTGTTAAAAAGTAATTGTTTTCCTGCTTTTTCTGAATGATGCAACATATGCACACACTTGCTTGTCAGCTTCTCTTGCCCCAGTGCTTTACCTGTTGAGTGACCAGCAGTTGGGTTGCATGAAATGTCATTTTAGGGAAGATATTTTGAATTTTTCCTTGATTTATATACTGTGAGGATTTTTGCAAAAGAGAAAATTTCATTTGTTTTGTGAAACATATTAGTCAACACAAATATGCTAAGTATAATCAAATTAAGATTTTTTTTTTCCTATTTTTTAATATGCTGAAAACAAAAATTGTGGGGAATTTTTAAAACATTCTCCTTAGTGGAATCCTTCACTAAGGATTATGGCCCCACAAG
Organism: Sialia sialis; assembly: GCA_009812075.1. Taxonomy (NCBI): domain Eukaryota; kingdom Metazoa; phylum Chordata; class Aves; order Passeriformes; family Turdidae; genus Sialia; species Sialia sialis. The sequence goes on from VRYO01001463.1 coordinate 54,188,320, forward strand.
GTTCCTGCTATTTCACTGCTGGCCTATTTGTACACAATCCCTATTTAAGTGTTGCCTGTCTGTAACAAACCTACAGTAATTTCACACTCATAAGTCGCACTTCCAGGTAGTCGGGAAGACCACGGAATTTGTCCATAAATAAGCCGCACTGGGTGATAAGCTGGCTTTTTTGTTTGTTTGTTTGTTTGTTTTTTGTTTTATTTTGTGTTTATTTTTTGTTGTTGTTGTTGTTGGTTTTGTTTTGTTTTTTTTTTTAGTGAGTGAGTATCCATGTGCAACAAAATAACAAGTAAGTAACAGAATCATGCGAGTGTGGGGTTTGGTGTCAGGTGCTCAATTTGCAAATAGTTTTCACAGTCCAGCGAAGACTTTAAATGCAGCCCCAGGTGCAGGCCCCGACACTCCCGCCCCCGGTGCTGGCTGCCCTGGCTCCCTTCCTGCTCAACAGCGGTGGTGGCTCCCTATGCCGCTCAAAAGTGGCGGCTCGCTGGTGGGGGTTCAGTGGGCTGGCCATGTGAAGGCGGCGAAGTCGGGGTGCCCACGCAAAGCCTCCTCAGCGGGCTGGCCTCGCGAAGCCGGTGGTGGTTCGCCGTCTGCTCGCCAGTGTCTCAGGCTCACCACCCACCCAGCAGCAACTCTATGGCAGCTCCCTGCCTGGCAGCAGCTCCACGGCAGCTCTGTGGCAGCTCCCTCCCTGGCTGGCTCACACTTCCGGGTTGGCATTTTGCCGGAATTTGTCCATAAATAAGCTGCACCTGGTGATTAGCCGCACTTCTGGGATCGGCTTAATTCTTCAGTGAAATAGATGTGGCTTATCAGTGTGAAATTACTGTAATTTTGAAAAGCATTTGAGTCTTCTGCATGGCAATTCCTGAGGTACCTGTGTCTCTGCTTCCGGGAAAGCTTGACTTTTGTATCTCAGGCTCAAGAAGGGTTTTTTTTTACAGTAGATCTGCTCACACCCACTGAGTCTGGCTCTATTCACATTTCACAGAAAGCTGTTCAAAGAGCCATGGATTAATGGAACAGGCCTTCAGCCCAGCTGGAGAGTGAGCTATGCTGAATTTGGTACTCCAGCACCTCAAATCACCTCTAAAAAAGTGTGATAAAAATCAAGGCAAAGAGACCCAACCAGGCAGAAAAAGAGTCCTCAGACTGAAATCAGGTAATTCCATTAAGTGATGCTAGAGTTCCTTGGAGTAGAATTAGAATGAGGCAAGATAATGCTGCAACTTTGAGAGGAGACTCCCCTATCTGAGGAGCTACAGGGCTGTGTTTGTGTGGTTCTGCTCTCTAAGCTAGTGTGGTTCAGTTGGTGGCACAGCTTGAAAATCTGTCTATGAGACTGGGCTGGCAAACACCATCGTCACATGAAGCCAGGAAAATCCAGCCATTTGCATCTAGAGGAGGATTCCCCACATGTTAAACCTGCACATGGTCTTCAAACCTCTGTATCTTTAAAGAGTTGAATATGCTGAAAACCTCCTCGGATCTGAAGGTGGGAGTTCCTTTCTGATGTGCAAAATAAGAGGACAAACTGGGACAGTTTGTGTTTTTATTAATTAAGAAAAATAAAAAAGAAAAGCACATTTTCTTATTCACTTCTTGTATAGAAGAATGTCTTTACAAAAATAACTAATACATTACTTGTAAATTTACATTGCAAAAACAAAACACATTTTAAAAAAATATTTCTTTCCACAGCCTTTTAGCTCTGTTAAGAGAAGAATGAATAATGAGCATTTGAAGCACAAGCATGATGACTTCAACACAGGGCATACACTGAACTGCTAGTTAAGATTGCAGATAACAGTAGTCTTTTTAGATCTCTTTGATTAGTAAAGAGAAGCTTTTCTTTTGTATGCATAATGTTCCACCATGTATTTACACAATAAATGGAGATGAATCAACATCATATGTCTAATTAAAGCATCTCATTCATAAAATAACAACTCAGAAGCATCTGCTTACACATACTTACTTAGACAATATGATGCACAGTTTGGTTGCTTGTAGAAATATAGCACATGCAAAATAGCACTAGTGGCATTCCCATATTTTACAGACTTACATAAAAGTATAATGTGCTACTGCATGACACTGAAATTATTCTAATGCAACCGTGAGTAAATTTGTTTTCTGTGCTTTTCCAGGATTGTAGGTTTTTTTACACTTCATGCAAATAAAGAAAATGAGGTTCACTAGTTTAGTAACATCTTTTTTCTAATTTCAGAAGTAGTTGCCATCAGCCACGTAGTGTAGATTGGGGCTCTTCTTGATCCATTTTTTCTACAGCCTGTATTTGTACTTTGGAGTGCTCCAAACCAGGTGCAGGGCCTTAAACTTGGCTTTGCTGAGCCTCATGAGGTTTACATATGCCCATCTCTAAAGCTTGTCAAGGTCCCTCCTTTGCATGGCATCCTTTCCCACATAGGTCAGTGCTGTCAGTAAATGTACTGAGGGTGCACTCAATTGCACTGGCCATGTCACTGAAAAAGATGTTAAACAGCACCAGTATCAATACTGATCCTTGGGGAATTATTTCTCACTGGTCCCCACTTGGACATCAAGCCGTTTGCTGCAAATTCTGAGTGTGACCATCTAGCCAATTCCTTATCCACTGACTAGTTCATCCACCAAAACCATGTCTCTCCAGTTTAGAAACAAGGATGATGTGCAGAATAGTGTCAAATTCTCTGCACAAGTCCAGGTAGATGACATTTGTCACTCCTTCCTTATGCACCAACACCATAACCCCATTTCAGAAGATGTCCGAAATTGAGAGGTATGATTTTTGCTTTGGTGAAGCCACGTTGGCTGCCATCAAACACATTCTCATTTTTTGTAGTTGGCAGGATGATCTGCCCCCATGATCTTGCCAGGCACCAAAGTGAGACTTACCAGTATGTAGTTTCCCAAGTCCTCCTTATTTCCCTTTTTGAAGATAAGGGTTATGTTTCTCCTTTTCCTGTCAGAAGTAATTTCACTGTATTGTCATGACTTCTCAAATACAATGGTGTCCTAGTTTGGAGGACAACTGTCTGTCAAGAAAGGCAGGAGCCTCTCTTTAAAATGGAGAATGTAAACGCCTTCCCTCCAAATTATAATTTTGAAGTTAAGGGGCTCTGAGGCAAAGATATGGGAATTAGGAATAAAAGTTCTTTACTAGGGAAATTAAAATAGAACTACAGTACTACAAAGAAACAAACCCCAAACCCTGACAGAGTCAGAATACAACCTGACACCCCATCAGTTAGTGTACTGGTAGCAGTCTGATTAAATGGTGGCTGCAGTCCTTTTGCAGTGACAGATGTGGTTCAGTTGAAGCAGTGGTCCTGAAGAACAGTGCAGTTTTCCTCCAAAGATCCAGTGATGATGTGGAAAAGTCCGGTTTTCCTCTGGAGTCCAGGGGAACAAGGGCTGCCTTAGTGTCCCAAACCCCCTGGTTTTATCTTGGTAAGAAATGTTGGGCTCTTCCCTCTGGCTGGAGTAACTTCCAATGGGATGAAGTAATCTTATCAGTTCTACAGTGGGACTCAGTGGGCCATTAGCAGAAGATACCTCCCTGAAGGAAGGATGGGTCGTGGAAAGATAAAGGACAATGCCCCACCAGGTTTCAATAGATGGCCCATTAGCAGAATATCTCCCACAGAGATAAGGATCACTACCCCCACCCTCAACAGATGGTGACAGAATAGATACCTTTTATCACATCCTGAACTGTAACCCAAGACAGATGGATAGTTACTTAGCCACTTCATCCACTGATACCTTCCAGATCTGTGGATACATTGCATCAGGTACCATCAAACTCCCAAGGACCTATGTACCTTCAGGCTTTTTTAACTCGGACCTGGTCTACATCTACAGTGGTTATCCATTTTCCTAGTCCCTCCCTTGCCTTCTGTAACTTGGGCAGTGTGGCTGGAGTAATTGCTGGTGAAGACTGTAGCAAATAAGTCATTGACTACCTCAGCTTTCATGACATTCCTCTGTCCTTTCAGTGTCCTTTCACATTATCTTTATTCTTTCTTTCATCACTGGTACACCTACAGAAGATTTTCTTGTAGTCCATGATGTCCCTGTCCAAATTTTATTCTGTCCAGGCTTTAGTTTTTCTAATCTGATTCCTGGCTGTTCAGACAATTTCCCTGTATTCCTCTCAGGTGACCTGTCCTTGCTTACACCCTCTGTAGGCTTCCTATTTTTGTTCTTGAATTTGGCTAAGAGCTGTTTGTTCATCTCGCTGGTCTGCCAACCTTTTTTTGCTTGACTTCCTCTTTTTTTGGGATGCATAGTTTGTGAGCTTGGATAAATTTGAATAATAACTAGCTTTCTGAGGCCTTTCTTCCCTTAATAAACCTATTTTCTTCACAAACAAAGGAAAGGTATATCATAAATGGATGAAACATCCTAGATTACAAAGGTCAGTAATCTCCTCTGAATTCCCAATAAACAAAACCTATCCATCTTCTCATATGCTGCAGCTCAGGAATTATATAGATAGGTACTATAAAGACAGTCTTTAAAAAGTATATAAAACTCTGTCCAAGGAATGTAGACTATGACTGTTCAGCTGGTTTTGTAATATATTTTCCATTATATGCTATTCAGCAGTGACTGTTAAGGATTTATCTTTTTAAGAAATGCCTTTAAAGAATTAAATGGCTGAATTCAATATGTGTTGAAGATCCAGACTTTTCTCAGATGTAATCTCAGAGTGATCCTAATTAATTTTTCCCCTTGCAAAACAAAATAAAATCTTAAGGAAGAAAATTCAGTAATAATTACCTGATCAGAAAATGTCTAAAACAACATAAACAGGAAAAAAATAATTAAGCCTCTTCTGGAATTCAGTTTACTTTGTAAACCCTGCTGTTTTATCCTGGATAGAAAGAGATAGGTAAAATAACATAAAAGTATCAGATGTCTCAACATGGCTTAGTATTTATTGGAGAAAAAAAAAAATAACATGAAAAGGAAATTAGAAGATCAGTTTTATGTTAGCAATAAACAGCAACTTTTAAAAATGTCAGCTCAGAAAATAGAGAATAATAAATAACAAGAGCATCTACATTAATAAGAATAGTGATTAGCCAAGATGATTATAGTATTTTGCAGATTGTTTTGTGGCACCTTCTTCTCTTTATATGTTAGAATAAAAACCTATAATCTTTTGCCAGAAGATGAGAAAGCAACAATTTTAAGCTATTTGACATGAAACTAGTTGATATAAAAAACCAAAACTGCTGTAAATGAAGATGAGAAGTTACTTGACTGCATTTTATAACGTTGAGGTCATTCATGTACGTAAGTAGCATATATAATTGGGTGCAGGCACAAAATGCTGTCAAAATCTTCTTGCTATTGCTGTTATTATTTTCCAAATAAATTCTCTGTTGAATGTAGACCTGTGCTGGATCTAGTTGTTTTCAAAACATTTTTTTTCCCAATACAGTGGAATCAGACATTACTGATACCAATGCAGTCGTTTATGAGTATCTTTCTTCCTGAAGTTTGTGGTAATTAAAGACTATGGCAGTCATTTCAGAAATACTGGAAACAAATAATTGACTTTGTTAAAATGGAAATTTAGGATGAAATAAAGTAAATTAATATGAGTTTTGTTGAACAATAAGAGATTTTTTAATCTCTTGTGCTAGGCATCATCTGCAATGTAAAGTTTTGAAGTTGTTACATCAGATTTCATCCATATCTCAAGGCTCCCTATCAGCTGAGGGGATGATTGTCTACCGTGCTTACATTTCCTAGCTATTAATTCCATTCTCACACAAATAAAACATAATTTGGACAGCTTCTTTACTATCTAGTGTTTCAGAAGGACAATATTCAGGAAAACTAAAATTAATAATGAAATTTTCTTATTATATTTTTATTGCCTCTCTTAATGTAGCTTTGCTGTGTGCACTTGTTTTGTTTTCCTGAGACCATTACATATTGCCTATCTTAATCACATAGGTTAGAGTATGTCTTTCTTTAAATCAGTTGCCCCAGATTCCATAGTAATGCAGCTAAAAGTGAATTGCTGGGTCAAATATATATAGTCTTGCATTTCAATCTCCAGGATTAAATAGACTTCCATGAAAAAGTTAGACGGGCTTAATTTCTAGGGTCAAAATACCTAGTCTAGAAATTTTCTATTTTTGAAAGTGGTTTTTTTGGCAGAAATAATTTATTGTTTGATAGTCTTCCTAATGATGAACACTATTGGTCCCGTGAAATTCACAGAGAATATTTTGAGACTTTGTCAATAACACTGGTTTTGGGAAGGCTGGTGGAAAAGGCAAGTGAGACAGGAAAAATACTGAGGTGGGTTCTACACTTTACATATGCAGTCCCAGTGTCTCAGATGTCTACTGGAGAGTTCAGTGGGTTCTCAAGTGTGATGGTGGAGTATCTTTGAGCCTGAGATCACCACCTCACAGTCTTTGCTTTCCAGGTCGAGCACCGAAGAAAGAGTCAGAAGCTGTTTTCTGAGGTTTCTGAGGTTGTTTATTTTTTCTTATCTAAGGAATTCTTTCCCTGACTAGTTGAGATCCATTCAGCAGGTCAGTCCGAGGCACACTGCCTGCCCTTGGGGCAGGCCTTATCTTTTATACTATAAACTACAATAAATGATGCTTACTTTCCAATACAGATCACCTATATTGCACTGTCCAGCTTCACTTCAAACCAATCCAAAAATGCCATCCTAACCCAAAGAATGTATGCCATGAAGAAGGAGAAGGAAGGACATACCATGCCCAAAATCCTGCATCTTGTCTCCAGACTCTTATTATAAACAATTTTAAAAATCCACTTTTCTACCTTATAACAATCTAAATAATGTTCTACTTATTTTTTGTGACTTGTAATTATTCATGTAAGGATGGTAGTTTTTCCCAAGGGTTGAAATTGAAACCACAGGGGTCTTGGGCATTGTGCCAAGGTTTCTGAGCCTCCTGCCTGGGTTTCGAGCTATCCAGGGTAGCCAGGGGGATATCCTGGACTCCCATACTCAAGAACCTTGTAGCATAAGAGAAAGCTACAACTACTGTATGAAAAGTTGTAGAATAAATCTATAACTTTAGAGAAAGTCTGGTTAATTAATAAATTTTCATAGGATGGATACTTAATTGTAACTAGGACTAATGATCTCTCATATGTTGTTAGGGTTTCCTTTTTTCAGAGCTATGATGATCTGATGTATTTCCCATGTGACATACAAAGTGATTGGCATATTGCAAGACTGTATATTTATGGGGAGGGTTGAGTTTGTTTCAGGTACAGCTGGAAAGTCATTACATTCAAATTACCAAAGATATTGTAAGATTTTTAGCTGTTAATATTTTTTAGCTACAAGAAATTATCTCAGAACATCTGAACTGGATGGAAAATATACAGTCAAGAACCTTTGATGCATTAAAAATTACATGTTATTGTCTTGAAATTTTGCTATCTCAATGTAGATTTTAACCAAGGCATACAATATACCTAAGAGCTTATTTGCATAATTCAGTATTGCATAAAACTGCAAGAATTTCAGCAAAAGCACTTTAAATTATTTTTGAAGTGCACCTCACAAACTAAAACCCAAATCTGCTTACAAACCTCTTTCCTTTTGTAAGGGAAAAGATATTTCTTCTGATATCCTTTCTCATTGAAGTGACATACTCCTCATTAATTTTAAATAAAAGATTAAATCTTTCTGTCTCTTCATACTGTGGTACGAAAGAAAACATTCATAAAATACAATCTAGAAGGGAAATATAACATAAGAAGCAATACTTCAGCTACAGGGCCTTCCTTGAGCTTTAACTAAATGTTGAACAACATTAATTAATTTTCCTTTTAATCTTTTACTTTTTTCCCCCCAAATATTTAAAATTCCATATTTCAAGAGTGTGAGGATTTGGTCTCTTCAGTGGAACAAAGAGATACAATGCCATTAATAATACTAAACTTCTAACCTTCTACTCAAACACAATTTTAGTCTAGATTTAAATTCCTACCAATTCATCCCCAAGAAAAAGAATATAAGCATCTGCTGAAATTTGAATTAAATTCAGCATTTACTTGCTTGTCTGTGTGCTTTTTTTCCAGTGGAACCGGGTGCTTTTTTGGAATGCAATCATAGTTGAATTGCTGTAAAGGAAACAAGATTGCAGCTCCTATTTAAAAAAAAGAGATGTTTAGATAATTGATTTATGCCTAAGTTCATTTTGAAAATAGGACATCAACAAAAATTAAATATAATAGAAAAGCAGAAAAGATTGTGTAACTATGACATAGTATTTCACCTATGGTCTCCTACAGATTTTTGAAATATCCCCATACATATAATTTTAATTTTTTTTTTTTTTGAAGACTGGATATATGTTACCTTCAAACCTATGTTTGAAGCTGAGTTATCCATTCTGGCTGAACAGAAATAATCCTTAAGAGACAGACTTAGGGAATATTTCCATGCACATTTTGTAGAACACAGAATGATAATTTTGTATAAAATCAAACCCATGATATAAAACCCACATAATTTTAAAAAACAACATAAAGAATGAGACCAAAGGTATAATCATTACAAAGAGAAGTAGTTCTAAAATACCAGAAGAAAATCTCTGCGCTGTTGATGCACAATCTGACTCACAGAGAAGATCATCAGAGGGATGAGATGAGATAAGATCACTTTGTTTGGCTCACTGCATCATTTTTAAATTGTGGATTTAAACTTGAACCAAGAAAAGAAATACAGTAATTTCATGATTATAAGCTGCACCTTTTTCGTTGAAGAATCTAGCCTACC
>VRYO01001463.1:54207718-54257315 GCA_009812075.1 Sialia sialis
GAAAATAGCTGTGATAATGCATGAATCAAAACATGTGGTGAACAATTAAGAATTTCATATTACAAATATACTCTGAAGAAATACCAAGGATGAAAATACATTTCTGACAAATACATACAAATTATATTATTCTTGTATTACTTACTTTATCTCTGGTAATGCAGACCAACAAAGAGGTAAGGGATATCCTCACCTCCTTTCAGGGCAATTCCTCTTCCAGAAATACATAAAATTTTAGGAGATTAATTCTTACTTTCTGAATGTGTTTTCCCATTGAAAACATTCCAGTGATTGTAGAGGTGCAGGTAGCAACTGTGGAGATGTTATTGTTTGTTTGTTTGGTTGGTTGGTTGGTTTGGTATTAACATAGCTCAGGCCAGCTATTCTCTGGATTTATCTTGGCCTGAGAGAAGATATGTTATGGCTTGTTTAAACATAAAGAATTGTGTAACTATCAGGTAAATTTTATTTTATTTTTTTCAGCTTCATTTAGTTTTATGTAATAATATGGTGTAATATTATGTAACAATATAATATATTCTATATATCTATATTTTTATTTTTGTATTTGTTTGAAAGGGTTGTTTGCTGTAGAATGAACTTATGATCTTTAAATAAAATCCAGATTATAATAAAATCAATAAGTGATAAGAGGCCTTGAACATATTGTCCCAGGATGCTGCCATTGGAGCAGGTTGCTTCAAGGTGCAAACAGCTTACTTGCTAGTGCTTATCTTCTGATCACTGAATGGATGAAATACTGCACCCTGGTTAAAATGAACTTTAGAATAAAGAATAAAGAAGTAGTCAATGTATGTAGAACAAACCATATGAAATATAATCAGACTTGTAGACCGGGGAAGGAAGTTTAATGAATAAAGAATGCTAGCAAACATATAAAATAACTTTGGTCACATGCCAAAATTTTTTTTCCCAGTGGCATGCAAAAACATATCTCACTAACTCAGGTGGATATAGAGTTTTTATGTGAAATGTTGTGGTTTAAAACCAGCTGGTAATTAAACTCCAAATAAGATGCCCCACTTCCCTGTGCTCCCTTCTGATGGGAGAGGGAGAAAGGCAGGGACTGTGGGTTGAGATAAAATTTTACTGATAAAAAACATTAATGGGATGATAAATGAACAGTACCAACAATATTAATAATAAAAAATATACAAAAGAGAGGGTGATTTGCACACAAATATCTTGATTAAATTCTGCACGGCCGCTGAGACCAAGTAAAATGATGGATAATATTTCAGGATCAGTTATTTCCAGCTGAGGAGCTAACCAACTACAGAAAGCATTTGACCTCTTTTGGCCTTGATTTCATGCATCTTTCTCTGTACCTCCTGAAATTTGTGATAACAAAATAGCTATCTCTACAAGGAGCTGACATTGAAACCTTTAGCTGTTAGTAGGAAAAATATAAAACAATAATAATCATTCAAGACTGACAGGAGCTATCCCTGAAAGAAAAAAAATACTAAATTTTTAAAAGCAAATCCAAATGTACACGAAGAAAAAAGGTGTAAGATAAGTCCTCATATCCCCATCAGACTGGGCAGATTTGATGAAGCTTGGGTGTCTTTTTCAGTGACTTAGCGTCCACAGTGGGATGAAGGAGAGATATTAGGAGTTCTTTGCTATGGAAGGTCTACGGTGTCTAAACCCTTCCCATAAGGAAAGGTGTCTCTCTCATTTTGAAGTCCAGGAGAGTCCAGCCTGTCTTGAACTTCTATGATGTCTGAGGTAGTGGCAATACAGGATGGAAGTTGAATAACTTATTCCAGATTTTTAGGTGGCCAAGGTTGAGTGAGATTTACGACAGGGGATGCAAGTGCTATAGAAGCTCTCTAGGATGGTTTTACATTCAGTGGTGGAAAAGTATAGTAAGACTTTTGTGATAACAAGATACAGAAAGAACCTGGAAGCTGTACTACTTTAGACGTTAAGATTTGATAATTCTTATAAAATAATTGTAAAGTAATTATAATAACACTTTGAATTCATAAATGATATAAGTAAATTGTCATTTGCAACTAATGAAATGAGGCTCATCAGATGCCAATGAAGTGTGGGCATATTGACTCAGACTGTTGAAAGTCTAGAAGAAGAAGTTTAAGGATAACTTCTTTTATCACCTCTTTTTATATCTCTTGGACCCCTTATCTTGGTTTGCCAAAATATTTGTACATATGCAATAAATAATAAATTAAAAACTAGATTTTTGTCCTATGGAAAAGCTTTAATAATAATATTGGAACTAATTTTGGCATACTGCTTAAATAAATGTGTGAATTTCTGAAACAATGCTAGTGTGCCTGATCAGAGTCTGACAAACGGAATGTCATGTAATTAAACAGTTGAATAGTCTAATATCAATTTAGATTAATAGTCAAAATTTTATATTATCTATTTTATTGTACAGATTTTCTTACTGTATGAGTTTTTTCCCTTTTCTAGAATGAACGTTGCTGTCATTTCATAGTTATTTTAGCAGCTAGACTATCCTGCTTAATTGACTACTGGATAAGTGCCCGGTATAATAGCAGATTTTTTTTTTTTGAGTACTATTTCTAGAGTGGATGATCTTTATTTTTGTCAATACACTTTAACCATTTTCTATTTTTCTTTCTCCTGGGTCATCCAATTTCTGCTTATCTTTCAGGAGTCCTCACTATTAATAGTGAAGAATGTTTTTGACATTTTAAAGTCCAATTTTACAAATCACATATAAAAAAACTACTTTCCAGCTCTCAAGATACTGAAAAATGTGTCAAAGATGTCATGTTTAAAGTCTTTTAAGAGGAAATTCTAATGAAAGAGACTGATTTACTTACAATAGTGTCTGAAATAATGTTTAATATATAATTAGATACATACATACATACATATATATATATAAATTCCTATGGGTAAGTCTGTATCCTTTTAAGCTTTAATGTAATAACTTTTATAGTATCCATTTGGTCAGATATCTGTATGCAGACTTTAGTCTCTCTACAAACCAAATTTATTTGAACCTCCATATATGGAGTAGTACTTAAATTGCGAACTTTAATATTATGAAAGTATTATCTAAATTATAATTAAAATGGATGGTGATTCAAGAGCCTTTGATATCATGTTCTAGTTCCTGCTATTTGACAATTTTTTGAAGCATTGGTGCTTTCTAATTGTATTCATTAATTTTTGGTCTTTATTAATCTTTGCTCTTTGTGTGTCTTTGCTGGCACACATCTTGTGGAGTCTTATACATATTTCTGACTAATGCTGTTATCTGTTTGCTGAAGGTAAAGTGTATCATACTGATGTAAGCAGTCTGTCTGTATGCATGGTTTATCCTTGTGTACATTATTAGAGTTAAATGTTACTGTTCCTTGAACTCCATGTATGAGACAGAAGCTTGATACAGAATCATGTATGAATAATTTTTCTTTTCCCAAAAAAATACAAAAGCAACCAAATTATTATTTTCAAATGTGTCAACATTTTTTTCATAAACTATAATTCTCTCTATTTTTCTTTATAAGACATAGGTTTACCAGTTTTCTGGTAGAAAAATATTACAGACTTTACAAGTAGTTACTATTTTTTTCATATAAATTATTTTCTAATTTTTCACAGTCTGGATCAAGGGTGAAATGCCTTCTTTTCCACAATGTAAAATCACATAAAGTCCTTCAACTTCTGCTCATTAGAGAGCATATATTACATCTGACTTTCAAGCACAAAATGCACACTGTCTTTTCAAACAAATTTTACCCTCATCTGATAGGGTGACCCCTTATAATTAAGAATGAGTATTAAAACAACCAGATTTCCAATGCAGATTTTGAAAGCAAAGCTAGGAGTGTAATGACAACACCTGTGAGAAAAAATGTGGTAGGAAAATTACATGAATTGAAGACTAAGACTATCCTCAATAATATGCAGATTTTTTTCTCAGTGTAATGACAGTAAAAAACCTGCATTGGGATGCATAAAGTCAAAACCAAACTGAGGCTTTATATTTTGGCTTAATTGATAAACAAAATCTATTTTTCCAGGCACAGCAATTAGTCTGAAGCTGCAATATGCTATCAAGTGATTTGTATATTTTTTTTTACTTTAAACCTCTGAATGCTAAGCATTTCTAATATATGCTTAGTCTTAATTTCCTTGGCTTTAAAGAAAAAAAACCAAAACAAAATCCACAACACTCTGAATCCATATCAGTGAGACTGAAACAGAAAGCCAATCTTCTGTCTGGTATTTCACCAGTTCTTAAACTCTTTCTTTACCAGGTTACAGAAAAAGACATCTGTAGGAATATCTCTTCAAAGCATTCATATAGAAAAGCAGCATGTGTGATCATACTTCTTTCACCAGCAAATAAATCTTCCTTATATTCCCTTGGGCAGGTCATGAACAGCTGAATATTTATGTATCATCTGTCACCATACTTGCACTCTTCAGTTCAGCCAATAACATAGCGAACTTTAGCTAGTAATCAAATTTTGAAAGATAAAGATGGTAGAAGAATCTATTTGGAAAACCATGCCACAATTTAATATATTTTATCATCAAAACTCCAGATTATACTTTATCCTTTATTAATTTAATGTTACTCATGATTGTGATCCCTTATATGATAATTTTTTTCTTAAAATGTTTTCTTCCTTCAAATAAGAAGAGAATTTAAAAAATCTTTTTCTACACAGCAAACTTAAAGTGTGAAGTTCCTAGGTAAATTCAGTGGTTCTTTTCTCACATGAGGAAATAAATTGGCAGGGTTGGCTTAGATTGAATACCAGGAAGCTAATAAGGTGTGGTCCTGTAACAGCTAGGAATAAATTCTTTCAGAGTAAAAGACGCCCTTTCTATGTTCTACAAACAAGATGTAAAGTTTTTTTTCTGCTAAAGATCATTTAAGATCCGTTGTAGGCCAATATTCTTTTTCACATAGAAATTACTGCCAATGCCCTACACTGCTTACAAAAATTATTTATTGTTAAAATACCTCACCATAAAGAGAGAAAACTATAAACACAAAGGTTTAGTGTTCAAGGCTATTTTCCCTCATAAATGGACAAAATCTCTGGATTGAGAAAGGATCAGACACTATTATCCTTTTTGTACTAAATACAACCTGAAAGTACAAAGAATTCTCTTAAAGCCACTGGGACCATCTGTGGACTAAGGATTTGTTTAGGGTATAACCCACATAAATCTATGACCTAATCGTAAACATGTAGTTTTCGCTATTGTGTATAGTTGTGCATAGTGTATAGTTGCTTTCTCTTTCTCTAGTCCTTTCCATGTAGCAAATTATTAATATGTAAAATATTTTCTCAAATAAAAGTAATTTTGCCACATCTGTTTGAAAGCCCTTGGCATAAAAGGTTAGATTCATTATAACGGTGTTTTTACTCATGCATCTTTTAAAACTCATTTGTAGCTGCTCATTCACACTGGCAACCTACTACAAGACTGGAAAGAATATTTTTTTTCCTCATGAAGCAGGTGCTGCTTCATCTGCACCTGCTCAGATGGACACCCTGCCCCCTTACCTCTCTACCCATAATTTTCCAGCTATGAATATAATGAATAATATTTCTGCCTTTACCTGACCTCACACTGAAAGTCTCCCCTGATTTTCAAACACCTCTGTGATTTTTTTTTTTAGGTACCAGCAATTTAAACTCTGCACAGGCACTTTCCCACTTAGCCTACATATCTTGTTTTTCTTCTGTAAAGATCAACTGTAGTAAACATTGCAGAATTTGTCTGTTGGGGCTGGTTTATTTGCTTGTTTCTTCCTTGCATTAGCTTTCCTGACTCTGTAATTCAGTTACACTTACCTAAAATCTTACTTAGAAAAAGAAGGAAAAAAAAAGGAAAAGAGAGAGAGAAATATTTTGCATGATTTGATTTATCATGATGCCAGTTGAATCAGTTGATCGCAGGATATAATTTCTGTAAAATGAGCACTCAATGAGAGGTGAGTAAAATACAGATTGGTTCTATTTTCCAGACAGACCATTTTGAAAACATTTGATGACATCATTCCAAAATTGCTGCTGGGTAGAGGTACAAGTAAAAAAATATTCTGAGATAGCTTTATATTTGTTATGGAATGGTTGGAAAAAAATACAGTGTGAAATTATTGTTGAAATCTTTCTTGAGTCTTACAGAATGATTCAAGATTATTTGCAAAGTGGATTAACATTTAAAGCATTTTATTATCTTATTATCTAATGTCATACATAAAGTTTTATAACCACCAGTTTAACATTTTAAAGATTCTTAATATTGTTATAATAAAACTGACTACTGCAGATCATTTTATATTCCATAATAAAAAAATAAATCTGTGCTGGTAAATCAGGCATTCTTTAAACTCTTAATAAAAGAAAAAAAGCCTCTTTTGGACAGCATTTTGCTCTAAGTGCACTAATATATAATGTGGTCGATTGGAGTATTTAAGTTAAATATTGATTCTTTTTCCTATCTTATTTGCCAGATTAAATATTGGTTTATACATTTTCCAATAGCTTCATTAAAAACTAAAATGGCTACAAATACTTGCTGATGTTGTAATGGGTTTTTATTTTTATACTGATAGGAAAAGACACTTGTTTTAGTTTTATCATCCTAGGAACAATAAATAGATGATTTTGTGAGCACTTCTGACAGCAGTATTAGAATATCTAGGGTTTAATTTTTCACACAGTTTTATTTATATAATGAAGTATTTTACAAATATGAGTGTTTAACTTTGGTTAATGTATGTATTCAACTGAAAGAGCAAAAGTCTGTCAGCTTTGGAAACAGTTTAAAGCTTATGGATGACAGAATGTTTGCAACATCCATTTATGGCTTCTACTCCTCCTTTTGTACAAGCAGGACCAGATTTTCAGCATGCAGAGGAGGCTCCAGGTATCCAAAGCAGCATCGTTTGTATTTAAGCGCTTGCATAACCATAAGGTTTACAAAGTATAACCACCATCCCTTCATGTGGTAACACCTGTCTTGTCTTTCATCCTTTCAAGAGGTTTCCACATCCAAAACTTTCCATATTAAAACCCATGGGCTCTTATTTCTCATGTTTTAATGTGAGATGATCTCTTAAATATCTGCAGTTGTATTTGGTTGCTGAGATTTAGGAAAACAAAAGAACTATTCAAAGAGCGCTTAATCCCCCACAGTTCTATGGGAAGAGTACATGCCTGCAAGCTGTTTGAAGTGAGGTCCCCAGTCTGCCAGGTAGTCGTAGCTCTGATCCACGTCTGAAGTGGTTGAACCCAGCGAGCTGAGGGATCCCGCCAAGGAGCCAGTCCCCTCGAACGCATAGGTCTGAAGTGAGTCATAGGGAGGAACACTAGGATCTGCATTTGCTTCTTCGAGCTTCTCTGAAATGAATTGCCGGAAGATTGCACTGTCTGGGCCAACCTGCAGAGACTGTCTGTAGAGGCTGTGGATTTCAGAGGCCACCTTCTTCCGAGGTTTGTGCATTCGCACGACAGTGCGTGTCCTCAGTGCTGAAATATCAAAGGCTTCTGTGTCCTGCTCGCCCCCTCCTTCATCATCATAACTGACAATGTTCTCCCTGAATTCTTCCACCTTCTCTGAAAAGGAAGGCTTCTTCTTCTGCTGCTGCCTTATGGTTACAATTGCCAAAAAGAACACTGACAAATAAAAATAAAAGAGAAGGGACAAGGGAAAAATTAAACAGAACTAGACACTTTTAATGTGCTTGGAAAGATTAAAAAAATTGCTTCTTATCTTAGTATCAAAGCTGTTGAAAAGTGAAGCTATCTTAACAAATTTATAGAGCTGTAATTTTTATGGATTTTATGGTTTTGAGATGAGAAATGGGTGTGTTGGGAAAATGGCTACAAAGGGACTTATAAAAAAGGTAAAATAAATGGAGCAGTTCTTTTTGTAGATGAAAATTTGAAACTGATGGAAACACAGGTTACAATTTTTGAAAGTGCTTTTTTATCACATATATATCCATTTCACATTCAGAATTTAAATTCCTAATCTCTAGCAGTCTCTGTGCTAAAAGCCCCATCAAGATCAAATGAAAAATGACACAATGAGCAAGATATCCTCCTCACTATGCAGAATGATGTTCAACTATTTTTGTTGTGCAGGTTTGCAAATTTGAAGATTCACTAAATTCTGTGTCATTTTACTGTCAAGACCAAAGAATCAGATGATCTTATTTATTTCATATGTGGAAAGTTTCTTAAATTTTCTTTTAAAGCATTATTTTTTGATCCCACATATTTTCATTTTAACTGAACAATCCCTTTGAATTTGTCTATGACATTCAGAGAGATTCTTTCAGTTTTAACTACATCTTGCTGTAGATCTACTTAATAAGTATTTTGTGGACTGTAGTTTTAACTCAGGACATAAAATTATACAGCCACAAAGAATTACAGCATTTTACTCAATTTAAGAATATGAGGAATCTGAAGTAGTTCTTTTTTCTACCTATCTTAAATAAACTATTCTCTTTGCTTGGGACATACCAACAAAAGACATAACAGCACTGAAAACAAGAATTTCTACCATGTATTCACAAAGCAGATGATTTTAATTTTCCAAATGCTTTGCCTGGTGAACTCTTCTGATGGTGTACTTCCCACTTGAAAATTAGTTTTCAGAGATAAATGACAAACTTATTATATTTGGAACATTTCATTATTTAATTTTAAATAATTACAAAAATACATTCAAAGAATTAAGGAATTTTAAATTGTGTTTATAAAGAGTGTAGTAGATTGTTTGTTTTTTTCTTTTGGAGTATATATTTATCTATATCCCTGCTTTGGCTTTTGTGATATGAATATGCTCAATAGAGGTCATGGGTTTATTCTACCTGGAGAGAGAACCTTTCTGCAAGAACCCAAGAAATCATTGATGAATAATTCCCCTGATGGCCTGGACAGAGATACAGGTTGCCTGATCCTAAGTCACTGAAGTCAATAACACAAAGTGAACCTATTTTGGTACCCTGCAACCATCAAACAAAACTTGAAATGCACATTAACCTGTAAGCTTAAACTGACTAAAAGGCAGATATCTAAGCTCAAATTAAAAAAAGACAATTTTGGAAGTGCAGCAAGCCTAGAAAAAACAAATTCATTGCATGCTCCCATGTCCTCGATTGGAGCCCGGGACATGGATGTAGGCTAAGTAGTGTGTCCCTGGGCTTTGCTGTGGAGTCAAGAAAGGGCTGATGTCTAGAACGGCAACCTTGAGTTGCTGTTTGATTTTGAGTGATGTTTGCCAGCTGGGCATGACCCTTTCCAGAAGTACAAGAAAAACTCTTGTGCATTTGAAACACTCTCAATCTCAGTTTTCACATCCAAATATCCCCAAATGTATTGGAGGTTAAGTTGGTGTCTCCTGAGATGAAAAAGGAGATGTCCAGCATGTGGAGAAAATGCTGTCTAGAGATGTAACCTTTATTGGCAGAGAAAGTCCCTGTTTCTGGAGCTTTCTGACTAATGTCAGATTCCCTTTTTCTTTTATTTTTCATAACTGATCTCAATTCTACATTTGCCATTCCTAAGACAGATTGAGTAGGGTGTTATCTCTTTTAATATAATCTTACACTAGCAAGTTTTCTTGTGTAATGCTGTCTTCAGCTCTACCTGTAATCAATACAGACTTTGAGCTCTGAAATCTTTATTATTGCCACGCCAGAAGAGTAAAGAGGACCATGACACCTCTAAACCCAACTTTTAGTAAATTGTGTTGGAATTCAAATTTTGCTGAAAACTGAAAGGGGAAGAGAGAAATTATAGTTAAGAAAACTGGAAAGAAATTAAGCATTTTCCTTATTTCAATTTTTCCCAGTTGCTCAGTACTTCAAGTCTTGGAGTCAAGGGTCCATCTTTGTTTCTTAACCAACCCCTCTGTAAAACGAAGCAAAGTAGTTTTTCTTACTTGTACTTACCCAGGAATATTAATATGCAAGCCAAAACAGCAACTAAAGCCTCTGTGCTGAGACCCAAAGAATACATGAAAGCTCCATATCGACAATATAAAGTGTTAACTTCAGTGTCGCAGTCGCAGACAGTGACAGTGAGAGTATTTGTGCTCGTCAGCGGTGGGGTTCCATTATCCTGAATTAAGATCGGCAAGTAGAAAAAAAACTGCTCTTGCCTCCTGTAGCCACTTTTTCCTGTGAAAATTCCAGCTGTGTTATCTAGAAGATAAAATTATTATGATGATATGCATTTATACATTTTGCAACCACAATAATATTCAGTGGTATCTGACCTATTTGAAAGCAATGGTACTCTGCAAAGCTACATTTTAAGAAAGTTAAAAAAGTAAAAGCAGGCACTGACTTTTGGTGCATAGTCTGTCAATCGTGAATAAATTGCATTTATTTTTGGTAAAGCTCTTCCAGAGGCAATAACAAAATTTGACCAAGGAGCTCCAGTTTTAATGTTCAGAGCTAAAGAAATTGAGATCTTTTCAGTACCTGACACCTGTTCAGACTAATTAATTGCTTTTTTAAATGGTTCCATGTATCCAGCTGCTACCAAGCCAGAAGTTCACAGATAAAATATAGGCAGTTTGCCAATCAAAAAGGTTAAAAAGTATGGCTAGCAGCACATAGTGAAAACAGGTGGTAAGGGAAAGAAGAGAAAGCAAGAAAAAAAGTCCACTAAAATAGTCTTTTATTTCTTTCCCTGGCACAAAAACTGGAGCTAGCTGGATTTCTACCACCTAAAATAGCAAAACGATTTAGATGCTTTCACTTTGCTTTGTATTTAACTATTAGTGTTTTAGAAATCTGTCTGTAAAAAAACACAATAAACAGCTTAAATTGGTCCTGCTGCATATCAATCAATTCCAATAAGCAACTTAGCTTGTTGCAAAACAAAATAATCCTGTCTACATGCCTGTGTAGTGAAAAGAAGAAAAAAGAATCTGGAAATGTTTCCATGTCAGAATTTTTTCTCCTGGCAGAGCAAAAGACTGCATGCGTGCATATGTAGTAGTAGTGGGGGGAAAAAAGGGTTTCTATCATTATCTGTGTAATACATCTATGCAGTCTACTAAAGTTAATTTCCTCTCATATACATTGTTCTAAGTTTCTCTCAGTTCAGAAAGTAACTCTGATGAAATGGAGATAAAATATTACAAATCTACAGTCTCTTTTTCTCTCCCTTAGGGCTATCACAATTCAACCAGCCATTTCTGTCAAATATGGCAGAAGGGGCCAGATTGAAATCTGATAACATCATATTTCAAGAAGTTTTCTTTTCCCCATTAGTAGCCATCAAAAGGAACTGAATGGATTGTTTTGTGTGAGGGTCTTGGGTTTGGGGCAGAAAGAAGAAAGGTGGGAAAGGTATATGACTTGTCATAGTTTGACCTTAATAAAATTACTTATCTCTTCCTGGAAGGGAGTGAGAGGTTAATGAAGATGGGAATTGAAATTCTTATTGACACATTGACTAACTTTGAAGATAATTGAGAAGCAGTTTGCCATTTAACGTATTTGGAACTTTCCAAAACTTATTTCCATTGATTTTTTCCCTTAGCCAGAACATTCAAATAATTAGCATGGTCAATAAGAACGATGTGTACTTTAGCTTCATCTGAAGAAGCTTTTTTTTAGCCTAAGTAGACTGACTCCATGACTGAAATTCCATGAGATATCGCACCTGTATTTTCATCTCAGTCTGGTTTTGCTTGATATTATGTATTATTAAATAGGATTGCATTCCTAGTTATCTGTTTTTATAATATTGGTCTTGCTGAAAAAATGAAATAAAAATCCTATATTTATATATATTTATATCAATCTTCTCTTTCTAATGATCTTATTTCTCAGGCAAATAATTTTAACAGGAAAATTGGAATTTGCCACCATATTCAATATTAAGAAAATAATTTTTAAGGAATACCAGTGTATTTTTCATCTCAGCTGTTTGATTTTGTTTTTTTTTTCCTTGAAATAAAACTGCCTTTTGCTGTTTTTTATTATTCACTTAAAAAGGAAAATAAACTCATTGATACTATTGAATTATTTTTTTGAAATGTACCTCTGGACATGTCCAGTTCTTATAATGAAAATTTCTATATAAATGGAAATTTTTAAGAAATTAAGAATCTGCTGGAAGCATGCATCTTCCATTACGAAGGTCTTAAAGAGCTGCATGACTGACACTACCTTGATTGTCTTTGACAGTAAAATATGAACTGTTTGCGTCCTCCTGAGCCAATGAGAAATTAAAATGGTGACCTTCTGCTGAGTCATCTCGATCCACTGCACCAATGCTTTGAATTAGCTGGAAAAATAAGAGAACAGATTTGTTTAAGAGTAAAATAATTTCCTCATCCTTTAAAATAAGGAAAAGGATATAACAGGTATGTTAAACTATTGATGTTGAAAGTGTGATCCATGAATATGTATTGAGGGCATAATATGTAAATATTCACCAAACACTCATATAGGTTTATTGAGACTTATATTCTGCAAATACTCTGTCTTAAGTTTCCATCCATTTGAGACACACAGGCATTAAAATGATAAGAAATTGTAAAAGGTTTTCCAGATCAAAGGACCAGGAGCAAGTCTCCATAATGAAAAAAAAGCATATATAGATAGTGTTTTGTTGTTAAGGAGAGCAGTCCATCATTCTATATTTGAAGAAATTCTTTTATGCAAAACCTCGAGTCCACAAACGCAATGACATAATTCAACTGGTGCATTGTAGCTCCAGCAAGAGACATACGTCGACAAGTTCACATGCTGAATTGTTGATTCTGGATGTAACAACAGATTGATTATGGGTTGGATTTTTATTGTAATAATGGGACAGGGCTGCAGGTATGGCAGTCTTAGAGCTTTTATTTCAGCATCTCAGCCTCATTACAGGATGAGACAGGGGAGATGGTGAAAACCCTCACCATAACAACAACAGCCAAAATTCTCTGTGTTACAAGGTCTTTTAAAAAAATTTTAGCTAGTGGGATACTGTTAAAAGCTTACAGACATTTGCTTAAACCAGTTACTAAAGTTACACATACACCTTGCTTTTAACAAAGCTTACATGTCGTTGGCTTAAAAACAATGGATAGAACTTCATTATTAAACTTACCTTTTTCTATTATCTTGCTTAACATATTTTGTAAGGTCTATCTCTACACAGCTTACAAACCTTAAAAGCCTTACTTGTCCTTGCATATCTGTATTCTTGCATTCCTCTATTTTGAGCTTTGTTTTCACACAGCTTCTGAGAGTTTTCTACCTTTTCTATTTCCAACAATTATGGAAATTATTGGCTGCTTTTTCTTAAGAAAACAAAATAGCCTTCATTTGGAAATATGTCAAACCAGTCATTGCAAGATAAAATAAAAGCATTCAAAATAATGTTTTTCATCTCTGTAAATAAACAACCACGCAGTTAACATAATTAGCAACATTTCTGCTTTTAAAAAAGTCTTTATTTTTTGTATTTATTAGTAAATATTTAGTAATAAACATATATCAGTGAACATCCTTGCTGATCAGGAGGAAAGCAAACTGCTGGAAGTCCACCAGTTTTCCACCAAGAACAGAGAGGGCTGAATTTGAACATGGGTTCTATTTTATCATGCCTTGTAGGTATTTGTACACAAGAACTTGAACCCTCAACTTTCATCAAACCACAGATCACCTGAATGATACAAGCAGTGCTTTAAAAGGGAGGAAGTAAGTCAATGGAAGTGACTACTGCTACTTTCCATCTGTGCCTTTGAAAACTCTTCTCTGGTTAAATCCTTTTTCAGTCAAGACCTTCATAGCACATTCTTTTTCTTTTCAAGCAAGCCAAGTTTGAAGAAATTATCACAGCAGAGTGGAAAAATGTGGCTTACACACCAAAAGCTTTGTATTCTTAACACTGATCGTTCTTCACATGTGAAATTTATTTCAAATCTTTATTTTCACTCTATAGAAAAATGAGGACCTTTGACTTTTCAGGGTTTTTTTTTTTTTATTTGCGTTAATGAGAGGAATAACTTTTTTTCAGTGATATCATGGTGTACAAAGGAGAGAGATTGTCAAGGGATATTTTGTTTTTTCATTCCTCAGAACTAACAAAATAGCTGGGGTGATGCAAATGCAGATGTAAAAATGCAGGTCAAGGAATCACTGAGGAGAAATTGACCACTAATATTTCCTTTATTACCACAGGCTTCATTTTTATAGGGAAATGTAATTCCCAGAATGTGATCAATATGAACTGCAATAGGGTATAAAATTATATATCCAGTCTAAACTGTGAATAAAGACACATTTTATGATATTGTTCCACTTACCTCAAAAAAACTAGAAAAGACCATACTGGCTTTTCTGTTATATGTTATATGTTCATGGCAGCAGATGAGGATAAATCTTGGTATGGATGCACTTCTGTCCTTAAAATTCAGGGTCTATTAAGCTATCCTAAATATGCAGAGTAATTTAATGATCTACAAAGACATAGTAGCCACTTTTAATTTGTTTTATTTTGTTCTGTTTTGTTTTTAGTTCAGTTACTTGGCGAAGAAAAATTACCTACTTGCATACCAAAAAAAAAGAAAATTTGATTTCCATTCAACCAGGTATCACCAATATCTTAAAATGCATATTTTTAGGAGTATATCATGTATTAAAAAATAAACTTACTGCAGTAGTGAATTAGATATTGCTTTGCTGTTTCATTATTGACTTACGTATTTTGCATACAGAATGTACTTGGCTCTGTACGTTTTATCTATATCTGATTAAATCAATAAAATTCTAAGATTCCACAAAGCCCAGGTTAGTCTACAAAATATTCAGAAAGGAGTAAGTACTTCTGATTTTACTGGCTCTGAAGGAAAAAAATCACCCAGAGTGAAGGAAACCCCTTCTTTTTTTCCAGTTTCCTAAGTTTTTGTTCATGTAACCTAGGAGATTCTAGCCTTTTACCTGTAAAACTGATATCACATTCTCTAAAGCTTATGTGCTTACTGCTTATGTGTTAAGGGTTACAAACCTCCTGCATTTTAGCATATAAACAAAGAAAATATTTCTTGCTTTTGCAAGGTTATGTCAGTTGTGTTGACATGATTGAAATTTAATTGCTTTAAAAATTCTTATTTCAAGTCTCAATATAGAAGCTTTAAAGATTCAGCAGTTCATTTAAAAATTGATATTTCTTTAAAACTGAGATTAATTCACTACATCCTTTTTGAAAAACTGGTTTAAGTTTATGATGGCTTTTGAGACTTAATGAATGCAGTGAAATATCCTAATGTGCCATCAGAGAAGGAAGTTTTCACAAAATAAGCCACCACAAGCATAGATGGAAAACAGGAAGATGCTCATTTCAGGCCTACATGGAGGTGAAGGTTTGGAATCTGCACTCCAGACAAAATTCTGCTATGAGGCCTTGTGATAAATGTAGATGGCAACAACAGGAGTACGCCAGGCATGATTAAATCAGATGTGGGTAATCTATCTAAGCAAAAATTCCCACCCTGACGAACTGAAAAAGGAAGAAATTCCTTATACACGTCAGCCCAAGTGGTTGGAATGGCATCTTGTAAATAAATTATTTATTATATTTGATGATATTTGTTCATCTTGTAAATAAAAAAACTGTGGATTATTGAGTAGTTGACTGCCAGGTAATCTTGATAAAACTTCACTGGAAATTTATTTCCTCAAATCCAGATGGTCTTCCTGAATTGGAATTACGGAGACATCCAGAAGGAAAGATCAAAGCTTCTTTGTTACAGCCCTTTCTGCTTCCATGGGCCTTCACCCAAGTTAAACTTAAGGCATAAATTGTCCGCCTGAACAACAACCAGTACTCTTAATTTTGATGCTAGAAAACTCTGAGTACAGAATTTTGATTCCTTTGTGTGTTATTCTCACCAATCCTATTAGAGAAAGGGAGGGATGTACAAACATATTTGCCACCTCTCTCTTCCACTTCAGTTTCTTTGGTTTATTTTCCACAAAACACCCTTCAGCAGAAGTTCTGCTGTGGATTATAGGATGTAAGAGCCTAATCACCCACTTCTTTTGGGAGTACAGAACTGGTTTTAATTAAATTAGTAGAAGTCTTATAAGCAGTAAGATTTTTCTCAGTCTCATGTTTACTGATCATCAAAGTTTAGAGCATGTAAAAGATTAAAGTGTTGATTACTACAGTCAGTGCTGCATGTTTTAGGTAGACCTTTTACCTCAAGACTCAGGTTGTCCAATTGATTGCTTCTGTTTTGAAAAGCAAATTGACAGTATGGAACTGATTTTTCTGGGTCTACTGTAAATGTTTCCGCACGAGTATAAAAAAATTCTGTACTTATCTGCAGAGGATTAACAATTACAAAGCTCATGCCATGACACTGAGGTGCTTTTTTATGTTTGCTCACACATGCTAATGAACTTTTCCCACCTGTGCCATTCTGCTAAGGCATAATGTTGTGGAATCATGGTTCACATAAAACAGAAAAAGGAATTTTCCATGGGTCACTGTGCCACACGTCACACTCAGTGCATCTGCAGGTGTAGCTTAGTGTAAATCCATTACACTATATGTTGCTTTCACAAATTCTTCATGTTTTTAAACTCTAAAGGATGCATTCATTGCTGTTTTTTGATATTTTTTTAACTTCTTATTTTCTTATCATTATTGCTCAGATGCTTTTTGTAAATGTTGAAGAAAACATAAAATATTAAATAATAAACATTGTCTTATCTCTTACTTTTATTTCTCTGCTAGGAACAATAATTTTGCATCATGATTTGTTAGAAAGGATCTGTTTTAGCTAACTACTGATTTTTAACATTAATCACATGCTCCAAGAATTTGTTTAAAGGTTTCCTCTCTTTTCTTCTGTCAACATTTCATTATGTAGAGAACTAGTGGCAAATGAGGACTTTTCACTTTCACTGTAACTGATTATTATTTTATTATGTGCCAAGTAAGGAGTAAATAAATTTGGTCTTTTATCTCTGATTCAAAGTTCCTGCATACTCAATAACTTGTTTGAATCTAATAAAAATTGCTAATCAAGCTGCAATACGAAAGTCACTTCATATGTGATCCCCAAATTAAAGGAACTCAGAATTAACAGAATAAATATATATTAGACATTACAGCATTAATTCAGAATATAGGTATGTTCATTATCTTCAACTGAAATCAGCTTCCTCACTGAGAGGAAAAAAGATCAGTATTCACAAAAGGGCTGAAATTACCATGCATAGCTACATTCTGGATGGTCAGCATGCTTACATATAATGTAAGGATTTTGATAGAGACTACATCAAACTTTCTAGCTGCATCTTCCAGATGAGTTAATTTATTAATATCTCGGGAATTAAGCTTTTTTGAGATCCATTCTTGATGAGATGTCTCTAGTATTACTTTTGAGGTGGCTTTGGTAATCTTGGTGTTTTGATTATTTGTAAAGAATATTTCCTTTGAAGTTCAAAGGCTTATACTTACAGTATACACCCATAAATGGTAAATATTAAAATTAATAGCAAATTTTGGTCATAATTTACTGTATTTACACTCGGTTTTAAGGTCAAAAGGTCCAATCAAAAAGAAATCAAAAGTTGAATGCCTTATTAGTATTGTTCTACTTTATCTGATGATAACTATAGCTGTAGTGGGACAGAAGGCTATTTAACAGTGCAACTTTTGTGTTCAATTCATTTGGAAATCAATTTTTATAATGGTGGTGGTGCAGTGAAAGTAATGTCTTATAAAAAACTGCAGTTGTGATGTAGCATACAGCTGACTTCTGTGTTATAGGACAGTACTAAACTATACCATCAAATTGATAGGGAAAATTCCATTCAAAATGTCTAATAAACATGATGAATGTATTCAGTATGATGCTAACAATGCCCATCTATCTTCTTTACATCCATTTTATTGTCAAATTTGGATTATAGTCCCACAGACTGAAACCAAATCCTTTTGTTTGAATGACTTTTGGAGGCAAAGCTAAACATAGCTGTAATTCTCACAAAAAAAACACACTTGGTGTTGAAGGAGGGGCTTGAAGGTCAACACTCAGTCAATAAAAGCAGACCAAGAATTTTCATAATCTTTAAGAAAAAAACCTGAAACTTCAAAGCAAGCCTTTTTGTCTAGACTGAAGCTATTATTAACTGTGTCTGAGTCTGGATGATTAGGACAACTGTTAGTATTACTAATTATGCGTTTTATATTCTATATCTCAAATCAGTGCACTCTTAGACTATGTAAAAATAACATGTGACTTGACTCTAAATTACTTTTATAGTAAACCAGGCTGACACCAAGATAAAGTCTAGATTGAGCAAGACAATTCATTTTTTAGTAGTGTTTTTCCCTCTGCAGTGTGTTTCCTTCCTTTTCCCAAAAACACTGTAAAATCATGCAAATATACTTTGGAATATCCCATGAAATTAGACACAGCTCAGATCAGGGAAAGAAATGAATTACATAAGTTCATGATATCTGTGAAAACATCTCTTAGCACAATGATTCTGGCTAAAAAGATAGACATACCTGCTTTAGAAACTGAAATGTGATAGAGTAGCTATAGAATCTTTGATCTTAACATGTATGCAGATTCTATAGCTGTTTGAAATTGATTGCAAAAATATGGTTAAGATTAAAAGGTATGCAATGTCCTAATCAAGTCCTTTAATTGCTTAAACTGATTCTTCTGAAATATAAATTTTCCTATTCAGTGGACAACCAGACCACCTATAAAATTGCATTTGAATAATTTTGTTTCTTGCTGAGAAAAATAAAGGATATTTTTTTTCTGTGAGTAAAAATTTTTTAAAAAGTCCCAACATATCTATTAATAACACCATAGAAGATACATCAGCTAGAAATTCTGTTTAAATCATAAACACTGAATAAAATACCATAAACTCTGACTGTGATAATTATGCACTTCAGTAGCAGTTTCCTGTTGTTCTTCCTAAGATAATTTGTTAATGAGAATATTATTTAACTTTACTGTTGCAGTCTCAACAGTCTAAACTAAAGATGCCTGTGACTCTCAAAAACCTATAACAATAAAAAAAAGAAAAAGAAAAACCTAAAGTAACATTATGCCTTTCTGTAAGCTGAGAAAAATATCACATTGATCCCTTATTCACATATTGCAATGTCAAAGAAGAATTATTCAGTGTACTATACTTAAAGAATTTATTATTATTGTTAACACTGCTATTCAGAACTGTTTTGTCCAGTGATTCTCAGAATGCTTAATATATATATATATATGTAATTGATATTAAAAAGTAGCTATTGATAGCTTAGCATACAGATAATATTTATCAGTAGGCAACCGTAGAATACTAAAAACCTTGAGAAATAAATCACTTGAGTTTTTATCTTGTAGGCAAGTCCAAAACATGGATAAAAAATATCCATATTATAAGCGTCCATATTTAGTTCATGGTGTCTTGAAGCCAACGAATATAAAGTGCAGTTGATTCAATGCTGCACTTTTATCTGTCAATGAGATATCCAAAGACCAACAGAAATGGATTGCTCCAAATGCCTCCTAAAAGGAGGTAGTCTTTGCAGACACGAAGATTTCCAAATGCAGAACAAAGTTGCTTGCTGATAAAGAAATACATAATAGGATGCAAAAGCCTACAAAGAGATGGCTTGAGTAACAGGAAAATCTTTATTGAACTGCAGACTAATTGCAACCAAAGTAAACCAATATTGCATAAAAAGAGGCTTTTTTGATTCAGAAATCAACTTAACAAAATGTTTTAACAGAACCATCATAGATATCCCAAACACCATTTTTAAGTGTTCAAATAATGCTTTGCAGTGAAAAAACACAGATTTTTATCTTTATAGCTTATTTTTTTGGTTGGTTGAGGGTGTTTTTTAATTTGTTGTTTATTTTGTATCTTTTTCTTTAAAAAAGACCTAAACCAAAACAAAAAAATAAACTAGCTTTGAATATCCTGGAGTTTATTTTATTGAGAGAAAAATGAAAGACAGCAGTGTACCTGGGAATTGGGGAAGCTGATTGATGATGCCCAATTCAGCTGGATACCAAGTAGGAAATAGAAAATAACCTCCTGAGAAGGATGTTAAATATAACAATAGCTTAGGCTCCAGCCAGGAAAGGTGTTGTAAGGGCTGTGTCTTAAACATTTTCAGACTTGCTCTGAACTAGTCAGGGGTTGAATTCAGTTCACAATAAATGCCTTCTAACTGAAGGACACAGTGAATCTGGTTTGAAATTGGTCTCAGCCTGGTTCTTTTGCTATAGCTGAAGCTACTGGACATAGGTTTTTCATCTGAGACGTTAACATGAAACAAATTTGTGCCCTATATTTTTTCAGAAGTTTCTTTATTACTAGAATTTAAAAACAAACAAGACACACAGATTTTGTTTTAAAGGGGAGAAAAAAACCACATCAATGTAATGAGCTTTAAATTTCATACTACGCATTTCTCAACAGAATCTATTTTGGAAATAGGAAAAATACAGCCTCTACTCATAGAACTGAAAGAATCAATGCCATGCACCTCAAACCAAATCTTCTTTGTAGTGAGAAAAATGATGGCTAACTACTTCATGCTCACCTGTCCAGAAACTGCATTTTCACAAACAAATGTTTCATAATGTTTAGGAAATTCTGGTGCATTGTCATTAACATCGAGAACTTGGACATACACATTTGCTTCTGAAATTTTTTCAGGATTTCCTAATGATTAAAACAGACAGAAATGTAAAAAAAAAAAAAAAAGTTAAAAATAATCTACTACATATTTTATAGTAATGTAAACATTAGACAATTTTACCTATATTCTGCAGGGAAGGAAATAATCATACAGATCTATAGACATATTTTTATACTATTATAATAATATAGTACCATTATAATAGAATGTCTTGAAATAAGACACTTCATGTAAAATTTTGGATTAGTTCATGTTTTTCTTTACCCAATCAGTAACTGACTTAAATGTAGAAAATAATAACCTGATCAGGAAAAATTATATAATATTTTGTTGATGAAGAAAAATTTACTGTACTAGCTATAAGGTTATGTGGTGGGAGAGTGTCAACTCTCCTGAAAAGGACCTTCTCCAGTGCAACAGTCATTAATAACACAAAGAGGAAGCCATAAACAAGAACATACGGGAACAAAAATCTGAGGGACAAGTGATAAAGAGAGGGGATATACTAATTGATATGGGCACCTAGAAGTTTGAGAATGTTTTCTTCCCTCAGATCAATGGCCTTGACAATTGATAAACCAATGGAGAAAAGGGGAGAACAGACACAAAACATACCAAGACACACATTGACAAAACAAGAACAGAAACTATGACAAGAAACAAACTTAAGGATAATTGCTGGGCTATCCAGAAACCACAGGACAACAATTCCAGCTAGATCAACTTGGACTTTGTAACTGACAAGACTTTAAATGAGGGGGGCCCCAGAGCTGGGGGAATGGGGACTCTGGAGATGCACACACCCATGGGAAATGTGTACAGAGGAACAAAGAGGGCTGAGCTACAAATGGGTATACAAGGAGGTGGGTGTGTGCAAAACAGGGCCAGTCAGTGAATTTGTCTGCCTGAGCCTTGTACCTGATCACCAGTCTGTCCTATCAACTTACATCTACTTAATAAATATTTTCTTAGCCATGTCTCTGCATAATCTCGCTCTCTCTCTGCATATGTATGTGTGTTGCAAGGACTAAGTGGCAGCCACTGCTTTGACCTGCATATGTGTGAATGAAAATTGGTTCCAGATACTGGAGTGGGACAGAGGTCTGTGATGCCAGCTACTGACTTGGGAGTAGGGGATAATTGTTTGTGTTCTCATCAGAGTTGGCTTACATGGGTTTTTTTGTAGGTTTTTACTGACAAACTAAACTGGACTCTACAGTGATTAGGGGTCCTTGGGTCTCAGAGAGGTTCTCAGGAGGTCCACACTTAGCAGGGGTGAGATGCATGAGGGATTAGTATGTGAATTCTGTGCGTTTGTTAGCAAGCAACTAGCGTTCACTAGCTGGTGAGTTAGATATCAAGACTTGGGATACAGGAAGGGGTGTTGGGCAAATAGAAGTAGCTACTGCAGGGCTCCACGAGTATGTCGTGCTTGTGGAACTGGAGAGTGTTGTGCATGTGTGTATGTCAGTGATCTTCTGCCTTCCCAAAAGAAGGGAGTGGGCTGCCTGTGCATGTAGTCAATAGGAATCCTGTGTGTAGGTGCTACTGAAGGCAAAGCGTTGTCTGTGTCAATCTGAGTGACTGACCTCATCATTGTGAGTCTCTGGAACATGTGCTCAGCTGTGATACTGGCTGGGCCTGCAAACAAGTCAGCAGCATTCCTAAACCTGGGTATGGGTCTTGGAACCCTGGGCCCTAGCAGGCTTCCAGTGGCTGAACAGGAGAGTCACACTGGGGTTGAAGAGTTGGCTGTACTTGCACATCACTTAACATCATGGTTACCATAATGATGATAACACTCATTCCTTGGTCACACTCATCCCTTTAACAAATTCTGTTACTCCTCTTCTTAAATATTTTCAATTTTTAAAGCTTTGGGAGAAAAATTTAAAAATATTTACATTTAAAAAATATTTCTGCCATTTCTAGACATGGAGAAATTGCAGTGGATACTGACAACCCACCCTAGCCAAGGCAGAAATCTCAGACTAAATTTGTAAAAAACAGTGTTCTTCTATCCACTGTTGTGCACACATAAACTTTAAAAGAAATGTGATTTTGCTTAGACGTATCTAAGGCATTACTGCTGACAGACTTCATAGTCTGAGTGTTTAGTCTTGGTATTGTATTGTTCTTCCAAGAATCATCTACACTGCAGGTTTAATTCTTGGGCTTAGTACTCACAGAAGATATATTGTTTCTGTTACTCAAGTATACTTTACTGCTGTGGCTTTAGATATTTAAAAATAACGTCAGTACATCTTATCCTTGTATGTAAAGTAAAATTAATAATACAAGGAAATTCTCCTGCATTTACTGCCTTTACACAGGGTTCCTCAGCTAAAACTACCTCAGACAAGGAAAAGCAATGATGTACGAGCATCACAGTGCAAAAGTTGCATGTAGGCTAGGCTGAAAAACTAATTTTTTATGAAATGAGAATGTATATAAACATGTTATCTGAAAAAAAAGGCAGTGAATACAGCAGGTACAGCATTCTCTTGGAGAAACCAGCAGCTCATGGCTTGGACAGGTGCACTGTTTGGTGGGGTAAAACTCACTGGATGTCCAAGCTCAGAAAGCAGAGGTGACTGGAGTTAAGTTCAGCTGGTGGCCTGTAGCAAGTGGTGTTCCCAGGGGACAATACTGGGGCCAGTTCTGCTTAATATGTTTATCAGTGAATTGCATGAGGGGACAGAATACACCCTTAGTCAGTTTGCATATGACACCAAGCTGGGCAGGAGTGATCTGTTGGAGTGAAGGAAGGCTATGCAGAGGGATCTGGACAGGCTGGATTTATGGGTTAAGGCCAATTGTATGAGTTTCATCAAGGACAAGTGCCAGGTTCTGCACTCAGGTCACAACAACCCAAAGCAGAGTTAGCGGCTTCAGGAAGAGTGGCTGGAAAACTCCCCAGAGGAAAACGACCTGGGTCTGCTGGTTGACCACAGCTGAACAAGAGCCAGCTTGGCCCAAGATGGGCTGAGGGAGCTGGGCTGTTTATCCTGGAGGAGTCTCAGGTGAGAACTTATCACTCTGCAACTATCTGAAAGGAGGCTTCAGGGAGCTGGGGGAGTTGGTCTGTTTTCCCAAGAAAGAAGTGATGATGCTTCAGTAGAAGTTTATATTGGACAGTAAGAAAATGTTCTTCTTGGAAAAGGTTGTCTGGCATTGGAATAGGATGCCCAGGGAAGTGGATGTGTCACCATCCTTGAAGGCATCTATAGAGCCAGATACAGATCTGGCAGTAGGTCATAGTTTAGTGGGGGACTTAGCAGTTCATTGTTGTATTCAATTATCAGTTCCTTCCAAACTACTCTTTAATTCTTTGATTCAATATTGGATACCTCTTGGAAGTCCTTTGCCTACCAGCACATTGAATCCTGACTAATACAGCATAGCTTTAAGAAATGTCTGCTTCCCCACAATGTAATTTATTATTCTTGTAGGCAAAAAGTTCCTCTGTAATAACAAGACTTATGGCCTTGTTAACATGGGTGTGTTGTAGGTTAATGAAAATGTTTTTCCAGTGATTAAAGTAATCTTAAAATATTCCAGGAATACTGAACATTTTTCTACCTAAATATCTGTCAATATATCAGTCACCTATATCTAAACAAGAGTGCATCAATAATTATAGTTAAAATATGTCGCTTGTTCAGTGCTAGTGTCACTGCATCTGACCTGCTCAGAAGTTATTAAGGCATTCATTTAAACTAGTCAAATGGACCTTTAAGAAAAAAGCAAAATGTACTCCTCTCTGCCTCTTTCCAAACTACATCAGTTTGGTTGGTTCTTACATTTCTTTTTTTATTGTATAATACACTAGTTGTTTGGAGCAAACATTTGTTTCTTCAGATCTATGCTGAGAGCTTGCAGTCTTTTGCTGAAGGAAATGGCAGCAAAAAGCAAGTACCACAGAGGTAAAGGCATAGATAGTTAGCAGCTTCACATTTCTATTCCTCCTGTGGAGTCATTGCAGCTGTGCTAATTTACCAAACCTTGGGATCTGTCAGAATAATTTTGAAAATGCTTCTTTGTGGGATGACATTTCTCCTATTGAATCAAACATCCATAATAATACAGTAGTGCTGAACTTCTGTTAGATAAAGATAAAAAGTAGCATACATCCCTTTTAGAAATAATACTAAGAGTGTAGGAGTTAAATTATTTTACTGAAGTCACAATTGGATGTGTGAGGCAGAGATTTGACTACATTGTCTTTCAAAGGAAAGCTTTGTAATCTTTAATACAAAGCAGAGAAAACCATTGGTGGCGTCAGTTGCATATGAAGTGGCACAGGAAGGACTCAGCTAGTTTTGCCTATTCTTGCCTTGTTTGTCCGTAAGATTCACGGTACTATATTGGCTTTAAAGCCTACCCTTTGCTCACACAAAACATTTAGATAGGCCATTGTTACAATCACATCTGTATTCTTCCACTAAAAGGTTGTAGGTTTGGTTTTAGGGGGTTATTTTGGGGTTTTTCTTTTGGTTTTTTGTTTTTTGTTTTTTGTGGGTTTTTTGTGTGGGTTTTTTTTGGGGGTTTTTGTTTGTTTGTTTGTTTGTTTGTTTGTTTTTTTTGGGAAAGGGATAGGGGAGATTTTGTAATAGCCCTGTTTCTAATTCTTTCATATATTTGGGTTGTAGTGTCATAGCTGCCCTGGTGGGATTATATTTTTTCCTTTTTATAGGGTTAAATGACAAGGAAGAGCCTTTCTCTCATATCTGTATGTATGGAAGTTTTAATAATATGGAAAATTAATTTTTTCAGAAATCACGGATGTTTTCTTTTGCGAGAGAGCAACATATTACAAAGCTACTCTTGAAATCAGTGTTTCATGAATATTTAATGACAGTTTTGGTGAAGCAGAGGTACTGAAATGGTTGCATTTTGAAGACAATGCAGGAAACATGTACTTTGTCTTTTAACCCTTACACAGAAAAATTATTGAATGTCAGAATGTGAATTCAGCAAATGTACCTATGTCCTACATTATCTAAATATCTCCCAATTAGCAGAAAATTTCTTTGTCACAATCTCTACAATAGAGATCAGGACTTGAAAAGCAAGGGCTAAGAGAACAGGATGTCAATGGCAACAGGCTGGATCAGTGTGAAAATTAGGATGATACTTTAATTGCTAGGGACCCATATCAGTAGCTTGAAAAGAAAAGCAATGACCCACTCTAGGCACAAAACAGAACTCAGTATTTGCAGGGGATTAAAGGAAGTTTACATTGACATCAGCCAGTAAACATAAACTTGTGATGATAATTACATAGCACTAATACTAGCACTTCTACTAACCATAAATGTTATCTTTATTATTTGTATTTTTATAGCATGATTATCATTTCTGCTAAGGAAAATTTCCTTACTTCTTAAAAGAAATGAACATAAATAGTTTTTTTAAGACAGGACTACTCCAAAAAGTTAAAAATTATCAGCAAAAATATATGTGTGACCAAGGCAGGGTGACAATTAAATATTGAATAGATATTATCCATACTGAAATAATCAAAGAACTTCAATACTGTGTCCAAGTCTGGAGACCTCCATGAAAGGACACCTGCAAGACTCAGTGGTAAAATTACTCTTGTCTGTTATGTGTTAATTTTGTTGTGACTGACAGTATCAAGTAAAACTGATCACAGAATCACATATAATTGAGGTATGAAAAGAACTCAGTTAATAAAGTCCAAATGTTAACCTAACTCTGCCATGTTCACCACTAAACCGTGACACCGGGTATCATATCCACAGGTTTTTTTAATACTTCAAGGGAAGGTGACACATTTACTTCCCTGGGAAACTTATTCCAATGCTAGACATCCCTTTTCCAGGAAAAAATTTCTTCTAGTATCTAATCAAATTTCTCCTGGTGCAACTTGAGGCTTTTTCCTCTCATCCTCTTGTTACATGGCAGAAAAGATGACCCTCACTTCCCTGCAACTTTCTTTCAGGTAGTTGTAGAAAAGGTTACCTCTTACCCTCCTTTTCTCCTGTCTAAACAATCCCAACTCCCTGAGATGCTCCTCAGGGACTTGTGTTCCAACACCTTCACCCTCTCTGTTGTCCTTCCCTGGATATGCTCCATCACCTTCTGGAACTGAGTGGCACAAAACTGAGCACAAGACTCAAGGCATTCTGCAGAACATTGGGGGACAATCACTGCCCTGGTCCTGCTGGCACACTGTTTCTAATCCAAACCAGGATACCCTCAGCCTTCTTGACCACTTAGGCACAGCTGGCTCATGTTCAGATTCTCTTGACCAGCACCCTCAGGTCCTTTCCTGCCAGGCAGCTTTTCAGACATCCTGCCCCAATGCAGAACCTAGAACTTTGCCTTGGCCTATCAATCCAGCCTGCCCACATCTCTCTGTGGAGCTTTTACATCCTTCAACAGAATAGCTTCCCACAGCCCAGCTTGGCGTCATAGATAAACTGACAGAGAGTGGACTCAATCCAATAATCCAGATAATTGATAAAGCATATATTGAACAGAACTGACTCCGGTATTAGGCTTAGAAGAAAACCAGTACTGACTGTCTGTCAATTCAATAATAATGGATAATAAAGGACTTCTTTTTCTCAGACAGGATTAGAAATGCTGTTTGTGCTTCAGTCTTGTACTTGATGAAAGTTTCTTACAGTCAAGTAAAAACTGATTAAAGAAAACTTGATTTTTCTTGAGCTTTAGGCATGAAGTGGAATGACAGTCAACAGGTTGCAAGTTCTCTCTGCTTGCATTTAAGTTCCAACAAATTAGACCTACCTCTGCATACTTTTAAAACACGTTCCTTTGATGGCATGAGGATAGGATGATCCACAAGTCTAGAATAACAAAGCCTCTCTTACTAATCTCTGATCCCTGCAATCATTGCAATGGACTCAAAAGTCTTGTGTAGTGTATGAATTTCAGGGCATCAACAGGCTCCTAGGGAGGTTGCAGTTGTAATGCAGTTTCCATATGTGACTAAGGTACAATGAATATCTTGTTTGGATGAACTGTAATGGCATTTTGATTTGGCCTCAGTGGCGCCACAGTGTCATCCACCAAATTTCTCATGCACACAGTACATGTTATGACTATATGTCATGGAATAATATACTGCTAGTTCCTGATACAAATTCTTTCAGGTATGCCCACACCAAGGTGACCTAACTTCTTTTGAATATAAGTTCTTTTGAACATATCATTATAGACAGTGACCTTATCATCATTAAAGAAGTAAAGAATAAGAATTTGAACATAATGAGGTCTCAGTTTCTCTACAATAACTTTCATTACTGTGAAAGTCTTGCCTTCTTTTGCTGCAGAAGACAGTTATTAATTTGTAACATTTGGTTCTCTACTGTTTTATTGTTTAACTAAACAAAAAATTTCTGGCCAAAGTTATCTCGCTATGTTTCCATAGCACTGTTCAAGACATGCCAGAAATCAAATTTGCCAGCACCCGTCATCTGCCCAGCAATATGATAATGAAATTCATGCTGAAAAACTCAGAGAGAAGCTGAAAAAGAAGATAGTACCATCAATTCCTAAATGGGAACAGTGCAATTAAAAAACATATGTTTAAAGTAGTTGTAGCAATAAGTAGCACTTAAATGAGATTCAGGAGTAAAAACCAGGTGCTAAGAGCATTTGGCAAAATCTGTCTGATTTATTGATTTTACTCTTGCTTCATATGGTTTTCCTCCTTCCTGAGGATGAATGGGATTAGTTTTTAAATAATATCCCAGTAATCTTGTTAAACTGCCTTATAAACCAGGAGTTGTTAAATTTCTAGTGTTGTCCCAGATTTAGGGCAACCAGATCACCAAAAACACAAACAGACATAATTTGCATTTGACTTTCAAACAAAATTAATAGGTGGAATCTATATAAAGGGTGCTTCAAGGCTTTAATTGTCACTGAATAGACAACTAGATGATTTAGGCCTTAACATTCTCAATTAATTTGAGCCACAGCTTTCTTATTGGTGTTAAATTAGACCCTGGCTAATTTCACACTAGTCAAAAATCTGGTGTGAAATTAACCAGGGTCTAATTTAACATAAGATCTTACACTGCAGGAGCAATTCTTATGCTTCAGTGTAACTTGAAAGCATTACACTCTCGATCCTATTACAGTTTCTTTTTTCATAAGGTCATCTTTTATGAAAAAGCACAGGACCTTGGAGCTCAAATACATTCCACTTCTATTTAACTAATCATTTTAATAATGTTCCTTAGTGTAGCAAGAACAGTAATATAATCAGAAAGAAGAATGTATTCTCCTCTTAAAAAAAGGCGCATACAGAGGATAATTACAGTTCACAGTGTAAAAAACCCATTCCTTAAATTTCTTACTCACTTGTTTCTGTGGCTGTAACAGTTATATTGTGCCAAGAAGCTATCTCTCGGTCCAGAGGTTCAGTGGTAATGATTGCTCCATTGTGTTCATTGATGCTGAACAGTCTCTTTAAAAGTGTGCTGTGGACAATAGAGTACCTGCACCAAAAAAGGGAAAGACATTCCTTAGTACTGAAATGTTCCATCGGAGGCTAGGACATAGAAAGCTATTGTCAGCTGAGAAAACAGAGCTGTGCATATATGCATATAAATATGTGCTGCAACAACTTGAACATGAAAAATGTACACTTATAAACATTTAAAATACTGCTGCCAAGATCAAAGCTCTTCTTTTTATAAAACTAAATACGTCTCAGATCTATATTAATGTGAACTGGATCTGAAATGCATTATTCATTCTTACTTCTAAGTCAGTCTCACAGCAGGTGAATGACTTTACTGAAAAGAAACAGCAAAATTGCCACTTGTGAAATGAATAATACCAACATCTAAGTGGAGGTATAATGGCAAATCTGTTTTATCATTGCTGACATGCTCTGATGCCAAGGGAATGGGCATTATAAAGACAGACAACTATCTGTAATGAGATGACACTAAGGCAGAGTGCAAATTCCTAACGCAGGAGATGATTGCAGTGCTCCTGAGTCTTTGCTGAAAAAGCTCCAGATGCTT
The DNA here is from genome assembly GCA_009812075.1 of Sialia sialis. Classification (NCBI taxonomy): domain Eukaryota; kingdom Metazoa; phylum Chordata; class Aves; order Passeriformes; family Turdidae; genus Sialia; species Sialia sialis. Next base: position 54,237,459 of record VRYO01001463.1, read on the forward strand.
TGGACATGTACATGCCACTCAAGTTGTTAAAGTCTAACCATTTGTTGCAGTACAAAGATGAACTGAAATAGCTATCAAAGATATTGGTTCAAATGGAAAAGATATTTACTGATGTTTTTAATGGCCTAAAAAACAGGCAGATCATATGATGCAATTGCTAATCAAGTTTATTTCATGGACATAAAGCCTGTTTGAATAGTTGAAAGATTCTTTCCACTCCAATTTGGAATGCCCACATGCAAATATTCCTTTTTATTGTAACTTTAATTCTGCCTGATGAAGCCTTTATATTTCCTGTTGACACCTAGGACTCCAGCTCAGACAACTTGTCAACCGTTAAATTACTCTCTAACTTGTTATTTATAGCTACATTCTGTCTCTTTTAAAAATCAGTAAGAAGATAAATTGAAGAAGGCTCATAGCACTTTAAGTAAAAGTCCTTATAATTTGAACCAAAGTTTGGATACCTATAAATTTATTTTTAAGGTATTTATATTTTTTCTGACATTGTTATTTTGTTTTATTTGGTCATTTTTTGGTAATCTGATTATTGATAAACATTTTTCATAAAAAACTTATATTAGGTGTTTGCTATTTTTATATTACAGACATAGTGAGAATTTTTGGCACATTTTTTTAAATTTGTATGTTTGAAACCTGGAGTCCACAAAGCAAGAAAAGTTGTTTTCTATATTATAAGCAACTGCTGTCATTTATGATATAAATGTTTTCAAAGTTAGATTAATTTTCATGGTATTTAGCCCAAAAAATATATCTTAATCTTAGAACTGATATACTCTGTTCTAAAGGAACTCATTGATACAATACCTGTATAGTGATAGGAGTATATCAATATATCAGTTTTGGAACTATGCAGACATATTTAGTTTGAAACCAGTTCCTCAAAAACATTTCTATCTAAGAAGCTATAGATAAACATTAACATTTAATTTTTCCACAGGAGATGTTGCAGTCATCTAATCAAACTAGCAAATGAGCCCTTTTAGAGGGGGAACAAAAAAAAACCCTACATTTTTTTTCTTTTTTAATTTAACCTATTTCTAGCCTAATAAATAACAGTAAATGAATAGAAAATCATAACAAATCACTGTTTAAAGATCTGAAGCTGTAGCATAATATATATCAATTTCTGCTATTAGAAATCTACACACCATATATTATTTTGCATTTCAACCATTTGTCATTGTATCCTGGTTTGTCTAAATTGCTTAGTACACAGTTATGTAAGCCAATACAAGAAACTATTTTAGTTATAAATCCCATGTTAGAGATTACAGTAATTTCATGAATATAAGGCTCACCTTAAAGCCTAAAATTTTGATTGAACCCAGAAGCGTGCCTTATAATCTGGTGCACCTTATATATGGACAAAGTTCGGAAATTTGCCTACATCCTGGAAGTGCAAGACGTGAGACATGAGCCGTGAGAGCCGCACCAGCTGCAAGCCACGCCAGCCACGCAAGCAGCCTGGCACCAGGGGCAGCTACAGGATGCAGGAGAACGGAGGGTGGGAGTGCTGGGGCTCGCAGCACGGGGAGGGCACCTGGGGCTGTGTTTAAAGGCTACGCTTATCCATGAAAAATGTTTGCAAATTGAGCACCTGCCAGTAAACCCACAATCTTGCGATTTAGTTATTAATTCATTACTTTGTTGCACGCGGATCCTTACTGCAAAAAAAAAGTGCGCCTCATAGCCCAGTGTGCCTTATATATACACAAAGTTCAGGATTTTGCTGACAATCTAGAAGTGTGCCTATAATCCGGTGCACCTCATAGTCGTGAAATTACTGTAATTACCTGTTTTCTCCCTTAAGATATAGCAAAATTATCTATCATTGATATTGTAAAAAGCAGAATCTGCTGTTGCTGGGTTGAGTGGCTAGGTGTCAGTTGGCTTGTGGTAAATGATTGTTTTGGGTCTTTTTGAATCACTTGTTTTTCTTGGGGTTTTGTTGCAGATCTGGGTTTTTCTCATTTCTTATTTTCTTTGATACTATCTGTTATTATTTTTTTATATATTCAATAATAATAATAAACAACTGTGTTTATCTGAACCCATGAGTTGTCACAACTTTACCCTTTCAATTCTCTTTTGCATCCCCAGGGCTGTGGGAGTGAGCAAGTGCCTGTATGATCCTTACCTGCTGATGTGGGTTAAACCATGACATCAGCAATAACCTTGGCTATCACAGAAAAAGCAGGATTAACTGTAATTATTAGGAACAGAAATATGCTTTGGCAATGTCAACTATAATTACATTTTAAGCCTGTTCACATTTTAAGACAGGTACCTGATTGGACTGTCATCACCATCTGGATCTCTAGCTGTTACAACCCCCACCAGTGAACCCCTCTCAGTTCCTTCAGCAATCTCCATCACATAGTTCTCCAAGGTGAAAACTGGAGGTTCATCAGTATCTTTCACATTGATTTTGATAAAGGTTGTGTCCTCAAATGGTCCTTCTTTCAAAAAACGCTCATCAATGTATCTGTTGACAGCTTTTACTTCAATGCTGTATCTCCTTTGGCTCTCATAATCCACTCTCTGTTAAGAAAGAAAGTGAGATTTGGACGATTTCATTCTTCATATTTAAATTAAATATAGTTTAATAAATGGTGTGAGATTAAAGACAAAGTACAGTAATTTCACACTCATAAGCCACACCTGGTTATAAGCCACACTTCTGGGTAGCCGGGAAGACCACAGAATTTGTCCATAAATAAGCCACACCAGGTGATAAGCCCCTTTTTTTTTTTTTTTTTTTAAAGCCAGGATCCACGTGCAACAAAGTAACGAGTTAGCAACAGAATCCTGCGATTGTGGGGTTTGGTGTCAGGTGCTCAATTTGCAAATAGTTTGCACAGGCTGGCGAAGCCTTTAAATGCAGCCCCAGGTGCCCTACCCGTGCCGCAGGCCCCAGCACTCCCACCCCCGGCACTGGCTGCTGTGGCTCCTGACCTGCTCGGCAGTGGCTCCCTGCCCACTCAAAAGCGGCAGCTTGCCTCCTCGCCCTGCGAAACCAGCGGCTTGCTGCCTGCTTGTCAGTGGCTCTGGCTTGCCGCCCACACAGCCGCGGCTCCGTGGCAGCTCCCTCCCCAGCCAGCCGCAGCTCTGCAGCAGCTCCCTGCCTGGCCGGCTCACACTTCTGGGTTGGCATTTCACTGGAATTTTTCCATAAATAAGCCACACCGGATGATTAGCTGCACTTCTGGAATCAGCTCAATTCTTCAGTGAAATATGTGCTGCTTATTAGTTTGAAATTACTGTAGTTTAATATTGCTTTTAAGAATATTTAAAAAATGTGTACTTCTAAAAGTTAATTATAAGGCTTGCTTTTTATTAATTTCTCTCAAAATAAAATGCATTTGTTTGCTTTCACATTTCACACTGGCTTTAAGACTATAGTCAAGTAGAAGTGTAAAAAAGAATTCTCATAGAATGTCACCCTTAATAACACAGTTAAATTACAATTTTAGATAGTATTTATCTTCTGAAATAGATAAATTAATAGATAAGTAAACAAGAGACCTACTATATAAATGGCCAAAACAAGTAAAAAAATCAAAACAAAAGCAAAAATACTCTCACAGTTCTTCAGGGTCCTACATTTCACTAGGCAATTGAGCTCTATCTTCATTTGAGATGATCCCTGATATGACTGAGAAATTTTCCTGAGTGAATCCAAAACAAATTACACAGTAATAAATTAATATTCTTAATTCATAAACTGGTGTTTTTGGATTGTGCTTAATATCTTTTCAATGATATGTCACAACAAAAACTCTCCTATCTAATACTGTAATAAATTCTGGTTCAGTTTACAGGATGTGTTGGAAATGAAGTGAGATTGCTTACAATTTATTGATCAGATGATGCGCAGAAAAAATAAACATTTTCTCACAATGGGATACACTACGCTGCACTGTTAGGGATAACATTAAGATACTCTGACTGTCACTATTATATTCAGCAGATTTAGGAATGAGTTCAAGATGTAAACAGAAAGAAAAGCATTTTTCTTTTTATCCGTCATAATATTCTAATAAAATCAAACGGCTTTAAGAGGAAAAAAAAGGAGAATGTAAAGCAATAGGCCTTTTTTTATACATCCAGCTTGCTTGAAGATTTTCTTTCAAACGTTTAGAGATTTTTTAAAGTTTCTGAAATCTCACCTTTTTTAGTAAGATAATTCCTTCTTGAGTCTCATTGTTAGTAATGATGTTAAAAGCATCTGAGCTGTCTTCTTGAATGAAATATTCCATGGCTGCATTATCCCCAGTGTCGCTGTCCTCTGCAAAGACTTTGCCTATGGTGGTGCCCACGGGAGCCTCTTCAGAAACACTCATGTAGTAGAGCCCTAAAGAAACAAATACTGGCAAAGTTGAGGGATCTGCCGTGGTTAATAAGTGCTGTAGCTTGAGGCTATCAGAGAGCTTGGAAAAGCTCTAACTTCTATCAGAGCAATGGACATAATCTGGCATTGTATAGATCTTGAGTCAGGGCAGGACAATCTTTCCCCTTGGGAGCCCTTCCTTCCCAGCCCTACTTCAGCAGTGTATAGAGAAAAGGACTGAAAAAGAAAATAGTTAATGATTTTAAACTGAAGGGGAGAAGGTTCAGATTAGGTATAAGAAATATGTTTTTACTAGGAGGGTGATGAAACACTGACACAGGTTGCCCAGAGACATAGTGAATGTTCCATCCCTGAAAAATTTCTAGGTCAGTTTGAATGCAGTGCTGAACATCCCTGCCCATTGAAGGAGGGTTGGACTTGATGACATGGCCCATTCCAACACAAACTATTCTATGATTGATTCTATGACTGAACAGAGTTAAAAGACAGTGGAGGGCAGCACTTCCCAACAGCACAGTTTTTTCAGTGAGCAGTTCCCACATCTGCTAGAAACTACCTGAACAGAGAGGTTCATATCATTTGCCAAAAACTTTATAGTGTGTGTTAGAAAAAAATTAAGAGAGGAAAAGAAGAGGGTGAGTGAAAATTATGCTAAATATCTCGTTTTCCAGATTTTAGGCTGAGGTAGTACAAATTATAGGGAACACAGTTTAACAGTTTGTTTCCAAAGTCTAGTGGTAAGTAAAACCAGCAGACTTGAGATTTTTCCAGTGATAGGTTTTCTTTTCCTCTTGGTTTTTGGGCTCTTGTGAGGACTTTTTCCCCCCTCTCCTCCCAATATTTTACTTTTTTACAGCTGTATGCTAAAGTCAAAGCACAGCTCTGTTCTAAAAAGACCTACCAGCAAACCTAACAGGGCTACAGTGGATCTAAATTTCCTTAAGACTCTACTCACGATGTTGAAATTTAGGTGGATTGTCATTGACATCGGAGAGGTTGATGGTAACAGTGGCTGTTGCAGAAAGTGCTCCTGGTTGCCCAACCATATCTTTGGCTTGGATGATAACCAAATACTGATCTTTTGTTTCTCTATCCATATGGGAAGCCATTCTAATGACCCCTAAAAGTAAAAAGGATAATATAATAGCCTATGAGTCTCATTTTATCTCAACATCTGACACGGATATATAGTATAATATGCATATAACATGTATCACTGAACCCAGTTATGATTTTTCTATTCTAGACAGTGCATAGCACAGCTGTCCTAATAGTGAGTATTAGTCCTCATGGTAGCAAGTATGCTGTTTTTCAAATCCATTCTGTATATTTAGAGTTCTGGGGAGCAGAATACTCCACATATTCCCTCTAACCATCCCTCACTCAGAAATCAGGTTGTTGGAAGGATGTCCCTTATCTGTGGTTTCTCCAACATTCAGATAGAAATATCTCATGATGTGCCATAGAACTGTTAATTGAGAAGTGTTCCTAGATTAAATTATTAAGTGGGATATTATGAGTCTTAGTCTTCGCTCTAACAAAATAATTTTATAAATAAAGTTTGGACTTGATAGAGAGAAAGAATTCCATCTTCCCATGGGAAAGAAAAGTTGATTTTCTTCAGATCTAGGAACTAATCAGAAATGGAAGAGTGTAGGGTCAGTGGATCACTGCATTGAAATCAAGAAAGACAATTTTGCTTGCACCCATTTTATGAGTTTATGAATGTATTCAAGTTACAAATTCACTTCCAGTACCTGTCTTTGGCTCCACAGAGAAATAAGGCTGTCCCTGAATGAGACTGTAAAGCAGACGAGCATTATTCCCATAAGAAGGATCATCAGCATCTGTAGCTGTTACCTGTGTAACCGAAGTACCTCAAGGAAAAATAAAAGAGATGATGTTTGTTTTCTTCTTGTATAAATTGTCTCATAACTGCAAAACATAAAATCTTTAAAAATCTTTTAACATACAAGTTACAATAATAAACAGTCCTAAAAATATACAGGAGTGAATGGCACTTACTAAAATTTATCATTAAAAAGGCAAAATATTTTCTCAGCAGCTGTTCTTGTTGTATTCAAAATTTCAATAAAAACAAAAATAAATGGTATATTTTTTTTTTAGCACTACGTTTATATTGCTGAAAATATTACACATATCATGCCTATTTTCTAATATATCAGTGGAATAAAGCAAATTGTTTCTCCTCCTCTTCTATATTCTTCAAAGTATTTTATGGAATTTTCCCATAGGAATAAGAAAACACAGTCACTTTATTATCAGTAGGCCCACTGGTGATAAAGAAATGAACTGTTAACAAACAAAGCAGAAGTGTAACAAGGTTCTTATGAAATTTTTTATTCTAGAGTCTTTATTGGCTTTGTCCCAGTGCAAAACTTGTGGCAGAAATCCCAGTGCAAAAACACAGTGGAATCAAACTGCAGAGCTTTATTTCTTCTTTGATGGGGAGCTATTCATATCCTAGATAGAATATTGACAGTAATCTCATGGCACCATCTCTAATGACTGTCCTTTAAAAAATATCCCCAGTAACATCTTTTTTAAGGTAATAATTATTTTTGTCTTTTTTCCTCACCTAGATCCTGCATTAGAATACAAATATCACTTCTCATGAGGATCAGCAGGAAATCAAGCTACTTTCTAAAAATTTCTAGCGTACGTTCACATGGTTGCACCTGTTTATCAATACAGCACTATAGCTAGACTGGAGGAGAAAAGAAGAAGAAAAGGTGGAGTGTAAGGAGTTAGACCATAAACACCATTTTTAATGACAAAAGCAAATGTGATATTTGTCCCAAATAGAACAGATACATTCATTGCTGGGTATTCTAGCAGTTAAATTATTTTTTAAATAGAAATGGAAAAAAGCTTTCTCATACAAGGAAAGGCTAAATTAAATAATTTGTTTCTTTAAAAAATATATATTTTTTTTGCATTTTCTCTCATTTTATTAGCAGCATTTAAAGTGATTCCATGATGCATGTTATCATCTCTCAGGCAGAGAGAAAATTAAACTGTTATTAATTTCCACCGAATTTTGCACCTATATGTCCTTCAAAATTTACACACAATATCAAATATCTGACATGCGTGCTTATATGCATAAATATAGATATTTTGGATGTGTGTATAGATGAGTGCATATATATGTATATATCCTATTGGTCTGGAGAAATTTTAAAGATAAAATGACAGATTCATATTTAATTAGGGTACATATATGCCTCAGAAATGACAGAATAAGACTGAAGAGTCTTACTAAATTATTAAATGGAATCTTCAGCTGCACATCTGTTAATTTCGTATCATCTGGGATCTATGAAAATTTCTCTTACAATCAGAGAAAATTCATCCTCTAAGAAAATTTAGCAGTGCTAGAACATGGTTGCTTTGAAAAAAAAATTCTAGTAAGAAAGGGATCGAGAACTGCAGATAATCCAACAGGCTTAGTCTGTCATGTATGCCATTTTCTACTAAACAAACTAAAAAGGGTCCACAGCTATGTTTAGGAATGGACTTATTTATAGCAACATACTTAGTGAATCAGGAATAATATCCAACATATATTCAAAGTTGTCATCAGAGCTTTTGCGCATCTCACTTTTAAAGGTAGATCTATTTTCTGCACAGTTTCTAAGCATTATAAAGAAATACTGAATCTAAAGTAGAATTTCTTTCTTCTCTGGGACCTAAACACACTTTTCTTCTTGTCCGTTAATTCTAGAATATTCCAGAACACAGAAGCAGGGACTTTGTCCAGTTGTAGTCAGCGAGATGCAGCTGGTGGATATAAATTATGGAAATATGAATAGTCAAAAGGAATCTAGTAAAGAGAGAGCTGACGTGGAAGGAAGAAGTATTAGATATCTTGCAGTCCAAGGAGGATGAAAATTTATTTCTAAATTGGGGTAACTGGAGACCATGTAAAAAGCAGACTATCATTTCTCATACTTTTTTGGCACAAAGGTTGTGTGATAACTACATGAACCTCTACGTTAAGTATGGACTATGTCGCAAGAAGAAGAAAAATTTTACCCTGGCTTTAGGGTACTTCCTCATCTTTTAATTTTTCACTTTCACGAAATCTGAATTTCTTTAAACATTTAACCATCAGGGAAAAAAGTTCCACTAAAACAAACAAAACAAAAACTGAAACAAAAACCTAAGAAAAAAAGTAAACAGAACCCACAAAAAACCCTAAAACCCAACACAAACCATTTTCAGAAAGGAATCATATTAATCTATCATTTGCATTTGGGTGACAGATATTGAAATGTTAATATTGTCTACTCAATAACTCCTAAAGTCCATTATTTGTAACTACAGGATTGTGAGAAGAATAATTGAACAGATATAAATAATATATTTTTAAACAATCAGTTAACATCAAACTGCAAACACCCCCAAAAAATCAAGAAATCCCTAAGCCCTAGTCCTGACATTACAAACATCACATGTCTGATAATTGAAGTTTTTGATTAACTTTATTTAAGGCAAACTGCTACTTTGTATCTTTGCAGCCTTGGTTTTACTCTTCTTGGGCAAAATAAGGTAGAGTGCCATTTATATGCTGCAGCCCATTAGGTATACTATGGGGCCCTCATATGGCAAATAGCCGTTCATTTTTCTAACTAGAGCTTGAGATCTATAAAGACATTAAGTACTGATAGATTATTGCATCTGACTCTTAACCACTCCATCAGATATACTGCATTTGTACAAGTTTAAGAGCTATGAGGAAGACAGTGTAAAATCGTACCAAGTGCCTGAGGGTAAAGCAGAGTCCTGTGTTCTCAGAAGGGAGTCCATTTGCTGACACACTTTTCATTTACTGTGACACTTGCATATAAAACCCTAATAAAATTTAGTACTGAATATAAAAGAGAGCTAATAAAGAATTAAAATGTATTCCAATTTGTTGGCACATTTGTATTTATATTGATACTTGTAACTAACTTCAGGCACAGTTGAGTCTATTTTCTTTATTTAATGTGGTTCTCTGATGTAAGTGACCAGCTCTGAATTACTCTCTACTCGCTTTCCCTGTTCCAGACAAAATGTGCACTAGTAGTTACCTGCTTTCCAAAGTCATGACCATACTTCCTAAGAGTATTTTCTGTGAGGAAATTATTAGGAAATTATTAGTGAGAGGAACTGAAGCTAGAGAACACTGAAACACAGCAATGAGCAAGCCTCTCCATCACACTGTATCATTTAAATTAACTCTGTTCTTCACCTCATATTCTGAAGGAGTATGTTTTAGTTTACTGGGAGAAAAACACTAATGCAATCAACCGCTATGCTATCAATAGTGCAAGTTTTAGTAGGTTACTCTTCCTCTCTGCTCTGAGTTTATAAATTTCTTTGTAAGTTGATTTGGAATGCACACTGAAGCAGGTTTCATCTCAGTAGTGCTGTCCCCACCTTTTGAGAAGTACTCACTGTGTGTGGCTCAGTTGTTTCATGAGCTGACCACTGTCAAGGCATGCACTCCACTTGCATTGTATTCCAGACATACATATTAGTATTCCACTGGTGTCTCCATGGAAGAAGTATGTGAAAGAATGATCTTTGGAATAGCTATGGTATTAGTGCTAGAGAGGTCAAGTGTAGAAGCAGTAATGCAGAAAATATTTCAAGATCCTGGATGACCTGGGCTCACGTATCACACACTAGATAATTGTAAATCAGCAAATTTACTATCTCAGGAAGTCTGTGTCTGAGAGAGAAGGCAAATAGGGATCTTACTTCATTTTTCACCCATTCTGACAAATGGGACATGGTTTTACTTCAGATTTTTTAATTTATTTTTTTCATTTCATATATTTCTATAGTTCACTGGAATATTTTTTTGTTTACAATATTACAGGAATATCACAAAGTAAATTACATTTTCTGCAGCTTGGTTAATCTTATGCTGAAGTGATACCATGCTTTAGGAATACAAATATATAATAGATGACACAGGAGAGTGGGCAAAGACAACTGATCCTTTCACTTTTAGTGTATCTATAGCAAACTCCAGGCAGTATAGAGTGAAAATTCTCAGTTGTCAATTGCTTTTTGATGGTTTCAGGTGAGAAACAGAGGTATAAGGGAAAAGATTACTACTATTGTTTTTTTGGTCTTAAGTGACAACCCATCTGACTATTTTTCTTTTTTCGTTATTTATTTATTTATTTGTTTATTTATTCTTTTTTTTCCTGTATAGCCATCATAAAGACAGAAAGATAAATTGGGAAAAAAACCAGCTGTCCATACACTTATGCAAATGGTTACAAGACTCTGTGAATATAAATGAAAACATACTAAATAATCAGCCAATTAAAAAACATTTTTATAGGAGACTAAGGGGCCTATAAACTATTTTTACCATTGAGAAAAAACAAACAAACAAACAAACAAAAAAACCCAGAAAAGAACTATCAAAGTCCTAAATTTTTGCAATCCCAGATAATTCTAGACAATGAACTATATCCATTTTTACTATGAGCACATAAAAAAAAATTGCAAAGGATTTTGACAAGACATCTATCTCATCTCCAAACTTGATCAAACGAGCAAGATGCAAAATCTGGAAGAATCCTTTGAACAAGCAACTGATTATGTTAGAAAAAAATGATTTGACCAAGAGGTTAGGATCAGAATTGTCTGTCTGCACAGAAGTGGCAGTGAAGGAGTGATTTCTCTGGTGGAAGGCGGTATAAGCAGGTAGCAAGTATCACTAGCTAGTAAATTGATCAAAAGCATATCTTTTTTTTACTGCTGGTAGTGATAGTGAGCTCCTGTGTCCTTGCAGAAATTGGGATACTAACCCCACTTTCAGTTAAGTACTAGGCATGAATATCCTTTCTTTCAACTGCTGTCCTGGATGGTAAGAAGAAGATAAATTTTATGGCTTGCTGTCAAAAATTCACCAATTCTGCTCTGAAAGTTGAGCAGATAATGCTTAATAGCATCACTGATGCTATTACATTAATGACCTCATTGATTCATACCATTTAAAGCAGCACAGCATTTAAAATACTTTTCTATATCAGTTGCAAAAGAAGTAGGCATATAACTTTAAAAGAATACTAGGATTTTTTCTATAATATCTGAAGAATCTAGTTTCTGTTTGATTCTGGAGATAGTTATTTGAAGATATTATCTATAACATGCCTGCTTATGTCAGCTGTATTCACTCTTTGAGGTTTTTGAAGGCTTTAAACATACATGTACACATACTATGATGCATCATTTGTTTTATTAAGTTTCCAGATACATCACAGAGCCTAGTACAGGTCTGTCTGATCATGTGAAAGTGGGAAAGAAGGGGTAACAGGATTAAGTTGTTCCTCTTGACAGGAAAATTACAATTCATGTACTTAGGAAATCAAAAGGCAGTCGTTCATTGCACACTATCTAATCCAAACAAGGAGAAGCTGACTGATAGGAAAGATGCTTGGAGGTAAATAGGTAGGTGACATGCAGAGAGTGCATGCAGTACTCTACCTATTTCAACTGGGAAAGTTTTATTTTTAAACAAGTGCAAATTTCAAGGCTGAATCATTGACGGGAAAGACAAATGTCTGTAGTCAACCCAAGCATGTATCCAGAATCTGTAAAAAGGCTTGGATAGATGTAGGTACCTTAATATTTAAAATCAAGTATGTTAAGGAGAGATATTTAAAACCCTCAAGTTAAGAATATACCTTAGCAAATTTCCGAACCTGTAAAACAGTTTGCTTTCATCTTACTGAGATGCAATCTGCAAAATATGCTATTAAGATTTTACCTCAACACAGCTGTCTAGAAGAAGTCAGGAAATAAAGTGTTTGACTCACAGCATATCATACCTTCAGGTGACATCTCTGGAACAGTGGCCACATAAGGTCCATCCAAGAACTGCGGTTCATTGTCATTGACATCTCGAACCCTGATGATAAATTCTGAATCAGGTTCAACAGGAAGCTGAGTGCTCCTGTTAATTGCTTTTGCTTTTAGAATGTAGAAAGGTTTCTTCTCCCGATCCAACTTTTGAGTTACATAAATTTTGCCATTAGATTCATTGATGCAGAAAAAGCTTCCAGCTCCCTCCCCAGACAAAATGTATTCTAACTGGCCATTCTCCTTGTCTAAATCTGATTTCAGCTGAAAGTATAAAAGAGAAAAATAAGTCACGCTTTGGGAAGAACAATATTTTGAAATATTCATTTTACGCTTTCTTTTGATTCTACAATGAATACTGTCACTAATGAGCCTTCTTGGACACTAGTATTTAAAAGAAGATACTGCCAACCAATTTCAGCCAAACATTTTAATTTTTAAATATTTAAAATAAGTTAAAATGTTGATATATCAGACATATAAATGCATTGTATACCTGAAAAGAGATGCTTCAGCTACTTTGAAGTGAATGCATGTAAGCACCTACTTTATTTCATCGTTTTATCAGCTCCCCTATAATTCTGCTGAAAACAATGCAAGAGTAATTAAACATTATCTAAATTTTTTATTATTGAAGATGACACACATACTATTTAAGTATTTTGGAGTTTTGTTTTTGTTTTTTTCTACTCAGTGACTCTAGGTGTGAATGTGTTCACCAATGATTTTCCATTTCTTTTGAAGTATGGGAGATGAAAAGATATATTGTGGTGAAAGTCTCTACTGTTTATTTCAAAACAAATTGATAGACATTTCCCATCTACATCCTCTGTTTTATACGCTAAAATGAACTTTATGGTGATGATTTCTTTGATGAAGATGAGCCTTTGAGACAATTTTGGTCCAGTTGCATTTGTTCATGGGAACAAAATAGTTCTGTTAGTGTTAGTGCTATGTAATTGAGCAATATTTTAAGAGCAACAACTTAATTTCCTAAAATGGCAGGCATCCACAGTTGAATTTTATGGGAACAAAAATTTCCATTATATCATTAATTCTTTATTTTTTCTCCACTTATTTTGGTTTTAGAACAAAAAAAGTCAAACTTTCTAAGACCCTGCATACGAAATAACAATCCAAAGTTAAAAAAAAATATACTATTCAGCTTGCGTCTCTTATAAAGCAGCATGTTTAAAATGCAAATAATATGCCTAACTGTTGACTTTAATTATTTCACTTTTTGCTAATGGTTACTCACCCTAAAGGTCACAGTAAGATTTGAGGCCATAGAACAGGAAAGTAACATTTCCCCATTGGATCTACTCAAATATTTTGTAATAACTTCTGAAGTTGCAAAAATAGTTTTAACTTTTCTTTGGAAGAATGCTTATGCTTTTTAAAATTTTTATAATGCATAATTGTCTGCATGCATCAGATGGATAATTTATTCAGAATGTGACAGGGACACTGTTCTGACATATGAGGAACAGTTTTGAACTCCTAATCTGAGTGCTGTAAAGGTATTTAAGGGCTAAAATATTCAGAGTTAATTATCCTTGCCAGTACAAAAGACAGAATTTTCAGTCTAAAGGAGGTTAGAACAATTTAAAATACAAACAACTGAAATATTTTCAACATAAGTAGTTGTGTACTAAATATGGGCCATGTTGTCCGCTTTATAAGTGTTCTAGTCAAACTATTTTATCACATCCAAATTTGGCATCTCTCTAAGGGGCAACATAGATTCTTTGTTATCCATAAATCTTGGTTTCCTTATCACAAAACCTGGGACATGGGAGAAGTGATTTATATCTAGATCTTTAAACTAACATGGGGCTCAGATGTGACTGCAGAGAGTATCAAACCCTTAGGGCCTGGGAGCATGCCTTCAACTGGCTGCTAAGACATAACCTGTGTTTAGCAATTTCACTCAGAATCAGTTATCCACAAAAGATTTCATGACCTTGAGCATGTTAAATGAGAGGTCCCTTGCAGATGGCATTTTCTGAGAAAGAACAGCAAAGGTTCTCAGTTTACTTGTTTTTTTAGTCTGGGAACAAAATAAATACTCTTGCCATTGTAAATGAGAACGGAGAACAAGCATTTTTGTACTCATTCTTGTGTATCTGCCATTGCAGTGCTGATGGGCACTTGTTTTTTCTTAATCTTGATAATATTAAAGGAGTTATGAGTCTATGTTAAATGAAATTTGAAAATTTAATTTTGACTGAAAAAAGATTTTTATATGGAATAGTGATTTAAAAACAGAGACTGTCTACCTTTGTATTTTCGTTGATGCAGTTTTCTTCAGGGCCTTAATTACTAAAAATTCATGTGCTGATCATAGACTACCACTTCATTTGCTGAAAGCAGTGCATACTCTACTCAATAAAAAGACACAAATAAATATGTCTCATTAAACAATGATTTCACTGCAATATATTAACAATAATCTTCAATAAATTCCCCAGTTAACCTGTGAGAAATAGAAAAGGTGAGATGAGGAAAATACATTACATTTATGAAGTTTCTTTGCAGGAAACTGTTTTCAAGGTACTAGAAAGGTAAAAATAATTTTTAAAAAATAGACAGTACGTCTTTACTTGTTATTTCTGAAGTGAGACATCACACTTCCACGTTAACTACTTGGAAAGGGATATGAAAAAGTAATTAATGAATTTTGAGCACTTCACCCTTTGGGCCCAATTAAATTTTACTGCTAGTTAATTAGCAGTTAAACTTATTTTGGTTCATTCATCTAAAATGGGCCTTCAAGAAAAGAAAGCCAGATCTCAAGATTAAAATTACTTCAAAAAAATAAATAGTAATAATAAATACAATAATAATAAAATAATGATAAGCAGAGAGAAGGGGGCAGACAAACCCTCATTAAGACAATTATCTTATAGTACATTTTTAAAGGAGGGTGAAAAATAATTGCTCGTTGTCCTAAACCTACGTTAATCTAATGAACCATGCAGATTCCTGTAGCTTCTCAGTGGTAAAAGGATTTAGTATTAATCAGCTTCATTAAAAATTAATGAGGGGTAAATCAGCTGCTACTTAGTGTAATAGAAAATCATGCTAAATACTGTTTGTAAACTACACCACACTCAGTATGGCTGCTTTGATGCAGTGCCAGAAATAGCACAAGCAAATCGCCAGATGTTGATAAATGAGTCCTTAACTTCCACTCAGAAGGAAGAAAGGAACTTTTCAGCTTTATACATTCATCTGCTGTGTATGGAAATAGTTTTAGTAACAGCATGCACGTGAAGTTTCCTTGACAGCAGTCCTCGGTGAAGAAAGGCAATGCCATGGCCTACAGCTCTGGGACTTCTCTGACCTTGAGAAAGGTCATAGGAAAGATATAGCACTGCTTTATTACAGCTTCCTGAACTCCTCTTGCTATGTTTGCTGCTGTTTCCACGACACTGGAGATATTTGGTCTCCCAAGTCAGGGTAGAAGGTGCTAATCAGCATGTTAAAATCTCACCCTGTACTGTCCTTGAATCATTACTTATCATACCTGTCCAATATACACAGGATTCGGTGTATTCTGTTCCTCTGTTGCAAAAAAAGGCTCCCACAGCCAGCCACGTTTCACTCTTCGAGCTGCTGTGAAAGATTGAACTGTGTTGTGAGCGCTGGAGCTCTGCGTGCTGGGAGAGCAAGGCCAAAGCTGAACCAGCATCACCATGAGAGGTAGCAATGCAGAGGAACTCATGCTGAACCGTGCTTTCAATCAATCTTAATCTGTGAAAGAGGAAAAAAAAAAAAGAAAGAAATCTTTTAAAAAGCATCACTTTTGTCTTTCTACTTTTTTATATTGATTCTGTGCTAATGTAAGAACTGATTTGCAGTGCTAAATTCTCCTCCTCTCCCCTAAAGTAAAGAGCAGAATCAAAGTCTGTTTCTTATTAAAATAGACATCCTTTCAAAATCTCTAACATGGGAGTCAACTAAGTCAACTGCTTAACTTTTCTTTATGAATATCCTACACAGGGACTTATAATAAAAAAAAAAAAAAAAAAAAAAAAGGAAAATAATCCTTCAATTAATTCATCTTTCAAATTACTCTGGGTAATTGTATTGTGTAGCCTAGGAATAATTTGATTGGAATAATTGTATGTTTCTGCTTAGACAGGGCTCATTTTGAGCTGCAGTCACAAAACTGCCTGAGGGGTGAACATCTAGCTTTAGTAGCCCTGATGACTGACAGCTGAAAGGGTGGTGTAGATATTTTTTAACCTCTTCTTGCCCACTTTTCCAGCTCAGCAAAATGCCTGCAGAAATGTCAAAGGTGATAGGGTACCATGAAGAAGCAACAAAAATCTACAACTTTCTCCTTCCCAGCCAAACACAAACATGGACAAGGCAGAGGGGTTAACAAATTCTTCACCTGTGCCTTTGGCATGGCTGATGCACCAAGGGGCTCCCAGAGCCCTGAGCTGAAGGACCATGACTACAGCAATCATCAAATCCCATTTGATTCTGAAATTGTGCAGGATCTGCTGCTCCAGCTGCATCCCTGCAAATTTATAGGGCCTAATGGGATTCATCTGAGAATCCTCACAGAGCTGCTGATGTCATTGCAAAACCTCTCTCCATGATTTTTGTGTGGTCTTGGGAATCCAGAGAGGTCTCAGCTGACTGGGAAGATGGTGAATGTTATCCTACTTTTCAAGAAGGGCAAGAACGAGAACCCCAGAGACTGCAGGATTTTCAGTCTCATTTCAATGCCTCATCAAGTTATGTAGAATGTTATTCTGGATGGTATTGAAAAACATCTCGAGGACAACACAGTAATTGGTCACAACCAGCATGGCTTTATGAGATGAAAATGCTGCTTATAAAATCTAGTTTCCTTTCATGACATGTTATCTCACCTAGTTCATCAGTGGAAGCCTGTTGATATAATCTTTTTGGATTTCAGCAAAGCTTTCAAAACTTTCTCCCACAGGATCCTTCTAGACAAAATTTTCAGGACACAGCTGGATAAACGCATCATGTGTTTGGTAAACAACTTGCTCACAGGTTGGCACAAAATTACAGTGAATGGGGTGACATCAAACTGGGAACCTGTCACTAGCAGTGCTCCAGATGGCTCCATGCTCAGCCCTGTATTCCTCAACATCTTTGACTTTCATGCAGGACTGGAAGGAATATTAAGCAGGTATGCAGATGATGCAACACTGGGAGGAGCCTTTGAAGGCAGGGAGACCTAACAGAGAAAACTTAAAAAATTAGGGGGCTAGGCAATCACCAGCAGTTTGAAGTTCAACAAAGATGAGTGCCAGATTCTGCACCTGGGATGGAGCAGCCCTAGATGTACAGACAGACTGGGGAATGAGATGCTGGAAAGCAGTGCTGCAGGAAAGGACCTGAGGTTCTGGTTCATGGCAAGTTGAATATAAGTCAGCAGTGCCCTGGCAGCCAGGAGGGCCAGCCCTGTCCCGGGTGCATCAGGCACAGCATCACCAGCTAGGCAAGGAAGGGAATTGTCCTGCTCTGCTCTGAGCTGGAGCAGCCTCACCTTGAATATTGCATGCAGTTTTGGGTGCTACAATATAGGAAAGACATTGAGCTGTCAGAGAGAGTCTGAAAAAGGGCCACGAGGATGGTGAAGGGCTTTGAGGAGAAGTTATATGAGTAGAGACTGAGGTCACTTGGTCTGTTCATCCTGAAGGAGACTCAAAAAAGACTTCATTGCAGTCTGCAACTTACTTTTGAGGGGAAAAGGAGGAGCAGGCACTGATCTTTTCTCTGTAGTGTCTAGTGACAGGACCCAAGGGAATGGCCTGAAATTGTTTTAGTAACATTTTTGGTAACAATTTCTTTCGAGAGGAGACTTTGGTTGAATATTAGGAAAAGGCTTTTCACCTAGGGAGTCTTTGGACAGTGGAACAGGCTCCTCAGGGAAGTGGTTAGAGCACTAAGCCTATAGGCAGGGCTCAAGAAGCATTTGGACAATGATCTCTTGTACATGGTGTTACTCTTGGAATGGTCTTGCACAGGGCTAAAAGTTATACTTCATGATTCTTGTGGGTCCCTTCCAACTCAACATATTCTGTGGTTCCATGATTGTGTCCTAACAGATTTTACCATCTCTGACATTATTTTCTCCAATTAAACTGACAAAAGGCAATTGTATCTTAAAAGCTGCAGGTATCTAATTTCATTTCCAATGTGAATACTTTCAGAAAATGAAAACTTTTCACAAATTATAAGCTGTTACTTACTTTTCAGTGATTTTTGGCACAATGAAAGAAAATTTTAAATATAAGTCTATACTCAGTTAAGATAGCCCTCTTCTATGAGGCAAAAAGCAAAATTTTTAAAATACCTATTATAAATATTTCACCTCTTAAAATGCACTTGGCAATGGCATTAGTCATTCTTTTCAAGGCTTTAGCATTTGAGAGTAACATTTCCTATGAAGGTGAATTTGTGACGCTCTTGTCAGTTTGAAAAACACACTTAAAAAACCCCATTTGGATGAATTTATCTTAGATCTGGAAAATCCATAACTCTTTTAGCTGTCCAGGATGAAAAATAAATCTATGTATTTTAAATTAATTATTTAAATATTATTATTTTAAATATCCATCCTTATCCAAAGGTGAATGCCATAATTACTTACAAAGATAGACAGATATTACAGAAAGCTATTTATTTCCTTCCAGCAACTTTATATGATGTTGGACAATGATTTGTTAAAATGTAATCTGCAGAGATGGATAGAGAGGAGCTCTAATAGGAAAATCAAATAGAACCACAAAGACTAAAGTGTAAATTGCAATTTCTTCACATTTTGTGTTTTCTATACTGTAAAGCTCTGACAGTGCAAGACAAGATTTGAATAGAAGAGATGTGTCTTGGGTGCCCTCTTTTTTCAGTTTGTTATAGAAAAATGTTTATTTTCCCATAGCTGCAAGAATAATATTTGTGAAATGGAAGAAAAGTCCAACAAAGCTCAACTTGGCTCCGAAATAAGGCTTGAGTGAGGTTTAGAAGGCCTAAAGACCTTGGAGACTCTCTATGCTACGGGTGTGCTTAATGCTATGCAGTAATCTGCACACAAAATATCCTTGAAAAGGAACATTCATTTTATTGCAGCACATTGCAAAGGACAGACCACTCAAACAACAAAAGCTGAACAGTCAAGGAGACCTTTCTGAAGAATCATAGAAAAATGCATTTCAATCGCTGTTTATATGTGAAGAGAGGTGTTCAGTCTCTACAGTAAATACTTCTGGCTAGGCTTTTTTGTGTTTTTAGATGCTTGTTCTGGCATTTTTCATGTTATTCAACAAAATATCTCTGATTTGTGGGGCAGTATTCCATGCAGAGTGAATGCCAGACAGTCATTATCAAACCAGTCTGAAGACATTGTGTATGGACAACAACATAGTGAGGATGCAGAATATGGCTATGCTGATCTGCTCTTGGCCAACTTCTTGCAATGTGCTCAGCAGTCACTTATAAACAGGATGAAGGATGCAATGAATATTTTGGACCATTTTGGTGTGTCCTTTTTACTAATTTATGTTAATATCCTGTGTTACATGCAGTTCAGAATCACATCT
>VRYO01001463.1:54262449-54342044 GCA_009812075.1 Sialia sialis
TGGTACAGGGGCCGGCCCGCCCACTTGCCACTCTGCTTGGCCAGCTCTCACTTCCGGGTTGGCGTTTCGCTGGGATTTGTCCATAGATAAGCCGCACCTGAATATAAGCCGCACCACTGGGGTAGGATGGATTCTTCAATGAAAAAGGTGCGGCTTATATTCGTGAAACTACTGTATGTTCTACAACCTCATTCTGTAGTTTCATTGGAGCTCTCACTTCCTTAGTGGAAAATTCCCTATATTGATCACCAATAGACATGAGTGAACAAATATCAAGAAACAGCTCTAAAATTTTTAAAAGTTGGTGGCTATTGGTAATATTTCATTCCATTTTAACTATGGAATATAAAACTGGCTTCACAGTACCTATTTCCTGATGGCCATGAGCATACATGAAGATGTAACCAGTGTCTTGCCTTTTTCAGCTCTGATCCACCAGTATTTTTAGAGCTGAATAACTGGTTGCTGACATGTAAGTTTGCTGAAGATATATGTAACTGGGACCAGCTCAATACTTCTGTGTGTGGCACAGCATTCTTATGTTTGGCTGAGGGGCTTGCTGCACTCATTGCTGTGATCCTGTGAACAAAGATTCTCATGAATCTTGGAAATGCATGATTATGAAAACGTAAAATCATTATTTCACTCACTGTTATCAACCATATAACATAGAGCTGAAAGCACAGCCTCAAACATTTCAGTCCTGCCTGAGGAAGGAAACCCAAGTCTTGTCGTTGCAATTTCTTTGAGATACTTTAGAAAGAACCTGGAAAAGAGGACCCAATCTACCTTAAAATCTCTAGGTACAAAGAAAGTCACCCACGCCATTCCCACCAGCAAAATTGATTGTGTGTATGTAAGGATAAACTTCAGTTGGGCAGGACTCTGTCAGAAACATTTTCCTCTACCAAGGTGACCTTTGGAAGTGCTGATTAAAGTAAACACTGCATAGGGACTGAGCTAGGGGCAAGTTAATGTATCTGTAAACTTCCTCTGTGAGTGCTTGTATTACTGTTTCTAAGATAATATTAAAATTAAATCTGCAACAGCAGAAAGCAATTAAGTAATTAAACATTTCATTTGGAGCCTACTGACTTTCTCCAAAGGGACCAGCACGTATCACCAAGACCACACACACAGATGTGGTGGATTTCCCCAGAGGCAATCAAACCTTTGAGATTGTCTCTGGTTGATGTGGCATTTTGTGTTCTTCTGGAAGCATAGCTTTTCCACATGCTATTAACCGAGGCATGAAGTTATTTAACAAATACTTTAATAGAGATATTCCTGCTTCGCTTTCTTTGTGGGGAAGAAAAATGAAGCAGGAGGAATATCTGTGTCTCTTGTCTAAACACTGGTAAATAATGATTATATTTTGTTCTTTTTCACAGACTTTCTGCCATAAAGCTAAATGTTACTTCAGTCCAGATGCTTCCTAGCTAAAGAAAAATTGAAAATCTTACCTTAGAACTTAACTCTATGAAAAATTATGTTCATTCTCTGCATTTGTTCAATAACTTCAGCAATTTTACTCTGATATAAAAATCAATTTGTTAAACAGATGCTGAGATGCTAAAAGATTAAGTTATGCCAGTACCAGTAGTTGTAGTACATTGCAATGTCTACACTAAAAATAACCAAGCATTTAGTTTTAATTGTAGCTTTCCTTTACTGGGACTATTATTTATTTCTAAGATAGTAAATGTATTTTAGCATAAATATTTTGCTGATTAGAAAGACTAACACATGTACACAGTAAAAGAAAAATTTTTTGCCTTCTGGCATTTGCTTTTTATTGTAGGCAGGTAGAAAATCCAATTACAAGATGTTTGATTCATTGGGCAAATCCTACTGGAACATTTTTGGCTCTGCAGGATACCACTCAATACTGAAGAACCACTTGTCAGCATAATGATATAAAGGACTGCATTCTGTGATTCATACTTGAATCTGTTTGCCAAATGATTTTCAGGATGGCACTTCATTAAATGCTCCCAAACTCTCTTTAAGATTTAGGTTCTTTTAATCTCTTTAATTCATAATTATTCTTTGCATACATTAAAGCTAATAGTGCAGTGAATTCACCTTTTCCATGGTTTTGGAGATTTAATTCCTCCAAACATGAGATAAAATAAGCTTTGATATTTAATTTAGGAGGATGCTCTTTGCTAGAATTTGAGTTATATTAAACTTCTGGGTTTGGTTTTAGAGTTAATATTCCGCATAAGATGAGACAAATCAGAAACACCCTGAAATAAAATCATCCAGTGTATGTCAATGGAACATCAGAATGAAATCAGATTTTAATGCTTATATTTGAGAAAACTTACCAGGATCCATTTTTAAAGTAAATCAATATTGAAGAAAGCACTCCCTTACAAGCAGCTAAGGAAACCATATCTTTACATTTAAAAAAAAGACAAACCAAAAAACAAAATAAAACAAAACAAAAAAACAAAACAAAAGAAAACAAACCAAACCAACCAAACAAACAAACAAACAAACAAGCAAAAAACCAAAAAAGAAACAAAAATCCCCAAAAATAACCCCCAAAAGATAAGGAGACGAAAAAAAGCCATTAAAAAATTCATTAATTTTGTTCTCTGTTAATTAATAAAGCACATTAGATAAATAGAGCAAGAATAAATTACTTTTAATTGTATGGAGAGTTTTCACTGTAAACTAGAATATCTGCTATGATACATAATCCAGTTATCCATTTTAAAGTCATAATTTAAATTCATGGGCAGGAAAAGTCTGTGTACCACACTGTGGAAGTCAGTTGTAAAAATGCTGAAAGAATGCCTCAGAGTCCGCAGATGTATCAGATAGGAAAGGGTAGAATTTGCCTGGTTTTTGAAAGGGTCAAGTACTCATATTTTTTAGAATACTGAGAAACAGAGATAGAAAATACCCAACTGACAAAATTTCTAAAAATATATTTCCTTGCCTTTTTATTATCTTAATCTAGTACTCAGTTGATGAATCTCCCCTTATCTCCTGCAATGGAAGAAACTCTATTTCTGTTTTGCTTAGGTCTCAATGATCAGAGGCTTGTCTCTCCTTTACCACCGATTTCAGTATTTCACTGTTCTACTTTGCTACCAAAAAATGTATCTTTTCTTTTCTCTTCTTTGATTAACATTAAAGGCTGATAGCCTTTTCTAATGTCTCATATATCAAAAAATATTTTAATTCAATAAGCTCTTTATTTCATTCAATTAAACACTGTAAGCATTTTCAGGCACTGAGATATTTGGAACAGTAGAGGAGCAGAGCATTATGTCACCCAGGCAACACAAAGGGTGATGTACAATAAATTTCATATCAAATATTTTCAAAAATGATTTCCTTTTTTTCTGTCACATTTTGAGTTGTTGAATAAAATTTTCCAGAGAGGGTCCAACAAAGCCCATCAGATTTGCAAACTGTAGGGGGTTTATTGTTTGTTTTTGTTTTGCTTTGTCTTGTTTTGTTTTTTATGAAATAATATTTAATGAGAGTCATAAATAAAGAAAATTGTCAAAATGAAAGGAAGTTTCTAGCTATTGATATTGCATCCTCCAAAAATTCCTGACTTAAAACTAGTTTTCAAGGATATGTGTGAATTTAGATTTTTCTGACATCCCTATGTTCTGACATAATATCAAGATATACTATAAGGTTAAGCAAAAATAAAATCTAAGTTTCATAGTGTCTGGGACTTCACTCGCCATCTTCAAGTTGCCTTGTGTTATCTCAGAGCATGATTTTCATCCATTACTTACATGCTCACGGGTAAAATTTCTCTTATTAGCTTGCTACTTGGTACATGCAACTCATCCTATAAAGAGGTGCGGGGAATGCTGTTTATACTTTCGTTGTCATTCAACATAGTCCTTGCAATGAATCAAAATAGGATATCTTTGGATATTGTTATTTATTATTAATTCCCTTTGACTAAAACTCCACTAATAAAGAAGTCATGAACACCACTAGAATATGTGTTGAAATTTGCCTTTCGAAAAGTCATTGTTCAGGTTTCACTCTGTTGTTGGGTAGTTCTGCAAGGCATCTGTAGGAAAGAGCCTTTAAAAATTCCTACTATTATTTGGTACCTTGAATACCCACAAATGTTGCCTTTTCAGAACACTTTTATCAAAGGTTCTTACAATCTCGTCATTCTTCAAGTTTTACCTTGTTTCAGAGAGGGAAACAAGAAAACCAGTGTGATAGGCATGGAAAGTGGGATTAAAAATTCACTATGGCTGCAGACTTCAGAATAGCCCCCAAAATTCAGATGAGGTTAATTCAGTTAATTGTTATTGTTAGTTATAGCATTACTTAGGTTCTGGTCTGGTGGTCTTGATAGAAGAAAGCCAGACATCCAGATCTCTTTGAAACTTTAAAAAGTTTAGTTTTTCTTTCTCCACATTTTTTGTTCTGATTTTTAAAACTTTTTTCTTGATTTCTTTCCTTTTCCAACCATTTTTGACCTTCCTGAAAATGGATTCTTCATCTCTTTAGCCTACATTGAAGACTGCTTTCTCACTGAGAAGCGAAGATGCTGAATGTTCCACCCTACGGGTTTTTTTTTCTTTCTTCATTTGAAAACGTTTCCTGTTTGCACCTCAGATTAATGAATTACCTATTCACCTGTCAGTTCTGTCCCCACTGCTCTAGGTCATCTGCAATAACAATTTGTTGCATTTTTTCCCTCTTTACCATCTGTGTCACTCATTACCTGTGTGACCCTCTGTTGCTTCTCTGCTCAATGTTATCTCTCAAACAGACCTCTCCCTTCAGATTTCTTTTGATATTTTACTCCATAGAAGCCTATTGTAAAAAATTATATTGCTGAGCCAAAGTCCCTGTGTGTCATTTGGAGGGTGATTTTGCCAATTTCAAGTTCTCTTGTGTACTTTGTAGTCTTAGCTTTTGTGTCTCCAACTGAGCAGGTATCATCAGGACTTTATGTATTATCATAGTATTAAAATGCACAATCAGACTTAACATTTTTACATTTCATTACCTACTTTTTCTTTCAATTTAAGCAGCTTCTTTGGCCAAGAAGCAAGTGGAAGAGACAGGCAGAAACAGAAGGAAAGTAATTCCTGTCTAGGATGACTTTAATAGGGTAAGAATCACAATGAATGGTAAATGACAAGAAGCGAGGTGCTGGAAGAGTCAGATGTTTAAAACACAAGACTTCATTTCCATAGGAAAGAAATGAGCTGTACATGGAGTAAGGCCTGAATCAGAAAGGGGCACCAAGTGTGATGATCTAGTCCACAGGATTTTGAGTCCACAGGAGACTGCAGAGGACAACTTCCCTCCTAGTTGGTACACACTTCTTGGAAAAGAGCAGACAAGTCCTTTGCATGTTTCAGTTTTGTCCTCAGCTTTAAAAACCATATGTTGCTAAAATCTACAGCTACATCCATATAGGTCAATTGAAGTTATTCAGAAACACTACTTATGTGATGGATTTGTGTCCTTTCATTGGAAATATTTATCAGTTAAAATTCAGTGAAAGAAACATGTGTCTGGAAGAAATCAGCAGAGCACTCTGTTAAGTGTAAAGTACTCTGAATTGTTTCAAAAGAATATTAAAACAAACAAAGGCTGGTGCTTGTGCTGCGACATCAGTGTAGGGCAGTGCATGGTAAAAGCAGTGTCTCCAGAACAAAGGAAGCAGGAGAAAAGATTAAAAAAACTATAAAAATTATTGTTATCAGATCTTGATGATGAAATGACCCAAGATGTACTACCTAAAGAAGTTGTGCAGTCAAGAAAGGAGCAGAGTTTTTGGAAGGCAGAAGTAATCTGAGAAGATTTTAAAGAGCCATGGAGAACTGTGTTGACATGCAGGAGGCAAAAGTCTTGGGAGTTGAATTAAGTTGCAAATAGACAAATAGTTTAAAAATTACCCATGTTTAAGGAAGCTAGAAGCTCCAGGATATGAATGAGTAAAGGCGAAATACTAATTTTCTGAGAAAAAAAATCTGCATAAAGTAGCAATATCAATGCAAGACAAAAAGGTAACAATGTAAATATTTTTTAAACCCCTAAAACCTAGAAACAAAACAAAACGAAACAAATATATATATACATACATATATATATATATATATATATATGTATGTATATATATATGTAATGGGTAAAATTGATTTTATACAACTAATTTTATACATTTTTCTGTACTGATTTTCTTAAGTAGAAGAGACTGTATAATAACCAATGATTAACCTTGGAAACTTGCCTTTAAAAATTAGAAACTGACAGTGCTAAGCTGGCAAAATATGACCAGGACTTTTTCTGTTATGAGAATTACCAGTTTTTATCGGTAACTTTTATATATCTCTGTAAACTCAAACAGCAACTCATGGAGAAGAGCAGGAAGAAAAAGTACGGATTGTAATTTCCATCTCTCATTGCTTTAATTTCAGTAATTTCACACTGATAAGCCACACCTATTTCACTGAAGAATAGAGCCGATCCCGGAAGTGAGGCTAATCAGCAGGTGCAGCTTATTTATGGACAGAGTCCGGCGAAATGCCAACACGGAAGTACGAGCCAGCCGGGGAGGGAGCTGCCGTGGAGCCGCTGCCAGGTGGGCGGCAACTCGGAGCCACTGGCAAGCAGGCGGCGGGCAGCCCAGCTTTGCCGCATTCACGCGGGCAGCCCGGAATCGCTGTGTTTGTGCGGGCAGCCCGGCTCTGCCGGCTTCGCGCAGCCAGCCCACCGAGCCTCCGCCAGCTTTGCTGGCGAGCCACTGCTCTTGAGCGGTGCAGGGAGCCACCGCCAAAGCAGGTGGGGAGCCACCACAGCCAGTGCTGGGTGTAGGAGTGCCAGGGCCCACAGCACGGGGAGGGTGCCTGGGGCTGTGTTTAAAGGCTTCGCCGGTCTGTGAAAACTCTTTGCAAATTGAGCACCTGATAACAAACCCCACGATTGTGCAATTCTGTTACTAACTCATTACTTTTTTTACACATGGATCCTCACTCAAAAAAAAAAAAAAGAGCGGCTTATCACCCGGTGCGGCTTATTTATGGATATATTCCGTGGTCTTCTCAGCTACCAGGAAGTGTGGCTTATAACTAAGTGCAGCTTATGAGTGTGAAATTATGTACTAGATTTATGAGACACGTGGGAGAAGTAATGTTTTAATAAAATCTCAAGACAGGACATAGGAGGCCTCTTCATGGATGCACACATATATATTTTAAAAGTGATTTGCATGTCTTTGGTTACTTCTTTTAAAGTTAATCCCTTCACAGTGGTGCACGGAAATTAGTACTAGTGAAATAGCACTTCAGAGTTCATTAATGAATGGATACTTTTCAAGTCACTTCTTGGCCCTGGACATGGATATCAACATTCCTTCTTTGTAGGGTTTTCCTTTCCTTCATCAGGCTATGGAGCTTTATTTGGTTCCTGTGGAGCCAATTGGATAACCTCAATGCATATAAATGTATGCTTTTGCATGAGCTTTAAGAGATACTATGATTCACTAAATCATAATTTACCCAGCAAAATAAGTTCTTACAAAAGAAATTACTGTAACAGGATTTTATGGGTAGTCCACTTTTTCAAAGCAACTTCATGCACATAATTCCTGTTCTTTCAGGAGTCTGAGTTTCTAACTTTAATTCATTGCAAGCCAACAGAAACTGGGAAGTCCATGAAGTTGCCATAGTAACTCAATGCACAATGGCTTAATTCCCTAGTTTATATAAGACAGAATTCATATCCTGCAGACAGTAATGGTCTAAAATTATTTAGGTCTATAAAGTCAATGGATTATATATATATATAATAAATAAGTGTCAGTTCCTTAGTTAGTGATAAATGGGCTTTGATTGCCCCATGCTGTCTCAAAAGCATTTGTGCGTGGGATAGTAAGCCAATCAAAAAGCAAGGGTAGTTAAAAGGAAGAGAAACCAAGTTATGGCAAAAGTAGTTCTTTCATGTTCAGAGAGGCCATGAGTTATGCTATTAACTTATTAAGAATTTATTTTGAAAAAAAAATCCCTCAAATGAGCTCTTAAGGTCCATAAAGTCCATGTGGATTTAACAGAAAGAGAAGATGGCACACTTGGAATTTTGCAATCTAGTGAAAAAAATGTCAATTATTTTTTGTTCGCCATTGATAAATATAATTTGCAGTAATAGTTCTGAGGCAACAAGATGTGGATCTGCAAAACTGGAGAAGTCTGTTGAAAAAGGTGTTGATTTTGTCACGGGCAGCAAGGTTTACTGAGGAGCATATATAATTTTGGATTAAGAGTGTGGAGTAATCAACAGTTAGGCTGGGTTGTGTCAAGACAGATGTGAAAAAAGAAATAAGAAATAACTATATATTTGCTTACTTCAGACAATTTCACACTTGTCAGGTCTTGATCTTTTGCCTGAAACTGAAAATCTTATGCCTAGAATTGATTTGAGATTACCCACTAACAGAACAATAACAGTTTCCTTTTTCTGCCTAATTTTGCACTCCTTCCCCACACCTTCTGCTTTATGTCATGTTTAGCAACTGGATAGATTGAAACCATAACCCAGGTCTGCTGCATTATAACTCGCCAAATCAGCATTGGTAAATATAAATATAACAAATATTCTTTGGAAACATTGCACTAGTAAAATTAAAGGGACATTTTAATCATCAAATCTACCAATAACTTAAACATTTGTTAGAAAACAAATTCTATATAATATAATTTACTCGATTAATGAATTCTGTAAGTCTTTTTCATGAGGTTCCAGAGGAAATCAGTTATTTATTTTAATCCTGCAATTGCAAAAAACCCCCAAAACAGCGCATGGGGGAATTACCTTTACAACCTTATTATATTTTATGTTGCTTTATTTATTTTTTTCTAGTATTTTAATTTATATTCCAGATTTCAGTAAGATATTGAGCCTGAAAATTTCCCATGCACATTTAATTTGAAGAACAGACTGACATCTGTATTTCTTCTGGGATGGGAGTTCATAATGCAATCAGACTTTATCCTTGTTATTTACATTTTGTGTCATTCCAGCTACCTCCTATCCTTCCAGTGTCCTTTTATAGTTTCCTGCTCATTGCTTGTAAACTATAGATAAATGGCATGAAAGGCAACCGGACGTGAAAAACTATTCAGACAAATAAAAAGAAGGTTGTTACCCATAATCAAAGAAAACAGGGACCAGCTTGATATGCCACTATCATGAATTTATTTGTCACTTCATATGATAACAAAAGGTTTGGCCTTTTTTTGTGATTTTAGGTAAGTTTTGCTTTGTTCAGGAAGTTCTCACGAGTTGTGAGATACCATAGGCAGTTGCCTTAACAAAAGGTTTGCTCTCATCTCCCTTTTCCAATCTCCACTGCTATTCAGCACACTCTTTAGTTTTTAGGAGTCTGTTACAGAAAATATACTTTTTTATTAGAAAATGTCCTCTAGTTCTGAAAGTCCTATCTATATCTCTCTATCTCTACCTATCTCTATCTCTATCTCTATCTCTATCTCTATCTCTATCTCTATCTCTATCTCTATCTCTATCTCTATCTCTCTCTATCTCTATCTCTCTATCTCTCTATCTCTCTATCTCTCTATCTCTAATCTATCTCTTTCTCTTTATCTACCTATATCTATATCTCTATATATGTATCTCTCCGTCTATCTATATGGGTTTGGTTTCTCTTTGCACATGTGTTTTTGATATTTTTTTCTCTCAAAAATTTGCTACAGAGCATTAGAACTTTGTATTGCATGTGCTATAGCCTACTTAGCCTTCCACTGTAAGTATTAATCTTAATGAAATTATCTATCCTCTGGACACTCAGAATTAGAAGGAACCTAGTGTCTAATTCACTACTTTCACAAAGGCCACCATATATGTCAGTGTAATGAATGGAGGATATTTGCAAAATACAGCTATGTGCTTACTTATTCTGGGTTGAAACTTCATTTAGTAGTGCTGCATAATTTCACTAACGCTTTGTTTCAACAAAAATCAGGTTAAAGTATCTAGACAACTGGCTGAAAATTCAAGTAGAGATAAACTGGGATTACTTCTTGGTCTCACGATTTCGCTGCATGTAAACAAAAGGGCAATAACAATGTTTCAGTCCTGAGTTCTTGCTGTTATTGCCAATTCCTGCCAGCCAGGAAAGTAAATTCTGTACATTTTCACTCTCATTTTCCTTCAAATTGCTTTTGTGACCTCCTTGCCCCTAACTGAAATATGACTCCAAATGTACATCGCTAATGCTGATTATGTTATTGTGCTATTTCACCTTCGCTGTGCAGTATCAAAGGAACAGAAACAGGGACAGGGTATTGGCATGGTTCTATGGAATCTTGAACACAGCACAGAAATCCCTCTCTTTGGGAAGGGGCCATGACCATTATCCATGGTAACAGAGCCAGCACAGCAATGTGAAAACAAAAAAAAATTCCCTGCTGGATAGAAAGCATCATCTTCCAAACAAATAAATACAAGGGTTTCAAATTTTCTTAGTAAAACATTAAAATAAGCTCTGCTCTGTAGAGTAATGGATAAATCTAGTGTGTTGATTCTACCCATTGAAACAGTGTCAACAAGGATTAGGTAAAACTGAAAGAGACAAATATATGAGACATTCACACACAACCTCCAAGAGAAAAGAGGTAACAGGCCAGGTAGAACAGGGAATAGATAAAGGATTTTAGATCATCTGAACTTGTCTTTCCAGATGTCTTGCCATTTCCTTCACTTGATATCCAATAAGTTTTACTAAATGCAAACAGCAATATTTAAAATAAGCAAATATGGAGGTAGCACAGCTTAAAATTGAAATATGCTTGAACAAAATATTTTACCTTGAGAAAATGATTGAACTCTGAGCTATTTCAAAGTTGTAAATTTCCAAGTTTGTCAAATTATGTAAAATTTTTCAATGGATTGTTTTTCTCTGTGAAAGAGAATGAGAAGGGAAAATATATCATAAAAATCCATTTAGTTAATATAAAGAGAAAAAGAGGGTAGGCATTTTAATATGTGGATCACACCACTTGATTTTTTTTGATACTGGTATCAAACTGGATGCTGAACTATTTGCAGCTAGGATCAAGTAAAGACCAAGTAGGGCTTGTGAAAAGACAACCTTAAAGTAAAATATGATCCATTATCAGGATTCTTGCAGTACAGTCTATTTGGATTTATAATCTTTGTGGGAACAGCAACTGATTCAATATACAGGGCACATAATTCATCTGTAATGAAAGCACTTTACCTTGAAGAGCACTTCCTCTGGCACTCGGTTGTACCTTGCTCTATATTAAGAATTCAGGGGGGGAATTGGCCTTAATGGTAAATGAATTTTAAGAGTCCCCCTTTTACCTCATAGAGGACTATGTTGCTCTTCTGCAATCTTCCTAAAGAAGAGTTTGCAGTTTATACCTTACAGTTTAACAGCTGTCTCCAGTAGTCAGCCTTTTCCCTCTCTTATTAAACCAGATACTTTTGCTGGCCCTGGTCAGCCCCTCTTGTTCTTTGAATGGAGAGATTGTGAGCTGAACATACTATAAGGAAAAAAAGCCAAAACATAACTAAAACACCTATTTTTTTTTTTTTTTTTTTTTTTTTTTTTTTTTTTTTTTTTTTTTTTTGGACAGGTTATTTACTGCTTGTACAGTAGAAGAAAAGGTTTGAGGGAAGAAAATGCCTGATAAGGTAGGAGAGTGGCAGTCATGCTTACAGAATGTTTTATTGCTTCAACTCCTTCGTAAAGATGGTTTCTTTTGAAAGCTAAGGTTAATCTGTTGTCACAGGACTTTTTATTGTACAGTGTTGAGTTGGTTGAGCATTCTAAAACAAGGTCTAAGAACTACTTCCAACATCACTGCATATAAATCCAGATGCTCATTCCTCTTTAGAATGCCTGTACAATATCACCAAAACGATCAGACTTATTTCTGCTGAGGAGGCAGAGGGATCAAAAGATCTGAAAGAGAATTATTATTTCAAAGTAATAGATTTTTAATTACTTTAGTGCATTTTCTAAGTGAAATACAAATATCACAAAATGGAAAGTACTTGGAGTTTAAATCCTTTATCCAACTGATAACCAAGATCCTTCCTTTTTTCTTTCTTCTTAGAAGATATTTTTGACTAGGTTGAGTTCAGTGGAATAAATTGAACTCTATATGTTGTGTTTACTGCTATCAGAAAACAGCAAACTAATCTGAAACCGTGCCAAAAACTTCCCACACTCTAATTGCAACCTGTTTCCTTTGCCACAGATGTGGAAATGGGAGAGTTACAGTGCATTATAACTACTGGGAAACAAAACATGAACATAAATATCTATACAGAAATATTCTAAATTTTAGAAATAGTTCAGAAGTTCAAAGTAGAAAATAGTTTTCCAACACTAGAAGGGATGTTTTTCAGCATACCATTACCATCACTGGTGGACTGTTTCTGTACATACAGGTTGTAGCCCTTAAATGAAGAAAACCAACTCCATTTTATGTTTATGTTTGCAAACTGAGGAGCTTGTATGCATTTTAATGGAAATGCTATCAATTTTCTTATCTTTTATACATATATTTGTAATTTTTTAAAAATTGTAAATAGTGGTAAACATTATATATACATTATATATATATGTAATGAATGCATACATATTATATATAACTAGCTGCCTAATGGGTTAGACTTGAATGCCTAAAAAAATTACATACTGAGATATGCCCTCTTAAAGTATTTAAGACTTTGTGACTTCGGTGCCAGACACTTTAATTATTATTTTTTAATACAGATAATTGTCCCAATTGTATTTTATTACCTTTTATAAAAAATAAATATCATGGCATTTAAAAATAAAAATAGTGGATTTCTATGTGAAAACTATGTACAGTAATTTCACAATTATAAGCCACACCTGATTATAAGCTGCACCTCCCAGTAGCCGGGTAGACCACGGATTTGTCCATATATAAGCCACACCTGAATATAAGCCACGCTTTTTTTTATTTTTTTTTTTTTAAAGCAAGGATCCATGTGCAACAAAGTAACGAATTAGTAATAGAATCGATGCCAGCTGGGTTTGGTGTCAGGTGCTCAAGTTGCAACAGTTTTCATAGACCAGTGAAGCCTTTAAAGGCAGCCCTAGTCGCCCTCCCCAGCCAGCTCTCACTTCCAGGTTGGCATTTCACTGGGATTTGTCCATAGATAAGCCACACCTGAATATAAGCTGCACTACTGGGGTAGGCTGGATTCTTCAATGAAAAAGGTGCAGCTTATAATTGTGAAATTACTGTAGTTTAGCAAAATTTGTTTCCTTCAAATTCATGTCCTCTCTTGAGAGAGATGTGAGAACAAAGGAATTTAATATATATATATATAATTTGTTTTGTTTTCACTAATTGTGGAGTAATTTCAAGGTAGTCTTCAGCCAGCTGTCAAGCCCATGAAGCAGTGCTGGGCACTGCAGACAGAGCAGGTTGTGGCTGATAACCCCGTGTGTTCCTTGTAGTTTGTCAGCAGCGAGCTGTGGGCTGAGTGCCTGACTCGGCAGCAGGTGTGGCTGGCAGCACGGCCGGGCTGGCTCAGCATTCCGGTTATCCCCGATATCTCCATCCCCAGCTCTGGGAGGCAGCAAGCCACCGGCAGCTGCTGAGGCTGTCACCCACGGTTCAGCCTCTCTCCAAGCAATCGATGTGTCTGATGGGCAAATACCTTGCAGTGTCTTTCACACAGATGAACTTGCTGCCACTTGACAGAGTCCAACCTTTTACACTTATTAAGGAAGGAAACAATAATGCTGTCCCAATGCTGTCCCCTTCTCTCCAGGGTTTTCTATATGCTGCCCCTGACTGTGTCCTAAATGAATCAAGAAATCAATTTGCAGCCTCTCAGCCTCAGTTAAATCAAACTTATTCACAGTTTCTACTGAGTAAAAAACAACCTATGCTTCTTTTCAATACCCACTGTCATTTTAACAAGATCTAGCAGAGCCTTGGCCAAAGCTACACTATCTAAAACATTTAATTTTGGGTATTTACCCCTCTTTTTAGCTTTCCTTGTTACCTTTTTTATAACTTTATTACTTTACCTTTATTAGTATTATTTGTGCAAATTATTTCCTCTCCTAGAATTTTCTGCTAAATATACCTGTTAAATGAGGTAAAAAATTAATTTTATCACTAGAAGAATGGAACATAAATGGAATAAAGTTCTTTTATTGAAAAATAGTGACTACAAGATGAAATATTACACTGTTTATTGTGAACGTATAGATATTGGATGGCCTGGTAATAACCTAGGGGGTTTATCTAAAGTCTTTCATGCAAGTGTTTACTCTTTATGGCATAGACAAAACTTTTGCTTTTAATAATGCAGACCCTGAGGTTCCCATGTTTTCTTGAGATGGCATTTATTAATTTAAACACCTGAAGGTTAAAGACTTAGTGTTATGTCCTATGCAGCCTCCCTAAATAGTCAATGGAAAGAAAGAGAAAAGTATCTGTGCTTTACAGCATTGTAAGAAAGGTAAGCAGTGTATGGAGTCTAAAACACCATACTTCTGTCCAGAGGGAGTTTTGGTAATTAACCTAAGTTACTTAAAGACCTATACAGACAGGTCACATGTTCCTATATTAGGAATGTTTTCATTTCAGATAGCAAAAGATGATTCCGGTAAAGGAAATTAGACCAGAACAAAGATGTTTCACAGGTCAACTAGTTTAAAATTTTGTTTAAATTTCTTAAAAAAATATGCTATTTATCTTCTTGATACAAACCACTTTGAATTATAATATAAGCCCTTTTTTAAGCCATCTTTTTCTAGATTGAACAACAGGAATAATGCTATCCAAAGGAGTTAGCATATCTTCCTTTTTTCCAGTATATTTTTAAAAAAGATAAACAAAAACCTTCAGAAAACGTTTTCTCATTTATTTTAATCCCTCCTTAATGCAGATGACTGCCAGAATGCTTTTTCTCCATATGATTACTAAGATTTATGAACAATATGATCATAATGTCATGGTATTATGTCACCATACTAACATATACATCCTAACCCCTATGTCACGTAGAAAGAAAAAAAAACAAAAACGTGTCTCTTTTGGATGTGAGAAAACATCAAAATAAAAAGACATCTTATTACCTCACTTTATAGTGGTTTTGTCACACATACATTAAAATACTCTCATTTTTCATGTATTAGAGGCAAATATGAGTTCAATCTTTCACCGACATGAGTTCACCCTCCAATTGGTTCTGCTATATCAGCCCATAGGATCACCTAATTTCCCTGTTTTGGGTGTAGTGAACGTTACTCCAACATAGCCAGACATAAAAAAAGAGAGCCTACAGGCAGCAATTATAAATTCTTAAAAATCTAAAGTTGCTGCCAGTTGAAGACCACTGAAATTGTTCCAAGAGAGTTTATCTTCAGATATCCTACTGAAATAGTGTGCCTTTTACTCCCTTTGACATTTATGATTAGTAATACTCAGGAATACTCTATCATTTTTATGATGCAACAGTTTTTGCTGTGCTGTCTAGTTTTCATTTGAAACAAAATGGGCTGAATCAGATTGCAGTAGCTCAGACTTAAGCAGTA
Organism: Sialia sialis; assembly: GCA_009812075.1. Lineage (NCBI taxonomy): Eukaryota > Metazoa > Chordata > Aves > Passeriformes > Turdidae > Sialia > Sialia sialis. Next base: position 54,278,039 of record VRYO01001463.1, read on the forward strand.
TTTCTCAAGTTGGAAATCAGCTATTATTCTGAAGAGGCTATCTATCAGGGGTAAAAAAAAAAAAAAAGGAATAAGTAGGCAAATTGCACTACAAAAACCCAATGAAGGAAAAAGCAAAAATTCATGATTTATGACAACTTAACAGTTATTCACATCTCTGAATTATTTACTTTTGCAGTATAGATGGCAAATGTGAATATAAATTTATATTTCACAGTTTCTTTGAATGTTTCATGCATGCAACAATATTGTGCTTGTAGACACTACATTTGGGAGTAAGTTCTTGCTTTAAATTTTCTTCTCTTCTGAGGGAATAATTTCATTTTGGGGGAAATAGGCAATATTATCTACTGAAAATAACTTCTTTTTTTTTTACTATTTGATTATTTGGGACTGTTCAGGTTAATTAATTCTTAGGTTTGGTCTTTAAGAACTCAGCAACTTTGGGGGGTGCTTTTAGTGTTGGCTTCCTAAGTCGCACTCAGTTCCATGTCCGGGTACTTCAGATGGTGGAACTAACTTGCTCTGCCCATCAAATGATGATGCTTCATGATCCAGTCTTGGACTGCGACCTGGAGGTGGCTCGGGCTCCCATTGCAAGCAGCTTGTGGTGCTGCTCTGCAGAGGAGAAAAGCTCCAAAAAGTCGATTCACAGCCACAGCTGTGGGCTGGGGCGAAGTGTGTGAATGGAGAATCCCTGTCAGATATCCACCCATACCCATGGGAACTGCAGTTGATGGGGCTGGGTCTGCTCAGAGTTACATGGGGAAGGGACCCCACAGCATGTGAGGAGAGAAACTCTTTGTGTACATGTGGGAGGACCCACAGATGGAATCAGAGACCTACCCAATTCTGTGCATCATGTGGTGGGGACAGCTCTGTTGACCTGCCTGAACTTCTTCCTGGAGGGCAGTGCCACTGCTACAGGCTGAAGGCCAGTGGGATAGTGTCACTCATAAAATTTATTATATCTCTGATTAAAATGTTCAGATAACAAATCCCATTTATTCTGCACGCTGTCAAATTGGAATTTTGCTGCGACTGTCTTTGAGTCTAAGCTCTGTTTTCCTGTAATCTTTAAGTGGAAAAAAAAAAATTCTGTAATATGATCGCTTAACAAAATAGCCGAGATAAAGAAATGAGTAGAGGAAAATTACATGTGAGGCACCAGAAAATGGGTCTAATTTTGTAACATTTGCACACCCTTGAAAGAGTGCATAAGAAAAGCCAGGCAATCATCACAGTTTATCTCTGTGTGACATTTCCAAATGCTATTTATATATTTTCTGGGTCAGTCTTTTATGAAAATAACCATGTATGCCAACTATCAAATGACCTGGCATTTGAAACCAATTCAATTTATATGTTAAATTTGATGTTAGGGGAAAAGCAATGCACTTACCACATTTTCATTCTGTATGACTAGTTGTCGTCTTAATTTGTTTGGAAACGTCTTTTTATTTTCCAAGAGTATCTCATGAGATATAAAGGAGCATAAATCATTCTAGCTCTTCTACTACTGAGAATTACTCTTAAGGGTAGATTTTGGCCTAGTCAATATACACCACAGTGATACATAAAAACAGCACCAGCAGTGCCCTTAATGTTCTCCAACAGCTATCTGCATCTCATGGAGAGAGTGAGAAATCAACTGTTTGAAGCTGAACTGGGCAGTAACTGAAAGAAGCATAGTTTGCATTATGTTGGCACATACCCTCCTCTCTTTCCTATTTCTGAATTTTTCTGCAGGCTCCATGGGATTGTGAAGTGCCCGGGTAGGATGTCTTGAGTGTGACAAATTATTATGGCTCGTGGAACCTTAGACAATGACCTCTTTTTGTGTTTTACACGCGAAATATGAAAGAGAGAAGGAATTCACACCATTTAGGGAAAAAGAAATCTCTTTTCATAAATTGCTTAAATGTCATGGATAAGGACAAAAGGACTGCTCCAAACCTCTGTTTGTTTCCAGCTCCTCAAAAATACATTACAATACATCAAGGTACTAGGGAGATTCTTGATCAGTTTTCATGCATGGGCTGATGTCAACACGTAACTCAGCGCATGGGTTTGTGTAACAGCATGTGCTGTATGGCTCTTTTCAGTCAATGTCTAAAAAAGATGTCTATGGCTAAAAACTGCTGTGGTATGATTTTGTTTATGAAGTTTGTTGGCAGATTTCTTGACATTTTCAGAGTACTTAATATCCTCCAGAAATCACAGAATAACGATTTTACAAGGAGTCATATCTGTTTTGATTTAGATCCCAAGTTTTGTCTTACCCATGGAAAGGGCACAACTCCTAGGGAGTGAGCTCTGTTTACTTGTGACCTCATCCAGTGAACCACAGTCTCTTTTCAAAGCAAGATCAGATATAGATCTTTTTCGCATCTCCTGATAAATTCTGCTTGGGATGTATAGATCTCATTTAACAATTTAAAATTTTTAAAGAATTATTAAATAGATATAGCTTTCTTTACAAAGCTTTTTGATCTTCCTTGGTTTTTTTCTAAGCAGTTTTGACAGATTGCATTATCCGACCTAAATTTATGAATCACAGGAGGTTGATATTCCCCACATACCCTAGATATCATATTCACCATTACAGGGAAAGGACTGTGTAACCACAATGTCTTTACCATTTGACAAGCATTGTCTCTTTAAATCCCTTTTAATTTTTGTAATTTTGTAGTTAAAGAAAACTAGTCATTCTGACTACATCATCTAAATTCTAGCAATGGAAAGCTTCAAACTTTCTTTATGCTGCATGACAATGACCACAGAGCATTTAAAGTATTTTTGATATGATAGCAACATCTATTATTGCTTAATATGCTTGTAAACTCAGTCTTAAACAGAAAATGTTTAAGCAAAATAAAACTTCAAGAACTTTAATTTTCTGTTTTAATTAACACTGTCTAAAAGACCTGTAAAATACTGAGAAATTTTGCAGTCAAATTTTGCAGACCTGGTTAGATTTAAATCACATTAAATATTTAAAGATAGTATTCGGTTGCACGATTCAATTATTCTTTTGTTACTTATATTTTATAATTTGCTCTATTAAGATATCTTTTGACTTCCAATGTGTCCAAATTGTGTGTAAAAAGTTAAATGATAAATGACATCTTATGTTTCCTTAATGTTTAGTTAACAATTTTAAGGTTGCAACAACTGTCCTACACTAGTTACAAAAAATATATATATGTATATATGCATACACACAATGCCAATGAACAAAAGAGTTTTCCCTCCACAAATTTAACATTGTATCAGAATACATGTGTTAGAGCTCTCCCTCAAGATTATTTTAGCAATCTTCAGACATCACCTTATTAATTCCAGTAGTGTATTTGCAGTACTGAGATTTTACTTTCTTTTTTTTTTTTTTTTTCTCCTTTTATGGTAATTAAATACCTATTTTCCTTAATTATGTTGTCTCAAAAGGAGTTTGCTTTAACAGTTAAGTCAGTGGCCTGAGACAGAAAGATTCTAATTTAATATCACCTTGCATTGGCAAGGTCTTCACTGTGTTTGTATCCCTAATAGAAAGCCTGGGAGAAATGTTCTTTTGCAAACATTGTTAACAATTACATCTTGTTAGCAGCAGCAACTGCAATTTCTTTTGTGCTACAGGCAATGCACATGCGGAGAAGAGACCTTGACATGTGTATCCAAAGCAGAATTATGTCCCCTGGTCTGTCCTGTGTGGTCGTGATCCGCACCAACTTCCTCTGTAATGGATGTGTACCTTGTCTGCTTAGCAGGGTCTGTAATGGATCCAGGATAACCAGGATAGCTGAAACGACCATAGACACTCTCTGGCCCTTTATTCATCCCTTCTCAGAAACAGATGTGTTGTTAGATAAAGAAAATTGGAAGGAGAGATAAGAAAAGCATTATGTTACATCTCATTCCCTTTAGCATCAAAGGGGTTGGAACACATCTGAAACAGTAAAAAGTTAAGGGACTGTGGGGCAACCTAACTCTACTGCCTGTGGTAGAAATCAAAACTTTCTGTTACTTACGAAGTGAAAGGAAAATAATGGTTTTCACCTATGAAGGATCTAATATTTTAATTCAATATTGTCTATTGTATTTTTGGATCTGTTGGCACAATTACCTTTTAAATTAAACTCATTTAAGAAATAGCCAAATCTTTCTGATTAAGCTAAACCAGAAGATTCCAACTATATTTTTAGAAAACATGACACAATGGAAATCTCACCTAAAAGGATTAAAAAGTATCAAAGCAAATGAACCTAAGACTAATCATGAAAAACAATTAACTTAAACCACAGATATCATTAAAATATGCCTGTATAGCATATATTATATTGTTTTCCTATTTAAATATCAAATTGTTTTGATTTTGTCTGAAAATTACTCCATAACGGTAATTGTAAAACAATCTGACACATGAAAGAAGTATACAGACTTCATTTTTAAGATACTATACAATTTTCAGTTTTGAATGTAAAGCGTGCATTATAATTTCATAAATTTCCTTTCACCAGGTATAATTTTGCTTCTAAATATGCGTGGCCTTCTATGGTAGATTTGTGACTTTGTCCTTTAATTTTAAACTACTTTTCTTAGAGATTTTGTGAGCAAGGCCCTCTTTCATCCTCTCTCCACTACATAAAAATAATTGTAGGAATAGATTTTGGTTGTCTTGGTCTTTCACTAATGCATTTTTTATTCTACAGAAATTCTGAACTCCAGTCACAGCCCTATATTCTTTTTATGTAAGTGCTTTGTTCAACACTTCCAATAGAAAAATACTGAACATTGAAATGTATTTTTATAACTCCTAAAACTGAGTCCACAGATCAAGTTTTGCATCTTAGTGCAAATTAATCCAGGAAGAAAATAAAAGTAGTTTATCTGGAGTGCTTTTGCAACTACAACTGATTCTAAGTAACAGTCTAATAAAAATAATGCTATAATCCAAAAGCTGTGCAATTCCCACCAGTTTCATAGCAAAATAATTTGCAGAAATGAACATGCTGACAGACACTCAGTATTTTAATAACAAATCAACAACTATTAAATATCTCTGGGCTATATTCTACTTGATGTTTTTTGGCTACAGTCTATTTCAAGAGTCTGAGCTTCACAAATAAATTGTAGCTATACCTCCTGATAGAAGTGTTACAAAAGAAACATGCAATGCAAACACTTGGCCAGTGTATGAAATGCACTGTTCTTTGAAAAATTCATTTATTAAGAAATTGCTGTTTCACACTCTAGATCTGACAAAAGTAGAGACAGACATTTTCTATGGTCTGAAAGACTTTGCAGTTGCTAGCTGGGGGATTATAAAGAGGAATGGGAACAGAAATGTGAATAAAATTTTTAAAAGATATTATTTCTGTTGCAGCAGAGTGAAGAGTAACAAGACAGTGAATATTTCCTACTGTTTCCTTAAAACAAGAACGTTTTCACTCTTGATACCCTCAGATATTGTCAAGACAATCACTTGCATAAGTGCACCTGAAGCAATCACAAGCATTCTGTCAGAGTTGGGGGGTCTTGCAAAAAATTGATTGATAGCAGGAAAATTTTAATGTGCAGTTGAATAAGCATAGTGAGTATTTCCTCTGGTAAATCCAACTTAGAAATTTGGAATTTCACAGATATAGAAGATAGATGGTGGACTCTGACAAAGCAAATTCTCTTTCTAGAGGTTTTGAGGGGCTTCTGAGTTTGCCTTTTGTGGCTTTTGCACTGGACGCACTCAGACAAATGTTTTAATTTTGATTTTAGCATATAATTTAAAAAAAAATCTCTTACCTGTGTAACTCCAGGGCCTTCTAGGCAAAAATGAATGGATATTGCAAAAGTTGCATGAAACATGGGATGCAGAGAAGTAAGCAGTTCTGTTTTACTTCAGAGATCCTCAGAAAGCTCTCAGAGTTACAGCTTCCTGCCAGTATAAGTCAGTACTGCTTTTACTTTTGAAAACTCACAGTATGACACTGCTTACTGCATGCTATTTTGGGTGCCCTGAGTAAAACTATGAACACAGGCACTTTTGTGCAAAACATCATAAAGCCTCTCTGATGTTCATTCAGAGTCCAGAATTAAAATGCAGAAGGCTCTAGCAAGCAAAATACAAGCTGATTTTCTTCTTCCTAGTGGAAAAATAAAGTACTCTCTGGCAAGTAACCAGGGTAGTGGGAAGGTAATTTATTTTGTGTGAGAGCATTTTGCAAGTGAAAGGATATGCCCTCTGTTTAGACATTAGTCAGGGAAGAAAGTGGTCAATTTAGAGCAGTCACAAAAGTTAGTTAAAGAAGAGAGTTTTTATAGTCTGGGTTTCATTCACCCTCTGGCCATTTTCTCCCCCCACCAAATAGTTTAGTTTCAAGAATCATACAATCTTCACGCTGAGAAAAAAAATACATGGTCAAGATATTGTTGTATCTCCTAACATATTTTAAAGACATTAAATTAATATCTTTTATTTTGTTATATATCTCTGTGAAAATGGAATTTTTTCTACTAGCTGGTGTTGTGGTCTTATAGTCAATAATTATGCAACAAGTGATGATTTTTCATAGACAACAGTTTTTATCTTAAGTAAATTTAGGAAATTTTGAGCACTAATTACAATATTCATTGTGTCTTTAAAAATCAATGAGGACATTTGGTGAAAAAACAAGAACTGTGTATTGCAGTAGCACTTCAGTAATTATTATGGAAGACATGTTTATAGTGGAATAACTTAGAATGTAGTGCTACATCAATTATAGTTCCAGGCCAAGATTTCTGAGAAGTCCTAAATGGAAAAAAACAAAGATGACATGTTTTTACACAAAATGTGTCCTGTTAATAATAAAACTAAAACTTAAAAAAGTTCCAAGCCACCCATCTCAACAAAATTCTCTCTCCCTTTTTGTCCTTCCTCAAACAATCTCAGAAAATTTAACAACTACTTCTCTGTTTTGCTTTTTTTTTAATAAGTTATGGCCAGCTATGCAGATCTTAGTCAGATGTTCTGGAATTTCATGGGAAGAACAAAAGAGATGACAAATGAGGAAATGTGACTCTTTAGTATGGGTAATGCTGTAAAGCAATGTGATGAGACCATGGTCTGCAAAGGGAACAGTTCTGATTGATGCAGATGTGAAGTCTAGTGCCTTGGCTAAGGCTGAATCCCTGTTTTCTGCATTTACTAGATGTCAAGGTCAAATTAACTCCTACCAAATAAATATAACAGCCCCTCGCCCTCCCCCCACTAATATCACAGACTTGAAAATTGAATTGAATGGGCTTGAAGTACCACAGGAAATCTGTCCATCCATCATGTCCATCCTGAAAGACATAGTAAGATTTGCTCTCTATAGGAAAGTACGGTGTGAATTATCTGAGCAGCTGGATTTTTGTAAGATTATTCAAAATCACTTATGAGTCTTTTAAGGATGATCTTCTGAAAACTTCTTGAGGATTATCTCATCGCAATGACTTTAGCATAAGAAATATAATTTCTGTATCAGGCTGGAAATTAATACAGTTTATCAATTTCTATGCAGTTTCACCTTTGAGAAGTAAATAGATCAGTTATTTTTCATTTTTTTTTTCACAAATCAAAGCAAGCATCATAATGTTATACAGATTAAGGTTCTTTGACAATATAGTCTTCCTAGTACACATTATTTAACTATTTATAAAATTATTTATCAAAAACAAGCTGTGAGACATTTCTTTTTTCTGCTCTTAGCTCAAGAACTTTTTGCCTGTGCTGGACAAAATTTGATTTGTCTAAATCTTGACATTAGATTTGAGTGAGGGAATTAAAATTAACTAAGATCACATTTTCATTGTCTACACATTTTATAATGTTTCATCTTTTGTTTGCTTTTTTGTTTGCTTGTTTTAAAAAACAGGAATGTTTGGTGAGAGCTACTATTTAGTGAGAATGGTTGCTTCTGACTGTTTTTCATGGTCTGACACCAGCTCTGTACAGGTTGAGGTAGAGCAAACCAGAAAAACATGAAGAGGAGACAGACATTCTCCTAAGCTGTGTGGAAACTGAGGAAGTGTAATTGGAATTCAGAGATACATTACCACTTACCACCTGGAAAAAAACAGCTCTTTTATGAACTGTACTTCTCACTGACTTTCTTTAATAAAGAAGAGGTGACATTTCATTCACCAAGGCAGAATTAACTAGACATGGATGTAAGAAAGGGGCAAACCTATTGTTGACAGTTGGTAAACAAGATATTCTCATTTACTGAGAATGCTGGATCTTGTCACAGGATGCAATCTAAGTAAGATGTGCAATGTGAAGCAAACATAAATGGACATAAGGAAGCAAACAAAAATAGGATTTCTTAGAAATGCTTGTTGAAGAACTGATAAAGGGGACTGGCCAGAACAATGGCCAGGTTTTTGACAACATGAAGATAGTATGCAGCCATAAGGAAAAAACTGAAGCTATTTGTATAGGCTGCACCTTAAAAAGAAATCAAATGAAGGCTAATTAAAACGATTATGAGAAAAATATTCTCAATTCAGAAGAAAACACACATTTATTCCAGTACAGTTCTCTTGTGTGATAAGCAGTCTCTGCTTCTCTTTGTGTAGGCATCAATTAATGATCAGCAGGCTTTTCAACATTCACATAGAGATGAAATAATTTGGACTGCCACCTCTGAAGGAAAACTTTTACCCTTTTACCTTTTACCCATGATCTCATAGACCATGATATTTCCTGCAGAGAAGGATCTCAGCTAAATGAGAGAGTTCAGTAGAATAATTCTACTCATCACCTTAGCAAAATCTTTCAGGAGGCTGGAGGAGTTGAGTGAATTTTTATTACCAAAATAAATAAATAAAGAGGCTTGTTGTCTAGACAATGGGAACTAAAAAAAAAGTATTGGAGTATTTTCTGCCACTATCTTTATTGTAATTAAAAATAGGAATTTTATCCATCCAAAACCTAGAACTAAAATAAGGTGTTTTCTTACAGGTAAGAGCATAATAAATTTAGAACTAAAATATATACATAATTTAAACCTTGGTTACTGATCAGTCAATTATAATGTGATATGTATTAATTTATTTTAAATGTAAACCTGAAATATTTTATGTATATATTTGTACATGATATAATGGATTGAAGAGACAGTCTTAAGAATTCAGAAGAGCTAATTACCTTTCTTTACTTTGTGTGTGTGTGTGTGTGTTTTGTTTTATATAAAATATATTCATAGTTCCAGAAATTGACAACAACAACAACAAAAGATGGAAAAATGCAAGAGAATTTTTTGGCTTTCAAAAAAACAAAGAACACTATAAAAATTTTAAAGGGGTCATTTTTCATTTAAGGAGATGATATTTATTTAATTGGACTGATCTCATAAGATTTCACTCTCTTCGGTTCACTCAGTGATCTGATATCAGAGTAAATTGCATTTATTCAGTGAGGGAAAGGAAGTATGGATGGAAGAGGGACAGAGCCCATGATTTCAGTGGGGATGATTCTCCCATATTACCTCTGTCCAAATCATGGCTCTTGTGTTTGGAATTTGCATCTGGAATTTTCATCAAGCTATGCAGAAGTACTGCAGGATGGGTAAATAGACTGCACAACACTTCTGGAAAGAGGAAGTGCTGTGAAAATAGGAGTTTTATTGCTCAGAATACCAGTGAAGCCATTCATAATATCTGCATCTCTGGAGATTCAATACTGAATTTGTGAGATTTGTGCTGTTTGTTTTGTTTTGTTATTTTTGGGATCTTTGCCATTTCTAGACAGACTTTTTAATGGGGATTCTGATATGCAGCTTTTCCTAAAGCCAGTCTTGTTTATAACCACTTATGGTAGGTACAGCTTCAAGAGGAACCAAGTGGTACCCAGAGAAAACAGAGAAATGAGGCCGGGAGTACTTCATAGACTGAAATGCAGTAACATTTTCTTTCACTCCTGAGCAGTATTTTGTCACTATACAAAATAAATATACAATGCTGAATGAAAGAATTTCTTTTTCTTTAATGTACATTTTTTCCCTTTCTTTCATCTTTAATAATTTTACAACCAGAATTCCATTGCTGCTGAAATATCTTATGAGTCACAGCTTCTGGAAAAGAAGGTTGAAGTTACACGAGTCACTGTAAATACAAAAATGCATGGATTAATGTACAATACTAATGAGAGTCTTTTTCATTGAATTATCTGGAATCTATTTAAAACTAATTTTGTGGCTTTTAAAATATTATTTAATGATAATCTTGTGCATTTTTTTGCTTTCTGTCTAATGACTTTTTTCCAGAGGGAAAAAAATTGATGAATTGCAGCAAAATATAATTGCTTATTGTGTTTTTAGTGGCTTGTGTAAAAAGTCTGTGGAAATGGTGCATAACCATTCATTAGAAGAATCTGAATATCTCACAGTAATCAGACCTTCCCAATGTTTTCCTTTCTCTTTTACTTTTCTTTAACCTTTCCTTTCCTTTTCTCCGGGACTACGGTTATGATAGAATGCACTGTTTTTGGAAAATAATATGCAGACTCCTGATTGTCTTTTCCCCGCTCTGTGTCTATTTCCATCACAAGATAGAACCGAATGTGAATGAATTCAGAGCAGGTAAATCTTTGAGATGATCCCCTCAAGGAATGGAGTTCTCTTATTGTCTTACTATTAAACAGTGTTTAGAAATAAATTGAATGAAATCGGGGATGTCATCTCATCTCTTCATTTAGCCTGAGGTCTCATGCTGATGATCAGATCCTAAGAGCCTGAATTGGGCTGCTATCTGTAAGTAACTCGTTCATATTCTCCCATGTCCTGCAGAGAAGACAGTGGCTGTCATGAGATAGAGATCTTATGTAATGCAAGTTAGAATTCAGTGTGAATAGCAAAATACGTTGAAGAATAACAAGACAAATATTTTCTCCATTTGTTTACATAACCCTCATACACTTTTTTCACATACATGGTCAATCAGATACAAATGTTAGAGCTTTCCTACTTCTGTGTAAGCAGCAATATCAGTCTTAGCACATCCATTTACATGTAGAAAAAAATAAGCATGATATAAATATTAGAAATATGAAGTGTGTATTTATGAAGAAAAAATATAACTGTGTCTGATCAGCCCAGTATCCTGTCTGATCAGACCGGTATCCTACTGACTTATAATGTCCCAGTTTGAAAATTGGTGTAGAAATTAGTACAACAGCTGAATACTGACTACAAGGCCGAGACATTTATGAAACAGACACTTACAAAAATGTTGGTGGCCAAAAAGTAACCATGTTGGTTTAATTCAGAAAAACTAAATTAAATATTCCAATTTCAGAAATGTCAATGTGCTTTGGTTTGTTTGTTTTGATTTGTTTTGTTTTAATTAATCCTCACGACATTTCAATTCCAAAAAATGAATGAAAGCAAATAGAATAAAATAAAATGAAAGAATCTCATCTGAAGAATTCCATAATGTCAACACTTCATCCCATATCCCAGCAGCTAAGCATAAATGATAGCTTGGAAGACATTTGTGTAAAGTTTAAATCCTTTGAGAAGAGCTGCTGCATAAGGATACAACTCTCATCACTTTTACCATGAGGAAGATGAAAACAGAATGCCAAATATTATTTTTTTTTAATTAATGGATGCTAAAAAGATTGCCTAGGACAAGGTGCCCTCAATCTATGCTCAGTGTACTATCCTAAGCCTCTACCTTGTTTTTATTTATAGGGAATAGAGGAAAGGTGTAGAGCAATAATTTTGAGTTCTGATTTCTTATAATGAAAAACTCACTTTTGTATTAGACCCTGAGAAAGAGTTTTCCAGCAGCAAAACTGAAAGAAGAACCTTGCTTTGTTCAACACCAATACCACCTTCCATTTTGTTTGGTTTTGGGTTTGTTGGTCTTTTTTGGGATTTTTGTTTTGTTTGGTTTGTTTTTCCTAAGAATTCCCCTCTTTTATCTGTTTTTCTAATTCAGAGGGAAAAAATGTTTTGGTTTTTTGGTTTGTTTTTGTTTTTGTTGTTGTTGTTGTTGTTGTTTTGTTTTGGTTTGTTTTGTTTTGTTTTGTTTTGGTTGGTTGGTTTTTTTTGCTTTTTTTTTTACATAGTTATTCAGAGGTGAATGCTTAACAGAAGGTAATTTAATGCAGTTTACGGTTGCATTCTGGGCACAACATTTTAACTTAAACTGCGATTATAATGACAATTATCTTGGTTTCTTTCATTTTTACCTATAAGAACCTGTGACGGCCAATGCTCCACTCCAATGGAGCTGTTGAAGAGGGAGTCTCCACTGCAAATTTCCGACTGCAGCAAGTCCCAAAATCTTTCTCTTGGATCAGTGATGGGCAGCAAGGAAGGGTAATGGCTTCAAGGAGGGGTAAAAGCTTTAAAGAGAACGAGAGTGGATTTAGATGAAATTCTTTACTGTGAAGGTATTGAGACACTAGTACAGGTGGCCCACAGAAGCTGTGCATGCCACATCCCTGGAAGTATTTAAATCCAGATTGGATGGGAGCCTGGTTTAGTGGAAGGCATCCCGGCACATGCTGGGGAGTCAGATCTGGATGACCTTAAAGGTCCCTTCCAACTCAAATCTTTGTGGGACTCTTTTCTATGATTCAATAATCTTTAACTATCAAAGACATGAAATATAGCACTGAGTAACTGCTGTTTGCAAAATGTTCCTATTTGATCTGTGAGCAGGACAGGCAAATGCAAATGTACCTCGCTTCATTGGCCACTGTGTACATTCTGCCAATTAGACCAGCTGATGCCCTGACGTGAATCCTACATGAGTAACAGCATGGAAATGCATTGACCTCGAAGAGTCAGAGTCAAGCAACAAACAAGACCTTGTGTGACAAAATCTGAGGGGAAAAATCATCTGGTTTAATGCGATATTTCATGGTAAACGGAAAATATATGTAAATATCTTCATTCACTGGAGAGGGAGGAATGGATATATGTATGTAGTTGATAGTAGTGTATCAAGAGGACAATTAAAATACGGTACAAATAAAAAATAGAGATTTTAAGTTGTTCTATTTTTTGGAAGGGGGATTTTTTTTTCACAAAATAGGAGAGAAAAAGCAAGAAAGTTATGTAATGGTGCTGAAGCTATCTTGTAAGGGACAATTTCGCAGGATTTAAGAAACTTTCTTCTGCTGGAGGACACAAAAGAATCAAAGGGAAAAAAAAATAGGGGGAATGTAGGGAGGGGGCAGCCACATCTCCTTTACTCAATTATGCAGAAATCTAGCCAAAATTGTAGATGAAGTAAGTAGACTGTGGAGAGAGAGTAGGAAGATATCTACTATTCTAAATCTTTCAAGAATAAACCAGATGGAGAAACTGTGACTGGATTGGTTTGGACACTAGCCAGATGGAGGACCAGTTACTCTGGCAGCCAGGAGGAAGGGGAGAGCAACCTATGAGAAGCACAGCAAGGCCCCAGACAGATGAAGATGTGAGTAGGCCAGGAGCAAGGTCAGCCCTGCCTTGGGTGGTGGCCAGCTCACCCGCAGCAGGATGCAGAGCAGCTTGTGCTGCAGCCAGGCTTCTGCCTCCAAGAGCCAATCCACCTCCCGTGTCAACGGCCAGACTGTGGGGCTTCACGCAGGCAAGGATGAGGATAGGATGGACAGCTATCATTGTCACTGGATGACTCTGCTCTTTAGGGAAGGTTTAGAGAATCAGGAAGCTATATCGAGCAAAGATGAAATGGGGTGGTTGGATACTGTTGTTTGAAGCTAAAGACTTAAGATCTTTACTTTTCTCCTTTCACAAACTTCCTGAAGGGAAATTAAAATTTCCCAGTATTTTCAAGATCAGCAGTAACATGTATTTTATGTCCAGTTTCAAATACGATCATTTTGGCGAAAGTTTCCTCTGTATCATGTTTTTTGTATGTGAATATTTTATAAGCTGTAAAAGTTAAATCTTCCTTTTTCCTTAAAAGAATTCCATGCCTGTAAGCAAATGCAGATTTGAAATCTGTAAGTTTGCACCATAAAACTCTGAAAAAAATGCACGTGACAGAGGAAACCTGTGTCAGTAATCTAGAAAATAAGATACATGGATGATACATATATATGTAGCTTCTTTCACAGGTACCCTTACACTAAAGGTACCTAAAAGCAGAGTTTATCTGCTTGGCTGCACTTCTGATCTTCTCTGATTGTATGTAACCTCATAAAATTGATCTGTTTTTCAATAAAATGGCACACACTGGAGTGGTGATGAGTATAGCTCTTTATCTTATCTCTCATCTTTATTTCAATGGTTAGTGCTCTATGTGTTAAAAAGCTAAACCTGTCCTGGTATGCAGGACCCGTATGTAATGTGGAGCATTCTCTAGTGATGGCAGCTACTGGTCAGTGTGTGGAAAATCACTGAAACTGGTATGGAAAGGAGTATCAGAGCTAAATTTAATAAAGAGTGTAGCCATAGCTATCTAGGTATGCACTACATTATATGGACTTTGCAATTTTTTTCTTCAGTCATTGGTATCTCCATTTTACTACCTCTATAAAATCACAGTTTCCCAATAAAATAAACCCTGAAATGCAAACAGTGTTTAAGGTTTTTGCCACCCTTATTTGGGGCTCTATGAAGAAAGTAGCAGTTTTAGGATTTGCAGCTTGTTAGTTTAAACTATGCTACAGAAAATAAAATCAGATGGTATGTGCCATTGCCAATTCTGTATCAAAAAATATGCTCCAGGCATGACCTGCAGAAAATAATTTCTGCGTAGTGTCTCACACAGCTCTGTAATAACTAAAAAAAGAAAAAAAATCTACTTTGCTTATGTCTAACAAGTCAATCACTTTATCAGATTTCCATTGCCAATGACTTAGTGCCTGACTTTAGAATGCTCGATCAGTGATATTATAAATGTCTTATAAATGGACTGTATCTTAGTATCACCTTTTCCATGAAAGTGAGCTAAGCCTTCAAGCTCTACAGAAAAAGATTGTTGCTCGTTATGGGCTGCAGGCTTTGTGTTGAGGAAACATCACATGTTCTAGGATTTATGACCTTTTGTTTGTTTTTATGGTCAAAAATAATTTTATTTTTTAGCTTGTTTAACAATAAAAAAAGTTATCCAATGATCAATTTAATACTTATCTGCTTTTTTTTTTCTCTTTCTTTAGCTTTGTAAAATTGTGTAAATGTGTATAAACATGCATTTTTGCGTATAGCTATACACGCTTTGGTAGCTTTATATCCATATTCAGCAGCTGTGTTTGGTGCAGAATGAACTCTCCATGACCCTGGAGTGAAATGCTGCATACAGGAGGGAAGGTATAGGATAAGAGCAGAGACCTTAAAATTATGGGCATGGGATGGTACCAGAGATGACATGCCAATGTTTATGAGAAGAATGTAACCCGGTAACCTGGGAAAAGAGCGCAAAACATGCCTTATACAGTGCATTTGGATTTGACATGGTCCTGCAGACCAATGAAGAAAGATCAAGATACTAAAAAGGAAAAATACTAAAAAGGAAAAATAATAAAAAGGCCTCAGGCACTGAGGGGGAAGATGTTATCCATACCAAGAGTTAGCTGCTTCCAGTGAAGGGCTATAGATCCTGATGCTCCGATGCAAGATTTCCTTCAACCCTCACTGAAGATACCAACCTGAGCACACAGCAGGGCACTAGAAAGGATGAACACTTCACTGGAAAAATAAAGTCAGCATACCGGGAAATTAGAGTACAGCAATTTTAATTGTCCATATTTTGAACCACAACTTATTAATATGGTAATTGTGATAATATTTAGTTACCATTTCATTTGACTCTTGAGACTATAATTTGAGAAAAAAGTTCTTGATTTTGAAGAGAATGTGACTTCTTCTCTCTGTTTATAACATGATTTGGGACTAATCAATTCCAAAGGAATTTAAGCAACCCATTCTATAAATCAGGTGCACAAAACTGGTTGCACAAATTTTTGTTTTGGAATCTGAGATTCTTTGTTCATCAGACAAGGTAATAGTTGCCCTACAGCACAAAGATTTTAGGGTGTTCATGAATAAAAAGGTGCTTATAAGGAAAGGTACTTATAAAATGCTTGTAAGTAGCTATTTATGTCTTTGCTCAGCATTCTGAACGTAGTAAAAAATTAATTCACACACAGAAAAACACAAATGCAGCTAAGAGATTCAAGAGGAAGATTTAGGAGGATATTTATAAATTCAGTTTTGCAATCTTTTCCCAGATCAAATCACATATTCTTCATTTTTAGTTATTGGTTTGAAGAAATTAATTCTCATTAACTTAATAACTTCAATTTTGTTGTTATAAGGAATAAATTAAATTCTCAAAAAATGGTATGCAAGCAACATATCACCTGAATTGGCTGATGTGCGAACTGATAGTTTCTCCTGGATCATAAAACTTTGTGGAACCTGCATTTTTGGGAGCATGAACATTCAAATGTTGATCACACATCAGAGATTATTTTTTCTCAATTAATTTATCTGACTAACCAGATAGAATGGCTTTTTAAAGTATTATATGCCACTAGGATTTTTCCAAAAGATCATCTTTAACAAAAGTAGAAACAAAGTATACAGAATAATACCCTAATATTCATCAAACAAGGTAATAAGTCTTTCTCATCTTCCTTTTTTTAATGTGACATAATATAATATTTTCAAATTATAGCTTGGTTATTTTTATACATAAACTTTTACAATCATTCTTAAAATAAGAAACATAGAAAGGGAATGCAAAGAGGTTCTAAATGTAATTTATGGCTAATAAAATAACACAGGAATATTACAAGGAATAATATTCCTTCTCTAGAAATCAATGATAAGACATTTCATTTTTACTTGTATTTAACTTTCTACCCTTTTTGCTTCAAATGCAAATACATTGTCATAAACTAATTCACTCTTTCATGTTGCATCTTTACCAGCTGTTTTTATTTCATAAAACCTTCAAACTACTAGAAATGTAATTCTGTAAAAAAAAAAGGGCACTGCTCAATAAATAAATTTATTCTGAAGTGTTACCCCAGAAGGTTAATAATATTATTAGTTTTTCATACTGTGAACAGTAATGTCGAAGAGACTCTGAAAAATAGTATTTTCATTGTGTTGGGTACTGTACCTGCGGAGAATAAAGTTCCTTCATCCAAAAATATATATATACCCTAAATATTTTTATTAAAAATCAGAGGTTCTGATGCTCTTTAGAAAGCTTGTCTGATATTCTTAAATTAAAAACAACAGCTCATCAGCTGTATTTGATCTATTTATTTTGAGCATGATCAAAAAAATGTTAAAAAATGGATTTTTCTCTCAAAAGCTTAAAAGAAAAGCTCAGAAAAAAATGTATATATTCATATCACAGCACTTCTAGTACTGAGAAATTTTCATTTTTTAATTTACCAGTGTCTGTGAGCCTCAAAAGCTAAAGATTTTCTAAAAGCTTGTGGTTGCATAAGAATTTGAATATTCTCTTCAGTGACCCTAGTAGCTTAGGAACAGGTGGAAAAGGTTCTGAGCCCTCAGCTTCTGCGTATTGCCATTCAGGAAGCATAGCTACAAGCACAAATTAACACTATATATTCGCAGATATTTTTAAAGGTAAAAATTTGTGTATCTTTACTTGCTTTTTACTCAGTTCTTGATTAATTCAATTTACTTTGTTGTCTGAAAAGAGGAAAAAAAGGCTATTCCTGGTGTTTTGTACACATAAAATGCATTTTGTCTATGTTTAGCTATACTGGTCATTTAAACAAATTTTGTACCAGAATTTTGCCTCAGCCCATTGCATCAATATTTACAAGGTTCATGTTCACTTAATGCAATATCCATCCTTCTTTATCTATACTACAATAAACGTAACAGGGATAACTGCTTGCAACAATCTTTAAAATTTTTTTTGCAGATACCATGCATTCATTCTTCTGAGAATATTTGTGACCATGATTTTCAAGGGTACCTAAAATATGTTTAGCAGAAAGTTGTAATAGATGCAGTACCAGGACAGAAGTAATTGCAGGAACTTTGGAATAGCCACATTGGATAAGCATGAGATCTAGCTAATATAAGAGCCAGTTTTCAACAGCTTCTAATGTTAACCAATCCAGAAAATTATTAAAATGAGGTAGCAAGGCATTATGGGGTAATATGGTTCTCTCTTCTTTTTCTGAACCTTTCTTAACAATAGCCTGATCAAATCCTTAGGCAGTTTCAGGTTTCTCCAACATTATCTTGAAGACAAAAAAAAAGATAAAAACCATTTCCAAAAGAGCAGAGCAGATTTACAAGAGAGAACAGGGTTTTTTAATGGTGATAATACTTCAGAATGGCCCAAATAACTGCAGTCTTTCCACAGAGAGAGTAAATTGAAAATATATGTCATAATTCCCTCTACTAAGGTTGGAAAAGGGCTCTGTACAAAGCACAAGGACTGGTTAGGGTACATTCCTTCAAAAATCAAAAGCAAGCAATATATTAGCAAATAACCCCAATACAGTTCTAAGATGTAAACACTGATAACTAAAAATTTGCTGTATCACCCACAACACTGAAGATGTGGGTGCAGAATTGTTCTATTTCTTGTTTATGGCAAAGGCAAATTGGCAGTCCAGGGGTTGAAGTGGTTTCCCATATGAGTATCAGAAAGGTGTTTGGCCCAAAACACAAAGTCTTCCAAAGTGTATCATAAATAAATAAGCAAATAAATACTCAGATCCATGTGAAAAGTAGTTGCTAGAAAGAAACAATACTGCTAGGTGTTACATATAAGTAGACATATCTCCAGATTGCAGTACTTTAAATTCTTGCTCTGGATAAAATGGGGAATTTTTAACAAAATGATTGTGATCATCTTTTGGGGTTTTTTTGGGGTTTTTTTTGCCAGACTTGAAAGAAAGCAGTCAGTGAACCAAGAAAACATATATCCAAGGTGAGAGAAATAGCAACTTGTTATAAACTAAAACTCTACTATATAACAAAGGAAACAAATTCAGCTACGTAGTAAAATACATTGAAATGAAATATGACTTGACATTAAATTAGAAGGCTGAAATCTGGTAATTATTTTTAAATATGGCACCAAATCAAGAAACAGCTGGTATTTGCAAAGAACAGATGTTAAGGATCATTATTATAACCACTGGCAATATTGTCTCTTATAGTATGCAATTTACTAGCACAAAATAGCATAGAAAGAAATTAAAACGTTTGTTGAAAATACAGTTTTATGGGCAAAAAAAATGTCTTGGTTAGTATTAATTGAGATCCTAAAAATATAGTATATGCCTTAAATAATCTAAAAGAATCATACGTTGCCTATGAAAAGATAAAGTAGAAAAAAAGTTCACCACACTCTCTGAATAAACAAAGAAGCATAAAGAACAGTAAGAGTGACACCACATGTAGTGATAAATGGAAAAGAGCTTCTCACATCTGTAATGGAGCAGATGACAAACATCATTACTGTGAACATCCATATCAGCATCTAAGTTGCACGCACATTTGAACAGTGCAAATGTGCTACTCCCAATGGGAGATGTCATTGCCTGCTTCCAAGCATGGAAAAAAATGATATTTCTTGTACCCTGTTGTAAATACACACTTTTGGAGTCCATGGGAAATTCAGTGGAGACCTTAAAGGAAAAATATAAAAATGTAAACCAGTAAACTATCTAGCTCACATCTTAGGCAGCTAATATATGAAACAGGAAGATATTACTTGACAGAAATCAAATATGCACACAAAACCTCCAGAAGAGTTTCCAGAAAAATTAAAAAAATCCAAACTTTTTTAAACAGAAAATGTGTCATAGCCTCAGTAATACCGGGGTAGATTGTAGGGTAGAAGGTTTGTTTTTATTTTCTTTTGGTCTTTTTTTTCCTAGATTGAAAGGACTGTCAAAAGAAGAAAGACTAGATGAGCTTTGAGAAAGACATTCTGGTAATGGTCCACCTTGATACTTCCTTCCATATTTTTCTGCTTTGTCTCCCTTTACAAAGAAGAGATTCTCAAGAAAGTATACACCTTCTTCTCGTAAAGGATGGCAGCAATACCTTCAGTAGACAGAAGGAAAACAGATAAATGAAAAGCCAGAGATTTTCAGACACTAAAAATATCTTCTGCAGCTTGAACTTGACTTGCTACTCCCAAGTTGTGTTTTAATGTTGCTTCTTATTATACTTATATTTTATTTGTTCCTTTCCTATCATCTAATAAGGAAACTGAAACTGCAAGGATAAAAAAGAGAGAGAGGGAAAGACATACATAATGTAATTCTTACAAAAGTGCTCTAAGTGGCTCATTTAGATATAGTTTTGACATATGGGCTAAATTAAGACTTTAAATAGTGCAATACATCTTTTAATGCAAAAGAAATAGTATAAATGGGACTCAATTAATGAGCGGAAAATGTAAAAGACATTCTGGAAAAGCTATAAATTGCTTACTAAAATAAACCAACAAAATTAATAGATAATGACTCTTGCAGCTCACTGTCATGTCCTCTTAACCACAACATCCATCAGGAAAAAAAAACATGCTTAGACCCAGTTATTTTACTTGTTGAAGCTGCATGAGTGAACACTGATGAGGATAATTGAAAGTCTCTTAAACGGCCAACACAGAGGTAAAGCAGGACTTAAGATACAAAAAAAGGGTTAATCCTTCCAAGCCCCATGGGTTCACACCTGGCCCCCTCCTTGTGAAGTGAAAAATAGGCTTTATCAGTAAGGCATTAATCCTCAGGGTGAGGGGATGGCTTCTGGTGTGTGCTCCAGTCAAGGTCTGCCTGATCCCAGGCTGCTGCTCCTGCAAGAGGATGGCAGAGCAATGGCACAGCGGGCAGCCCTGCGGGAATGGGGAAAGGCAGAGTGAGGCGGGAAAGGGCACATCCCTGCCCCATTCCCTGGCACTGCTGTGTCAGCTTTCCCTCCTTTCCTCCTCCCCAAAGAGGGGAGCAAGGCAGCGGGGCACAGTGCTGTGTGTTTCACCACAAAATGATTAAGACGACAGAAGTTTTTATTTCCTTTCCTGTAACTGTTGATGTTACCGCTATTGCCATCTTCTGAGATAAATTATTCATTTCAAGCTTCAGCAGTTTTATTTCATGCTCGCAGAGGAAAAACTGATGAGGTGTTGCTATTATTTATATTACTGCTGGCGATGGTGACTTTAACTCTGACATTCAAAATCGACGTGTAGTTCTGCTTTACAAAAGTACATGTGATAGTTACCATGTCATCTTTGATTAGTCAGCTACCATTTAGCTCCTCAAAGAACAGCAATTATTTTCTTTTTATTTTATTAAACAATTATGAATAATGCAAAATATTGAGATGGTTTCTGTTCTTAGATCTACTTGTATGAAGACTTTTTCTTGTTCTAATATTTTAAATTACTTGCAAGACAATCTAGCCAAGCACGTTCTACCACTCTTAGCAGTGCCCTAGACTTCAATGAAGTTCTGTGCATTTTTACTTAAATTATCTGGTGCCTCCCATAACTACAGATCTAGGAGGGAGTTTCTTTTCTTTTCCTTCTTGATATCTACTATACTCATGGCACTTATTAATTTATATGTCATTTACTATAACACTCTCTGGGTTGCTAGAAAGCTCTCACTTATTGTCTAGCTTCTCTGCGTCTTCAAATATTTATAGTTTTCTCCATTATTATTTTTCCAGTTCTCTTTTGCACACTTTTGGAATTGGTCATCTTTCAGATATTTGAAAGATAGGAAGCAAAAAAGAGGAATTATATCAATGGAAGTAAACCAGATGCAATATACCCCACTTTCAGAGTACCATTTTTGAACCAAAAGGTCCTTAGTGTGAAACTTGCCAAATGGTAGAAGATGCTGCTTGGAGAAGGCAGGTGGGCTATGGCCTTCAGTAACTTCCAATGACAATATACATTGGTATCTGTCCTCAAAGCGTTTCAGATATGACAAACTCATCTCTTCACTAAAATTTATCAAGCAGAAATATTTGCATTATTTCTAGTCTTCTTGTAAGCCATTCAGGTTGCAGTGGGCATTGCTGGTGTTTTAAAGTGATGGTGTCTTTGGCAGGGAGCTCAAGGGATGTTGGGGCAGGGTGGGATGGAGGGCAGTATTTTTGCAGTGATTCTGGAGAAAGTTCACAAGTTTAAAGAGACATGACAAGCATGACAAGTTATAAGTATGTGGTGACATACTTGGATATATTATTATCTGGAGATAGAACTGTCAGAAATTAAACATGCATCTTAAGCGTATGAAAGCATGGGCATATGGATGTCTTCATGTATATATCCTGTTTCTGTGAGCTATAGATATCTTTCTCCAGAGGAAACACAAGGTCACGTATGTATATTTGCTTTCTAACAACTGCACACATGTGTAGACTTGAACCTTCTTATCTTCAGTTTATCATAGCCATTTTAGTTGCATGATTTTGCTTTGGTTATACTAATAATTTCACAAAAAAACCAAGCATTTCTTTTTCTCTTTGTTTTGGGACCTTCATCAAACTAACTGACATCAGTATTAATTTTGGTAATTTAAACAATGCCAGGGTTAAACAATGCAATAATTTAGATATAAGTTGGCAGGATGGCAAAATGTGATTGAGAAGAAATACTGGAATCATCCATCTTGGATGGAAGAAAATGCAAGTTTTTTAAGGAAATTTAACTATCAAAATGAGGATAACATTTCAAGCAAATTGTAAGAGATGCATACAGATCATTACATCTGAATGGTTTTGAACCACCCAGGCAATAAGATTATGCTGTGGATAAGGCTATGAATCCACAGAACTGAGGAAACTATCACAATGCAGAATATTTTGAAAAGCCTACATACTTATTGTGATGCTTAGTAAAGAAGAGCTTAATCATGAAAGGGCCATCTATTAAATATACCACTTTTTTAAAATACTGAAATCTGCTAAGAACATAGGAAAAAAAGAGAGAAGAAATATATGAAGAAATAAGATAAAATATGCATGTAATCTTAATAAATGTCGTTCTATATGAGACAACATGAGGATAGATATCAGGGGAATAAATCTAGCAGTGAGAATAGGTAAGTGTAATTGATATAAATTGGTAGGCATTGAGTTAAGGGTGATTTATATAGGAGTTTACAATGTGATGAAGCAAAAAAATAGTTTGAGGGTGACAGAGGTCTAGATGCAGAAGGGAAGATATGTGATAACATTTGGCTTTTAAGCCAAACTGTTGAAACATCTGTCAGCAATGCTTCAAGTTCAGATGATTGTGCCTTTTGATAAAGGAAAGACTTAATGATGACTTAAGGCCCATCCCAGTTTTATTTTCTATGATATCAGGGGCCAGGGATATAAGGTTATCTTAACATCATGTCTTTAAATGTTAAAAGACTGCCATAACAATTTGTTCCAAGTCAGTTTTCAACAATGTAATAATTGTCCTTGGCCAAATCTTCTACCAATTATGCAAGAGTTATAGATTGATTTATACTGTGTGAGTGAACATATTTTTAATCTTCAATAATTTTTAAACCCATTGGATGAAATGCGGAAGGAAAGATCTTTTCTTCAAAAATTTATTTTTCTATACTTTCCTAAAATATTTTAAATCTTCATGTGTCATTGGCCTTAGACTTTGTCTTTTTTTTCCCTGTTCTTGCACCATTGTAAGCTCTCATCAACATCAGATAATGTGGCACCAGAACTGGTATAAGACAGTGATTTTGATTTACACTAGTGACTACAGCAGCTGGACCTCATATGAAACTCTGTTCCCATTCTGACAATTATAAAATCTGTAAAAAACATAACACTTTCAATTCTTGCTAGAAAATGAAGACAGTCTAGCAAGGGCTAATCTCAAGTTTTATGTTTACATCCAATCATTGTTTCTGGAAATAAGTGAAATATAACAATCAATAACTTTTCTTCCTTCAGACAATTTATTCCAGTTCTGGATTAAGATGAATTTAAAAACCTTCCTAAGGCTTCAGACACTGGCCATTGGACAGAAATTACAGTTTTAGACTCTGTCAATGCATGTACCATTCACTCCTACACAAAGCAACTATGTCGAGTCAACCAAACAAAAGAAAAAAGTAGGGAGTTTGCTTCACATAGTTTCAAAAATACATCTATTTTTGCACCACTAAATATTTGAGAGTGGAGCAGTGATGTCAGAGCATGAGGCTGATTTTTAATATACAAGTAAGTTTATCCATTTTAAAAAAAAGTCCTTGAGCTGCTCCCAAATGCTTTTTTTTGCTCGAAGATAAATAGCCTAATGGCACTTATGGAATATCCTAAAGTGCTTTACATCAACAAAAGTTACTATCATAGGTATCTGAGTGAATTTTTACTTCACATTGAATTATTATTTATGTCATCCCTGCAGATATATGACTCCTCTACAACATATTTTCATTAAGATTTAATAGTTATTCCTAATGAGTTGGCTTCCTTTTTTCTTTGCAGCTTTTCCCCCATAGTAAAACTTGTTACTGGAAAAAAACCTGTATTTTTAAAACTGTATACCTCAGCAATGTGTTTTTTAGTGTAGAGTGTGTTTCTGAACTCTTAGCAGAGCAATACTTAGAAGATACCTCGCAAAGGTTGAGTACTCTCTATTTTTCATGTGGTAGTATAATAAGAAACAACATGAGAGGCTGGGAGGAAGAACCTTGAAGTGATA
Source organism: Sialia sialis (assembly GCA_009812075.1). Lineage (NCBI taxonomy): Eukaryota > Metazoa > Chordata > Aves > Passeriformes > Turdidae > Sialia > Sialia sialis. The sequence continues at coordinate 54,302,705 of VRYO01001463.1, forward strand.
GCTACCTGAATAGAAATGAAAAATGGGGGGAGAGAAGTTGAGTGACCTTGCTCTGTCATATGTGTGTCATACTCCCAGATCAATGATCAATTCTAGCAGGACACAGGCACTTGCCTTAGTGATCTCTACTTGCTAGTGCTGGTGGGAGTCAGTTACTACTACTACTACTGCAAAGAACAAAAAAAAAGAGGTGGACTGATGATAAATAACAGAGAATGGAGGGAGAAAAAGGAAAAAACAGTTGGATAGAAATCTCCAAACAGCATGAATCCATGGAGGAGGACAGTTGGCCCAGTAAGTGTCACATTTGCTGACACCCTTCCTTCCTTCCTTCCTTCCTTCCTTCCTTCCTTCCTTCCTTCCTTCCTTCCTTCCTTCCTTCCTTCCTTCCTTCCTTCCTGTGAAACTTCTGTTTTTTTCTGACAGTAAGCATATTTCAAATTTATGCACATCCTAGTATGCTTTATGAATTGTGAAAATAAGAATTATTCTGATGAAAGAAGAATGTAATTCAGCACTTACATGTCTCTTACACAAAAGTCAAACAAAGAAATAGCTTAGCAATGCACCACAATACTCTGCAAAGAAAAGGAAACTTGCTTTGCAAATTGAGTAAAGATCATAACAGATACAAGATGCAACAGTGAAACTCTTATTCTTGGTTTCAGTAGACTGTGAGTCTTTTTGAACTCCAGAATCATCTGGCAGATAAGTGATTAATAAACTTGTCCCAATTTTCTACATTGTCCAATCTGTCCATTGTGGGCTTGATCCAAAGTAGAAACCTCAAATTAACATACTTTTTTAAATGAATTCCATTTTAAAGCAAGAACAGAAACCAAGGAACAATTCAGCATTTGAATATTTAATTGCTTTTTGTGTGTAAATTGAAAGCAACCTGGAAAAAAGTGACATAGCCCAATGATGCATACCGTGTGGATAAAATGTAATAAAAATATATTGTTAATAAATATAGTGATAAAGGCATAAAGATATGAAGACAGATATAAAGTTATAAAGATAAATATAAAAGTAGGCAAACTTCTTCTACAGAGTTTGCATCTCCCACATGTATCCTATAAGAAACATTGTGGGGAAGATCCTTAACACTATTTTAATGTTTGAGACAGGTTCTAATATTAATATTCCAAAATCCTTTATATTTTCAACCTGCTTTAACATTAGTCTGTAATTCTCCCTTGCTTTCCACTCTTTTGAACATGATGTCAAAAAGAATATTTTATTTCAGTGTAATGAAAGGCTTCCCACTTCTTTATATTGAACAAAATACATATCCACGTAATTCTGCTTCCTGAATATAATCATGAAGTACTGTACATGCTTGCTGGGTTTGTCGAATTGAGAAAATATGAATTTGCATGAGCAAGGGCTACAGTTTTCTTCTAAAATGTTCTTATGGGTGATTTGCACACTATATCTTTGACTGTCACTTGGTCTCGTCCTTTTTTGATTATTCCCTTTTCTGCACTCATTAAATAGAGACAGCCTCATGTAGACTGGGAGATTATGCCCTCTGCCAAGCAGCATGTCTCTGCCCTGGAGGATGCTGAATAGTACATCTGAGGCAGTTAGGAGGACAGATCAAAATCTATGCTCTTGTTGGGTTGCCAAGGGTACTTATATTCTCTCCAGGCAGAGGAGGGTTTTGAATATGTTCTCTTGTTTTCCTTTTAATGACCCTTTCTCTACCTATGAAAGCTGCAACTATATCATGCTCTGTATCCAGCTTTTTGGTAGGGCTGTGTTTAGGTTTATCTAAAAAAACAGTTATGGGAATAAAGCAAGTGACAAGGCCTTGAGATAGACACACACAAGTGCACACCCATGTGCATACACATATGCACACATATTTGCTGGCAAAACCAGTATTGCTAAGATTTGTTACTTCCACCTGTAAACAGGGAAATAGAATATCACATATTTGGTCTTGAACATGGCAAAGATCAGTTAACTAAATACATGAATTAAAGGCAAAGATGCATGAATCATGTTGCATGCTGTATCATGTAAGTGAACTGTTATCAATGTGAACAGTCATCTGTCTGTATTCATTTAGAATTGACAGCCTTTTTCTTGCCATGACAAATAGAGTGGTAAGTGTAATAAACTAATTTTTTATTGTATGAGAAGAGAAATAGTATCAGGATCTCACTGAAGAAGTAAAAAACTCATAAGGTATAGCTTTCATCTCTCCTAAAAGATGTACTCCAGAAACAGAAGGAAAACCGCAAATGTTTCAAGAAAAAAAAAAAAAAAATAGCAGAACAAAGGTACAGACGTGAGAGGAGAGGATTAGCCCTGCTGAGGTGAAAGTTCATTTCCCCCCCCAAAAAAGCTCAGCAAGCTGTGGCAGATGTCACCCTGACAGGGAAAGTGGCAGGCGGCCATCTCAGCTCTGCTTGTAACTTCTTTCACAAGAGTCAAGCTGCTTTTTCCACTCCATTCAGCATGTTTGTGAGTGCTGGGTTTGTTCAGAAGACAAAAAAGGGCAAGAGCTCTAGAATTCAATAGAAGGTCAGAATGGCAATCTTTTTTGCGGGGTTGGGCTTCCTTTTATACTGTGACATCTGGAGCCATTACGAGAACAAATTAGACCAATTCAAACCACCAGCAGGAAAAAGTGGATTTTATGTTTTTCATACGGCAGAGCTACAAATTTGAGAGCAGGAACTGAGACTCCCAGTAACTCAGTGTAGCAATAGATTTGCTAGACGTGTTTTACAGATTCACATGGCAACAAATATAATCAGTGATTAAGCTAAAGATGACCACCCTTCAGCACAGCCCCCAAAAAAGGAAGGGAAGAAATAATTACACTGATGAGTTTGCACTTCATTTTCAGCCTGTTACAGCATGAAGTACTAATAGTTCCTAGGAGGCACACAGCAGAATACAGAGCACACCTTCTCTTCCCATCTGACATTTTAATATCAGTGACTAATGTAATTTTTAAATTTAATATTCCAGTAAATAATAATGTATATTTTACTTTTAGGTATGGATGTAGACTTCCTAGATTATTTAGAACATTAAGTCAGTTACTAGTGTTAAATATTTTGAATATTTGGCTGACTTTAAGCTTTAGTGTTCCTATTATTTTCCGTTTTACCCTATACTTAAGTAGAAACAAATTCTTTCTACTGCCTGTAAATAGGAGAGTTGCACAGTTAATACATCTTCTAGGTACATTAGCTGCAGGCAAAACTGGGTCTTACACATGTAATCTATACTTGTTAGTGGGAGTCTGTTCAACGGTAAAACAATTTATTGTGTCAGATTGGACTGAATCTCACTTTCAGGAGACTTTCACAGTTTTATTTTTAAAATCTTCCCCCTGTTAGAATTCAATTTTCATTCTGATGGTATAAGTCGGGGGTTTTTTTCACAAAACATACCTTGCTGTGATTCAAGAAGAAAAAAATGCATCTTAATGAGGTTGAGCAGAATTGTATTTTTAATGTCAAGATCCCTGCTCTCTTAATAGGAAATATCTGAATATCAAAGATATTATGCTGCCCTCTCTTAACTCAGCATTAATAAAAATGTTCCCTTCAGGCACTAATCTCACCTTCAGGCTAAGAGCCTGTTCTGACTTGTCTCTGATGTCTTGATATTGGGCTGATGGCCAGCAGGTAATGCCTTTTACTTGTAGTGCTGAGGGGACTTGGGGGACTCAGACTATAGACACACAGATTGGTTTGGTTTTGAAAGGACCTTAAAGATAATCTAGCTCCAACCCCCCTGCCATGTGCAGAAATAGCTTCCAATAGAGCAGGTTTCTCAGAGCCTCATTCAGCCTGGCCTTGAACACTTCTAGGGATGGTGCAAATTCTATGGCCAGCCTATTCCAAGTCTCACCACCACGACAGCAAAAAATTTCTTTCTAATAACTAATCCAAATCTACCCTCTTCCATTCAGGAGCCAATCTCCCTTGTTCTATCACTGTATACTGTGGGAAAAAGCCCTTCTCTAGTTTTTTTTCTTAAGATTTCTTTAGGTACTGGAAGGCCACAGTCAGGTCCCCTGGTGGCTTCACTTCTTCAGGCTCAACTGCCCCAACTCTCAGCCTGACTTCATGGAAGAGATATTCCAGCCCTCTGATCTTCACAGCCCTCCTCTTTGATACACTGTTAGACTCAAACCGCAGATTATTTGACCAGCTACTGTACTTACAGAAGGTTTCTGAATAGATATATAATATAAAAAGTAAGCAACTGAAACTACATCTTTTATAACACCACAGGCACCCTTTAAATAGAGAGTATCAATTTTTTCATGCTTTGTTATTGGGAAGAACTGCACTCAGTGCAGATTGAGTAGGATTGAAGGATCTAAAAGTTGAGTTCCAATGACACTAAAATTAATAATGGAGTAAATCTTCTAAATATACCAATAATAGCAATTTTTTTCCTGCCTTTTATATCCTCACTTACAATTTTTAATTTTCCAGAATTGTGATCTCATGAAAATAACATGTGTTACTGTCTTAGCTCCTGGGGCATGGTGCAAAGTTTTTGCTCTGCTGTGTATTACTTCTTATCTGCCAGTGTTTTCCCATTACATCACCTTTAAGAAGACATGCTGTTTCAAGAACCCTTGATACTGAAGGACATCAGTCATCCAACAGATCAAAATAATTTTGAAAAACTGCTGGGAAACTGGTAAATGCTTCCCTATAATCCAGTTTGTTAGAATAATTAAAATGAAACAAAAAAGCAAAACCAAAACAACCCCTCCCAACACCCCCCTACAAAAAAAAAACAAAAAAAAAACAACAAACCAAAAAAGCCCCCAACCAACTTTCCACCAAAACAAATAAATGAACAAAACCAACCAACCAACCAAAAAAAACCTAAACACAAAATTTTCATTACTGGTTCTTCAGAAGACTTCATACATCCCTTTAAGATGAAGACATCTTTACGTGGAGATGGTGCACAGTCATCTGTCATCAGAACAGGGCGTCTGTTTTGTTTATGGAGTGTCTTATGTACAGTAGGACTCCTAAGTGTGAGATTAGCAATGAATAAAACAAGGATTTTTCTGTATAAGTGGCAGGCTACTCTTCTGAGGAGCTGACAGTTTGATTCAATATTCCTTATGGGTCCTTTCCAACTTGAGATACTCTGTGATTCCAGGAAGAGCTTATACTTTGTGCAACTTGCACGGTGAATCCTTTTAACCAGCTTTTGCTTTGTTTGCACATACCTAATAAAGCTGGACCTAATCTTTATAAAGATGGATTCAAACCTTTTCTGGTGGAATTTTACTATAAATATACTATTTTGCATGTTAAGCCACAAAAAAAAAAACAACACAACAACAACAAAAAAAAACTATCAGAGCTGATATTTGAGATCTAATTGACAAGAAATGAAGCACTTATTTTCTCACAAAAAACATAGCAGAAAAGACAAACCAAGAGTTTCACCATTAGGTATCATCTAATATTAATTTGCCAGTATAAGACAAGCTGACCATACACTTGCAAATACAAAAACTGAATTTACCCAGATGCAATCAGTTTATCCACTCGTCCTATAGAGAATATGTTACTATGTTGCCAAGATTAATTTCCAAGCCAATATATGGCTGTGTTTGGTCCGTGCCAACACATGGGATTACCATGATGAGCCACCCGAATTATGAAAAAGAGTCTATGAATTTTCATTTTTCAGAATTTGGCAAGCAACTAATGGATTTTAAAAGGCTATTGTGCCACAAAAAGCAAATTAAGCTGAGTAAAACAGTCACCAAATTGAGAAGTTTGCGTTTTATTCAGTACAAGCTGTAGCATAACTTGTTTACAGCAACCAAAAGTTTCAAGTTACACATAAAAGAAGACCCCCTGTCCTATGGTCAGCTTAACCTTACTAAAAACTGTCTTAACATAGTAGATATCCTATATTCCTTGTTTAATGGTGTATACCTCTTAGGGAGAACTTACTCTTTGGAAGTGCTCAGGAAAACACAGTTTAGGATCTGTGGCAGCACAAGCGTATATAGGACTTTGAAAGAGTTGTATTTCACAGAGCATATTTTTACCTAGAGGCATTTACTTAATGAAACTATTTATTTCTGAGTCAATATTCCTTGTCTTTATTGTTTCATAGGAATATACTCATTCCTGCAAATAATTAATATCAGTGAGCCCTGAGGAAAGAGGCAAAACTATCTGGAGTCTCCTTGACACTAAATCACTTCATGACTTGTGACAGTGACAACTTCCTTGGAGAAATTATGTTTCAGGATACTTGCTTTACGCATTTGTTTCACATTCAAAATGACATTCATTCTACTTTTGTTGCAAAGGAATCTACACTTCCTGAGCACGCTGACAGAATGTGAATCATATTCAGGGCTGATAACACTTTGCTGTTCAAAATACATGCCAACCAAAATAGAACTTTATTAAGTTCTTTCATCTAGCCTTCCTCCCAGCTATTCCTCTTTAAACAGATGACTTTTAAATGATCTGTAATTAATGTTAAGCTGGTCTAGTTAAAGCAGAGGAAGAGATCCTGACATGATCGATATCACAACACTCTATTCTCCAAAGCTGAATCAAATGACCTGTGAAAAGTACTTTCTATTTTTATAGCCTTACACCTTTATATCTGAAGACAATGAGCAGCAAGTACAACCTGGATCTAAAATGAAATGGCCTGTCCATCGATATCCAAAACTAAGATTCTCAACCTGAGTGGTTATTTCAACCAGTAAAGCAGAAGTACAGCTCAACAGACGAATCACTCTCAGGCAATGCTAAAATGAGGAGATTGAAAGGAATGCATATCAAGAATTTAAACAATTTATTTTAAATTAACTTCTACATTAATCTCTTACTCATGCTTACTAGAGCACTTTACTGCAGATCTTACTGAGGAATGAGATCATAAGACGTTCTCATGTATATAATTATCTCATTGTTTATTACCAGAAATGCTGCTAAAAGTGTTTTCCATTTTATTTTTCTTTCTACCCCATGCTCCCATTATGTACTCTGAGTCCATTGATTCTCTCAAGGAAAATCCAAGCTGCGTGCCTTTACATGCAGAAATCATTTTTTTATTCACTAGGGTGGATAACCAGGATAATTGTGTGTGCAAAGGTAAAGGCTTGTATAAAGACAGGGAGGCAAATCTCTGCTAAGATATTCTGAAGCAGATCACCTTTCCAAGGGTAGAAATAACTCTCCTTTCACACTCAGTACACAGAGAGTTAAAGTTTCCCTTCTCTAATGCATGAGAAACACATCTGCCTGAACACAAGGATTTTTTACTGATTTGTTGTAGAAAATCACAATAATGGTCATTAAGCTGACTCTCACGGAGAAGAGAAAAGTAAATCTGTAATTCTTTGTTCTGTATGTGCAGTGCAGCAGTCTTACACTGTCCTGATAACAGTAGTCTGGCACAAAACCAGCCTGGTTTCCCTCTGGGCTTACAGTCAAACATTTTGTACAGGCTAACAATAGAAAATGATTTCATAGGCACAGGGTCTGCCCTCAGCTCACCCAGAGGCTTAAAGTCATTCACACAAGCTCCCTCTTCCACTCCGTCTTTTCCTCCTTGTGCCCTTCACTGACATCCAGAACACAATCCACACAAGCCATCCTGATTAAATTTGATATTTATATGAAGCTTTTTCTTGTCTAAAACTGACAGATTTTCTGTGTCTTTCAGTACCTCTCTGAAAACTCAGTATGAAAAATTGGAATTCTGAGACCCAAGATAATATATCATGAATTTGTATACTAGCAAAAAAATTCAATAGCTTCTTCAAAATAATTTTCTGTGTTCAAGAGCATACTTCTTTTAAATGAGGTTTAGCCTTTGGACTGCAGCTGTAGATTGCAGTTGTCAGTGTTGGGTGCCATGAAGAGCCCTCCTAAAACTTCAGTTCTCACCTGACATTACCTGTACATGGATGCAATGGTGAGTCACACAGGTCCCACTTCTCAGACATGACTGGGAGCTGTTACTGAAAGAGGCTGTGTTTCCTCACTTCAGGAAAAATAAAAGTAAAAGTGGGATTTTCCAGGTATTAATGCACTTACAAAGGACTCAAGACTCGTTCCTCTAATGCTAGAAATAGCCCCGTTTATGTGTCACAGAAATGTTCTTCACTGCTCCCTAAATCTAGGAGCTGTGTATTGCCTGCTTGGAGTCATGGGTCTGGGGAAATCTTCTCATGGATATCTTTGGGATCCAGAGAGCCACTCATTATATGCAGCAAGTTCATAAGAATAACAATAATACGAATCCTTTTCCATCATGGTCCCTTGCAAATTAATGTCTCAGTTTTAATTTCATGCATCAAAACTGGGGATGTAGTGCAAGATGTATGTTTTATACTGTCAGGGGTGAAGAGAAAATCTCAAATGTCTAAAAAGAGAGCAATGCAATAAACATTTTTAGATTGGCTATCAGATCCAATGGGAACCTAATAAAGCTTTTCATCAAAGATTTTAGTTGTTGAGGAGCTGTTTCCATCCTTTGGATGAGTTTAGTTTGCTTTTGTTTTAAATCTGCCTGTCTCAAGAATGTCAGAGAACTTAGGAGTATGACGGCTTCTTCTTTAAGGAACAGCTGGTTCTGGTTTTAGCACATAAGGGTATAACTTTTATAATAATATTTCATAGATGGTATTTTCTTTCCAATTTCTTTAGGTCTATGTAAAAAAACAGGTATTTAGCTAGGAACTGTGTCCCAGTGTTTGACAGTTAGACGTTTCCTATCTGGTTTGGTGAGAAGAGCTGAAACCATGATTAGACATCTTAAATGGGTTTTTAACACAGATTTGAGATTAAAAAGTGGGTATGTTTTATCTCCTCATATTCTTAGAAGAAACCTGTAGTGCTTAGCTGAAGATTTTTTTGTGTACTCTCTCTTTTATTTTTTCTTTATATTTTATTTAGAAAAAGAATAAATGTAAACTTCAATAGCACATTAACTTTTCCTTTGTAATTTTTCTTTTTAGCAAGGTTTTTGGTTTTCTCTCTTCTAATTTCCAGTATTTATTTAGCTTCACCTCCATGAGAAGCGCTTAGCTTCAAGGGCAGAAATGGGTGAAGTCGTGTTTATGGTTTGTTTTGCATCCCACTAGTTTTCCTCCAGTTTTAATTATCCAGCATGTTTTCTGCATATACATATGGCCTTTTGCATAGCACCAGTACAGTAATTCAAACACATTTGTAACACACTCCACAGCATTTTCAGTAACTGCTGCTATTTATAGTCACTGTTGATGCTAAGTCTTTGGAATTACTGTGAAACAAAATGTTGTTATGTTTGAGCATTACTTGACATTATGTCTATTTTCCACTCAAGCTGGAACATCTAAATGTGTTTTCAGATAGGATGTCCCAGTTTCCTTCACTCACATTGCACACTATCAAGAGGCTCCAGTGATGGAGACATAAAGTAGAAGGTGAAAACTCTGCTGATTTTCTTCGTGGGCTGAGAAGCACTTTGTAAAGTTGTAGTGTCACACATGGTAAATCTTAGAGGGGTGAAGGAAAAGTGAAAAAGGAGATATATATGTAGGTGTTCTTTATGACCATGTGATACATATGATTAAAGAAAAGAAGAATTAATATGTTCTAATTATATTTACAATTAGAATATGCTTTTTTTTTAGATTGCATATTATCTGTAAGTTTTGTTCAAGTTAGACTAAATTCGCAGGTGTGAATGGTACAAACTCAGCCCAAAAAAAACCAAAATATGTCACGGATATAATGGAGCACTCCTGCTTGAACACACAGAACTGCTGTGAGAGTTTTGTGGGATTTGAATCCCATAAATCATGAGTTTTCTGATTCTGCTTACGGACATTCTCTTCCTCTGCCTGAGGTACATAAGATAGGAGCTTCCCTTAGTACTGTGATAATCCTTTGGCACCAAAGTGCCCAGAATGTCTAGGTCTTAGAAATAAGGTTTGCCTTCCCCAGATACCTCCAGCAGCTCTGGCTGAAGATGAAATTCTTCCTTTACAATAAATATTTTTAAGAATTTGTGATAGATGTGACTATTATACATATAGGCATTTTGCTCATACCTGAAAGCAAGTTGCTGTCAGGCTATATCCCAGACTACATGAGAAGAACCAGGCAAAACCAATAAAAAACAAAACACTCTTCCTTGAATTAATGGTCTCATTGCTCTGATGTGTTCTGGGATGCTTCTGAGACCATACTCTTAGGTATTCTCCTCAGTTCATGGATTCTCTAAAATAAAATGTCTTCTGTACTTCATAGAATCATACAATCACACAATGTTAAGGGCTTGAAATGAACCTTAAAGATCATGCAGTCTTAATCCCTCAGTATGGGCAGGCACATCTCCCATTAGACCAGATTGCTCAAGGCCTTCTCCAGCCTGACTTTGAAGCACTGACAGGGTGGGGCATACACAGCTTCTCTGAGCAACTTGTCTGAATAACCTCACAGTGAAAAATTTCTTCCTAATATCTAACCTAATTTTTCCCCTTTTAAATTTGTACCTGTTAGTCTTTGTCTCATCACTACAGTTCCTGATGAAAAGCCCCTTCTGTCTTCCCTCTCATCTCTTTCAGATACGGGAAAGCTGCTGTGAGGTCTCCACACAACCGTCTCTTCTCTGGGTTGAACAGCTTTCTCAGCCCATGATGGTAGGGAAGATGCTCCAGTTCTCTTTTCAACTTTGTGGCCCTCCTCCTGACTTGCTCCAGCAGTTCCATCTCCTTCTTATGCTGGAGACACCAGAACTGGACACGATACTCCAAGTGGGGGTCTCACAAGTGCAGATTAGAGGGGAATAATCACTTCCTTCAATCTGCTGGCCATCCTCTTTTGGATGCAGCCCAGGATTCCACTGGCTTTTTTGGGCTGTGAGTGCATTCTGCCAGCTCATCAAATCTTTCTCTACAGAGCTGCTCTCAATCACTTCTTTGCCCTTTTTTTCTCTTGTCATCTTTGGTCTCATAATTGAACCAGATAATCATTCCACCTCTTCTCTGCCTTAAGAGAATAATTTCCCAAATGCAAGAAATTAATATTTTTTTTTACTTTCCAAACCATTCTCTGTGAATTTGTAGATTTTACCCATTTTGTCTCATTTCACCAGTAATGTGTTTCTGCCATTCTGTGTTCTGAAAGTTTTCACTGCTCAAGTTCTAGTCTCACAAATGTTATATTCCCTCTGAGACAGATAATGTAATAATTCCACTGATAGCACACTGATTCCCAAGGGCGTTATTGCTGCATGTTGAGGTCTGATGATCTTTTTGTTCCTAGATCCAGAAAGATTTGTTTCAGCTTCTCTTCCTCATTTTCTGAAAATTTCAATGATGCAATAGTAAAAACATAAATGGATGGAACTTCACAGCGTGTATCTGATCCAATAAAAGTGCTGGCGTATTGGTTTTATTTACTTTGCAGGGGAAACTGGGAGTGATCTGAAGTTTTGATTGCTGGTTGCTTTGTTCCCTTAGATCTTCGGGTTGGATGGAATTAAATGTCTCAAGATATGGCATCAGGGGCTCATTCTAACCATCCAAAACACAAAATAAGCAGCTAGATTATTTTTTTTTAAGGAGTTTCAATTTATTCATGCTTATCACAAAATCCACTAGCCAGAGGAAGAAAGTTCATACTAGAAATCAGACTTAGTTTTCACACTTACAATAACTAAACACTGAAATACTTTCATCAATATGCTCTTGAGCTCTGCCTCTGCAAGTCTTTAACATTAGACTAAAAACCATTCTAAAATAAATTTTATAGCTCTACTAGATGTTATCTATGCTCATATACCAAAATACTATGTAAAAATGTAAAACCTTAAGGCTAGTTACAAGAATTATGGGATAAAATCTCTCACCAGAAAAGGTTAAGTTAGATGACCAAAAAGTCTAACCCTGTAGCTGGAAATTGATTAAAGAATAAGGATGTCTTGACATCTCTTTTTAACTTGGTCAGTCTCACTTTTGAAGAGAACTGTAAAAGAGAATTTGGAAGATGCACAATAAAATAATCCTTTATTTTGAGTCAATCTGAGCTTCTATTGAGATCACTCTCAGAGTAGCTTTCCAGCAAGAGTGAATAACTGCAATGCTAAGGTAACAATGCTAAAAATACAGTATCTATAAGAAGGAAGATTTTAAATTCAGCCAGCTTTCTTCTCCCTATTGATTTTTAACTAGTAACATTTTGAGTTGTAGTAATTTATTTTAATTCTCCCTGACTTTCATAAGTATCAGTTTTCAAGTTCCTGAATAGATATTTCTTCTCTCAGGAAGCCATCAACATCACTATCTTCTTTGTGTGTATATGTGTGTGTGTGTGTGTATGTGTGTGTGTGGTCAGTTATTTCATGCAACACTAACCTAAAGTAGAAATTGTGTATAAAAGAAAAAAAAACATTTAAAAAGGAAGATCATTCTACCATTCTACCATCTTCTACCATTGTTATTTTTTTCATGAGGAATTGCTCGTTCTCTACAAGGATGATAGAGAATCTCAGAAAACTTCCAAGCAACCACTTAGATGCAGCAGACTTTTAGGGACTCAGACACTCCTAAACATGAAGAAAGCAATTGTTAGAGTGACTTTAACTTTAAAGTGACTTTAAGGGCAGGGTAAACTGCCCTTCAGGAGAGTAAAATGAAAACACTTGGAGAACAGAATAGAATTGCAGATTCATAGATTTTTGTCCTGGTGAGAAAAGACTTCAAGGCCACTGAATCCAACCATTAAACTAACACTGCCAAGCCCACCATTAGACCATGTCCTCATGTCACTTCTACAAATTTTTTAAAGGCTTACGGATATTAGCCTTGGCATATCAGTCCAGTCTGTTCAAATCCCTCTGCAGAGCCTTCCTACTCTCCATCTCAGCTTCAAGGTCATCACTCCCACCCAGTTTGGTGTAATCTGCAAACTGACTAAGGATGCACTCAGTCCCCTCATCTAGATCATAGACACAAGATGTTACACAAGACCACATTCAACTCTGAGTCCTGGGGAAACCCACTGGTGATCAGCCACCAGCTGAGTATAACTCCATTCACCACCACTCTCTGGGCCTGGCCCGACAGCCACATTTTTTACTTAGTCAATTTTTTTACCCATGCTGTTTAGAGTGGAACGTGGTTGGTTGGAAATCCAATCCTTGATAGTGATTGTTCAGCTTCTGCTGCTTCAATTCAAAATCTAAACACCTTTGCTCAAATAATGTCACAAAGTATATTAGAACAATACTGTACACTCATATGAGCTACTCAATACTGTACACTCGTACAAGATATCCCAATGCTGAATTAGTATTATCAAGATTAAACAATAAGAAGGGAAAACCAAGAGAGTAACAGATGAAGTTACAATTTCAAAGGAGAATGCAGATCTGTTTTTTATGTTACTAATTTGATTTGTATTCAGGATTTAGAATTTACTGATGAATATTTTTGTCACATCATCCATCATAGCCTGGCACTAGAGAGAAAGAAGATAGAAAAATTAAAAACCTGCTTGTTGCTGTAAACTAAAGAGCATGAACAACATCCATCAAAGACAGACAGATAGAAGATAAAAGTGATTGCCAAAGCCAAATGATCTATGCTGATTTTCTTTTAAACATTTATTAAAATGCTCTAAATGCAGATCAGCTTTCCTTTGGTAAATATTTATTGGTATTTCTTTTACCATGGACTGGAAACTGTGAACAGTGATAAATTAGTTGCAAAGGTCTGTAATTTTACTCAGGCTTTTAAAAATACGTTTACATCTACTGAAGGGCTATTTTTTTGTCTCTGATTAACAGGGATACATCCTATGTCAGCTGTTAAGTAAGATGCTCTTTCCATTTCTTTGCTGAAATAGCCACAGAACAAGGCATAGGCCAGTAGTGAGGAGAGATACTGCACGAGGGACCTGCTACAAAATTAGCTGCTGCCAGTGGAAGTGTTTTCATTGATTCAGTAGGCTTTAGATTAAGCTAGAGATCAACTCCTTTGTACCCTCAAACCGTAAATATTCCAGCTTTTACTTACACAGAAATAGATACCTTTTTTTTTTCTTAAGAGATGTTCTGAATATCAGCCTGATTCCAAACTGGAGTGAATGCAATCATACCCTCAGATTGGGCAGTATAAAAACATATATGAGAATGACTTTCCTTTTAGATAAAATCTCAAGGTATAACATTCCTGATAGCAGTGCTACTGTGCCTGAGACAGCAAGTGCAATCATGGTGTAAGAGTGTAAACACTGTGCTCTGACACATAACACACAATTGATTCCTTTGTTTTCTCCTAACAAAGGAAAACCAAATGTGCACCAAACACAATTCAAAGGGTCTTATTGAGAGACAACTCAAATAGCTCTACCCAGCATTTAAACCAAAAAGCTGAGGGTCGCTCAAAAAGAGGAGCTCTTTTGACTACAGCAAAAAAAGAGAGAAATGTGTTTGCAGAACTTTACAACTAAAAAACTGAGATGAAAAATAATTAGGAAATTTGAGGAGGTTGAATAAAAATAAAAAAATTATCATGAGGCTAGCCCATGCTCATGTTAAAGAAAAGCAGAAGGACTGTGTGAAAACAAAAATGAAGACACTTGATGGAAAATTATATTCATTGCTTGATGGAAAATTATATTCATTGCAATCTAGACAAATGAACCTAGCAGGCAGGAAAGCAAATCCATAAAAATTAATAGCTTTAGAATTTGTTTTTATCTAAGAGGAATAAGATCTATGTGTAAACACAGGCAGAATATAAACTCGCTTTCTCAATGCAAATAAGTGCTCAGAAATGATAACAGTTTTTTGGGTTTTTTTAATTTAATTGTGAGGGGATAGAGAATAATATGAGAAAGTGTATTGGTAAAAGCTGACACTCATTTTCAGGACAGGACTGATTTGTACTATGTTATCCAAGTTCTGTGTCAGCAAAGCTCCATTACATCCTAGCTACCACAAAGTACAGATAGATAGCCAGCTGCATCACATTTTGTTTGCAGCAAAAGAATTCAACTCTCAGCAAAAACATGTTGGTTGCTGCCATAATCTTCTCTGTAAGAGACTCCTACCTCTGCAGCTGTTTGATCTACCTGGTTAAAAATAATCTCTCCAGCTTCTTCATAGACTACAAAACATGGGCTCTGAGAGAGACTTTAAGATCCCTGTTTCTGCACTGGGTCCTCAGGGCTGTGCTAAGATGAATATTCATGTCTTAACCTCATTTAACTTTGGGCATCTGATTTAGAAGTTGGCAGGCTCTTAGATTCTTTGCTAAATGTAAAATCATTCTTAGGAAAAAATTGTTAATAAATTTAAAGGCAAAATTTCATTTTCAGTCTTTTAAGGTAGTTTTACAAAGTCTGACAGTAAGTCTTTTATGTGGTAATACCACATCAAATTTACCTGTTATCCCTTCCAAACTATCCTGACTCAGTGGTGAAGTTATGTAAGAACCTAGATGACTTAAGAGCTTTCTACCTTCAAATGGGAAAGAGCAATATTCCACTCCTCTACCTCTGCTTCTTCTCCATTTCTTACTGTATAACCCTTCCCAATCTTGAGCCACCAAAACATTGTCTGTGCAGTAAATCAATTCAATAAACTAAATCTGGCTGGAAAAATACCCAACAACAAACCAGAAAATACAACCCATCCCCAGCAAATGCAAGAGAGTATTTTCGTATTGTTATGACAAATAACACAGATTTATCAACCCATTGCTTTCACAGACTCTAACTTGCATTGACCTTCAAAAGCAAATTTGTAACAGTGGACACAAGAGAAGTGAGATTGCTGCACAGAGATGAATGCAAATATGAAGTGGGAAACAAGGAGCTGGAGAAGAGAGAGGAATGATTGGATCAGGAAGAAGATGGAGATACCTCAACACCTTGAAGCAGCTATGTTGTCTCATTGAGCTACATCCAAAGAAGGGATTAAATCTTATTTTGTCATATGCATTTTCTCCTACTTTCAGTTTTAAATGTGCTATAATTTTGATTAAATTGCCACTTAAGTAATACATAATAAATACTACGTAAGTTCTCATTTCCGAATTTTCAAGGCTCTTATCTACCAATAGAAGGAAGTCTGAATTATGCTTATGCTTAGTCACTAATTCAAAACAGAAGTACAGTATTAATAACTCCACTGCTTCCTGGGATGGATGACATTTGCTGGATCTCTTGAAAGCTGAGCTTTATTTTATTTGTGCTACTGGGATTAGAGGAACTACAATGCAGTAAAAGAATCCTAACCCAACAAGGCTCACACAGTGAGAAGTCTGTATCAAACATATTCATATGCCAATAAGTAAAATAAATATTCTACATTTCTCTGCCTAAACGTACTGTGTAAAGGTTTGTTTTGTTCATTTCCCCTGGGAATCTAGAACATAAACAGTAAAAAATTCTGAATGCCTCTTTTCCCGCTGAAGTGTAAACACAAGTTTTAGCTTTCATGTACATCTTAACTTCATTCATATTCAAAGCAGGAGACTTTTCCCTAGAGCTAGTAAGCACCCTAAATTTGAGCTAGCCTGCCAGTGTGTTTTTCTGGGTTCAAAATCAAGAGCTCAGCTGTTATGTGCTGACATTGTGAATACTGTGACTTTGCAAAAGTGTTGAAAACCTGAGTTAGCATCAGTGTGGAAACAAACTGAGAGCTTGCATAAAGAGCTGACATCAGGATCACCCTAAACTCTATCAGGGTCTCAGCAAGGCATTGCAATAGTCCAAAATCAGTGAAGAACTTCACCAAAATGCCTTAGTACAGAATTAAAAAAAAATTATATTTTAGAAGGCCTTTAATTTTTGGTTTCTTTGTGAAAGTTCCCAAGGAATTCTAGTTCTGATGATAAAATTCCTGATGGACACTTGCCTCCCAGGAAAAGAGCTGCTACAGATATTGCAGTGAGTTTTACAGATGTTATGGAAGAAATATTGGATTTTGAAAGTGGAACTATCTCTTGACTTCAGTTAAATAAGCATCAATGAACTTCAGATTTAAATATTTTCCCAATTGGAGCCAAGTGGAATTTTCAGTCAAACAAAATTAAGTTTTTGTAAAAAATTGCAAAAGCATTTCCAAAAACTAGGCAATGAGTTCTTATATTGCATACAACTAGTAAACTCTTGTGTATTCTCTTCATAGAGAGTTAAAAATTTGTGCGTGATGGAAAAGAGATATCAAGCAGTTCAATGTTTCTTGATTTTTTTTTTCTGACTTGATTATGTAGTTAAAAAGGTAGATCTATGGGAATATAGCTAAGGAAATATGTCCTCCTTTAAAACATTATGCATATTTAATCAAAACATAAAATGTACCTGCATAAATAGAGAACATTCCTCAAATTTCAA
This sequence comes from Sialia sialis, assembly GCA_009812075.1. Classification (NCBI taxonomy): domain Eukaryota; kingdom Metazoa; phylum Chordata; class Aves; order Passeriformes; family Turdidae; genus Sialia; species Sialia sialis. The sequence continues at coordinate 54,320,086 of VRYO01001463.1, forward strand.
AAGTTCGATCAAAAGCTTTTCAGTTTGTGAAAGAAACTGATAGGTTTTGGTGACAAATTTTGAATCTGAAGAATATTTTCCAGCATTAATTATCTAGGACTAAATAGAAAATTAGACCAGGGCTTATATTAAAAAAAAATTAATAAAAATAAAGTCATAGGATAAGGTTCAAGGTTCAAGAACAGAGTATAAATGAGTTCAAGAGATTCCTAAGGTATAATTGTTTCTCAACAAGGAAGAAATTGATGGATATGATGAAAAGGTGAGAAGTTGAATTGTGGGAATAAGATAAACCTAGGGGACAAAAATGCACATGCTGAGTTGCTTGGGCGCTTTGTAGTTCAAAAGTGTTTCATGTTCACTAACCTCTGATAGAATCCTTTATCAGTTTGATTTGATTGTACTTCAGGGTGCACTATGACAGACTTTTGCCAGAGCTGCCCATTGCTTCAGCAAGAACTGTTAGCTAGAAAGTACAATGGTGTCTTTAATTATTTCTCTTGAAATATGAAGCCCTATTGTAAGTATTGTGTATTATTTTTAAATAAGATTCAAGCCTTTGAGAAAGCCATATGTGGCCAAGTTTTCTGAGGCAGTGCTAGGTTTTTGCTGTGCTATTTTAGGGAATATGTTCTCTTTTTCTCTTTTACAGGAAGATAAATGTGACTTGGTTGTCATTTTGTCAGTTGGGTTGCCCAGGATTTTGCAATTGTTACATGTTTGTTCAAGTCATATCATGACCCTGGTAAATACTGTTATGAAGTCCATTTTCATCATCTGAGTTGTTGTGACAGTTACTGTTTGAAGACAAACTTGCAGGTTTGCCCAAAGACCTGGCAACCTGGAATGATAATAATAAAAGAAATATTGATGACAATGCTTTCTTGCTGCCTAAAAGAATGGGTGAGTAGTGAAAGTGTATACATGATAGGTTCTTTCTCTTCTCACTTGCTTCCCTTTTTGAAAGAATGGTTCATCTGACTTCTTTCAGTAGACTCCAGTGCTTTAACCAGGTCCTCTTTACACTAACAAGAGCCACAAAACAGCTTACCAAATGACAAAGTTAGTAGTCTTTACATATAATGCTGAAAAACACAGGGTTTCCTTTGTTTTTGAAATATTCATTGTTTCCTAAGCTTACTGTCAAGTTTTTTTTTTTTAATCTGGAACACCATTAGACCCATAAGAATGTCATTTGCCTCTAATTATATAGACTGTATTGTCCAATTTCAATTGACGTGCATTCTGTGAGGGTATTCACACATGCTTAGACTTAGAGACTTTGAGTTCTTTTCAATTACAAAATTAAGAAAGGCCACAGCTAAAATCAGGAGAGAAATTTGGCAAAGGATAAAAGGGAACATTGTTTGCCGCTATCTCTACCCTTTCACTCAAATTTTGCTGCTTTATCTACATTCCAGTCCATACTCAGTCATTATGTTGCATGAAAAGAATTAATATCTGAGCGTGAGAAAGTCAAAACTTGATTTTTGTTTGTTGCTTTGCCTATTTGTTTGAACAACAGGACGCCAAGATAATCCCTCCCTTCTGAATCTATTGAGTCTGGTTATCATATGAACTTCCTTTCCTGAAAAGAACTTTTTTAATGTATTTTGTGAGGTCTCACTTGAAACAGAGAAGAAAATGCTCCTCTCAGACTGGATTTGTATTCACTCCATACTGAGCACAGTGGCTGTGATCCAGCAAAGCATTTAAGGTTAGTTTATCTTTAAGCATAATCCCATTGAAGTTAGTGGCATGATCCATGTACTTAAATTTAAACACATAGTTGAGTGCTGTGCTGGATCACAGCCAGAATACTCAGTACCTTACAGGATTGAACACTCTTTTCTTTGACTGTAGCCTAAGGCAAGCTATGCAGACACATGTGAATATATGTTCCTTATAGTATAGAGGTTAAACACAGTATTATTCTCAGATTCTTACATATTCCATTCAATAGAAGATATTTTCACATTCTCAAGTTTCTTAAAATTCTTGCCAGTTGTACTGAAAGGGGAAGCATTACAATTCCAAAGGAGTCTAACCTAGACTGTCACTTTCCTTTCTCTTTTTTGTTCATGCTGAATGTTATAGCTCAGGAGATTCAGGTCAAGTTGGTGTTCTGAATGAAGGTAATTTGTTAACACACATTTAAATCGCTGCAATGTTCTGCTGACAAAGGCTAACTTAATACACAACAGATTCAACACCTCTGTGGTGGTGGTATGTGCTTTAAATGAAAGTGTTTTTTACAGTTTGGACTAACTTGAGCCATTTGGGGCTGATTGAATGTCAAGTGCTCCAGGCAGCTGAAGTTAAATGTTTCTATACAAGTTTGTTTAAGGCTGGTTTAAGTAAGACCTTTTGTTCCTGTTGAAATGTGGAGATATCTTGGACAGTTGTGCATAAGAAAATACACAATCCACTATAGAAATACTCGTGCATATTTATAAAATTATATTGTTAATGTAAATATTTTTTTTTATTGGCTGCCTCTCAGCATATTTAAAGGTGATTTCAAATCCGACTAACGTGAATAAGTTTGGATGTAAACATGGATTCATTTGAAAAGTGTTTTTCTTCTCCTCCTTCTTAATGTTTTCTTTATTTCCCACTCTTAAGCATCCTTTTACAATTCAAAGTCCATACTCCTTATCTGAATATCAGCCAATCAGATTTTGTATCTGTACAGACGAATGATAGATTCCAAGTATTATTTGCTTGATTATAAAGCCTGGTTTGATGGGATACAATCACTTTTCTGTTCTCAATGACCCACTGCATGATGACATTACTCAGAATTCCATTTAGATGATGCAAATGACCTAATCAACTTGTCTTCTGCCATGGCAGTAACTGAACTCAAATGTCAAAGAAAACTTAGTAAACAAAATCTTCCTTTTATGTAACTGAAGTTATGCTATGGGAAATTTATGACTATTAGCTATGGAAATAGTTTTGCTTATTTCATTTGCATGACATAGTGTACAGATGCATACTTTTAATACACCCAGGATTTTGCATTCTAAACAAAGAAAGAAAAAAATGCAGAGCAAATGACTAAAATTACATTATATGAAAATTGCAACAGAGTGATTTTATTTCACTTTCCATAATTAGCTATAAACTATATCTTAATTCAAATTTTGCACCAAGTTTTCAATGAAGCAAATACTACTCTTCTGCATTTCCAAATACTGATCATAGTTGCTCTGTTTCCTCTGTTTCTTTTTTTACCATTGAAAATGCCCGAGTCACATAAGCTATGAAATTGTACTTGTAGAAAAATCACAGTAGCTAAAGTTTATTTGTATCAAATACTGTGCTATGGGGCACACATATACACCAAAATTAAACTGCATGTCTTAATAGCAGTCTAGTTTCAACAGCACCAAAATTTCTGGGAAACAGATGCTTATTTTTGCTTTGGAGATCTGTGAATCTGAGTTTGCTGTTTTAGCTGTTTTAGCCAACGTTCAAGGTATCTAATGAAAAACAGATGAATGATACTTACATGACCTGCTCTCATGTCTTGGTTGCACCAAGTGCTACCACAAAATTGTCACCTACAAAGACAGACATAGTCTTTTAGATTTCCTCAGACACACAGAGGAGGTTTTCCAAAAGCAAGTGTTTGAAACTCCAGTCCAGTCCATGATTGCACATTAATTTGGCAACATCGTGGCAAGAATCTTGATAGGTAATGTTAAAGTGCTGACAACTAGTTTTCCAAATATTTCACTTCTTTCTCAATATCATACTTGATTAACTGTAAAATGATATTTGATTGTTTTGAGGGTGTTCTCATGTTGAAAAAATGCTAATTACAGTCTTTCAGCAAGAGTGAGAATTGAAAGTAGCTATCAATGTTAATGGTCGTTCATTACAAGTGATCCCATCTTCTAGTTTGTCTGTTCTTTTGATTTTAGGCAGAGGATGTAATGATGTTTCCATAGTAAGATTATGTTCCTGATGTATTACATGCCTTCCTTTAAACTGAAGATCAAAACTGAAGTTAGATGGTCTGCAATAAAAATCATACTTTACATCCCTTGAGAGAAATCAAGAGTACTTCATCCATTAGATTTAAAGCATTTCTTCTTCTTTTCTGGATTCTAACCATACACACATCAACATCTGTAAGCAATGTTATAGATTTGTGATGAGAACATTTACCATTAGTCTGTGGTTCAGTGATGTGGTGCTCCCTTTATATCAGTGAAAATAAGTTTATTTTTATGTAAGCAGTGTCTACCAACAGAGAGATTCTTATAGACATCACATTATCAACTACACCAAAATGTATGAATCTAACATGGAGATAGAAATTTCAAATTCGAATTTTTTTGAAACACTTCAATGACCCTCTTAGGGACTAGTGTGAAGGTCTGATTTCTAAGTTCACCAAAGTGTGGAATTTTCTTCAAGAATTAAGATCACAGCAATTAGAAGAATAAATATTAAATAAAGGTAACCTAAATAAAATTTAAAGCAGAATTAGATTGTCTTTGGCTTTTTTATATCTCAATTGTAATGTTTAAACTCCATTTCTCATACTGTTATAAAAATCAAATAATAAATACTGAAGGGTAAATAGACTCGTGGATTATTTTGGTCTAATATCTATCTCAAAAAAAGGCATATGAAAAATATTTTTTATGCTGTGGAATTAATCCATAATTTTAGAGTATACTAAATTAAGCACAGTATTTGTACCCTTGATCAGACATATCTTCCATTTACAGTTGTTTGTCACTTATTAACTTCTAGTCAGCACTCAAATTGATAAAGCATATTTGTTTTTATGTATAAGTGTGTTTATACACAGGCACATGAAACAATATTTATCTTTAATATAAAAAGTCACCCAGAAACATTCTGAAAATTCAAAGCATGATAAAATATATTAAAAACAATTAACTTAAAATACATAGTACAATGTATAGATATATATCAGCTTCATAATTGTTTATTTCACCTGTGGTCTTCAAACATATCTTTGTTATTTGCTGCCTCTTTTTTTCTCTCAATTTTATTTGAAATAAGAGTAATTAAATTTAAAATCCTGGTGAGTCTACCCCAACATTAATGAGAACAAGATAATAAATGTCTTGCAATAGCCAGGACAAATCATCAACATAGTTTTATTGCAGCTTGATGTTTTTTACCATGACGATTATTGTGTTTCACACACATAAAGCTCTATTGACTATCAATCTCACATGCATCACTGTTTTGCTTCACCTCTTTCATCTTCTGTAATACTCCTTGCCTTCAATTGAATATTGTATGATTCCTTAGTATTAAGATTTTTTTTTAAAGTAACATTTTCAAAGCCTTGAGTTCAAGGATTGGATTTTAAACAACTTCTTTTATCATGAGTGTTTGGACTTCATCTGCCACCATTTTCGGTTATTCATTTCATATGCGCAAATTAAAAGCAGGGGCACTGAGTGCATAAAGTTTTCCTTACTGAAACAATCACATATAAGTGTCCTTAAGACTATTCTTTTCCCTGAATTTGGTAAGTAAGTGGTGTGTGACAAATTAAATCATGATGAGACAAATTGCCCATCCTATGTAACAGAGACCACACAAGCCAAGAGATCCTCTGAAATCCAGAATAAGAAAAGTCTCAGTCAGAGTCTATTTTATTCGTTATCAAGGTCCATCCTGGATATTTCAAACCTTGACATATTGCTTTTTTAACCTAGGGATTTTGCTTATATGTTTTCTGGCAAACTTAATGAATTTTATGAAAAACCCTTCAAATCCTATGTTGATTTTATCTATTTTTCTTGTAGCTTAATGAGAGATGCTTAGATAACATTGTTAGCTCAAAAATTAACATTTGAAAGAATTAAACAAGTTGGGAGGGGTAGACACATCTTTCTTTCCCTTACAACATCAAAAGTCCAAACACTGTTTCCGTGTGTGAATAGGGCTGAGAAAACTAAAGAATATGAGCACCTACCCCATATATACACATATACATAGATTCAGTGTTTAGAAAAACAAACAAAAACTATATTCCCTAAACATTATTCTATAGAACAAAAAAAAAGTGTTGTATGCATTTTAATAAAGCAGTATGTATTTCAATAAAGGAGATATTTCAAGCAATTTTGCCTGCTTGCTACCTGGATAAGATGCTTTGTCCTACAGTAACTAAATCTTTCAGGTCTTCTGTGCTTTTTTTTATTTCGGTCGGATCTCTCACATCCCTTCCATGGGTGTATGAAATCGGAGTGAGCTGGTAAGGTCTGAATAAGTTACATACCAGGAAATGGAATATGCAGACTTTCTTTCCAAGAAGAAAGCCACTGGACACAGAAATATGATTTTTCAGTAATTTTCAATTGATGATTGAAAGTTAACAGAGTTAAATACTTCAAACTGTTTCAGTTAGGATTTTTGTCATTGTCTAAAAGGTAAATCATCATTTGTTATTTTGTTTAAATATGGCAAGATATAATCACACAAGGTCCATAGTGCATGTTTGTTTAAACAGCTTTTCATTTTTCTCTTGCAGCACAGAAGCAGGGTATAGCAGTGGAAGAATGGAAGAAGAGTAATATTGCACTGGAAATGTGGAGGCAGACTGTAAGAAAAGGCCTGGATAGCTCTATTTTGCTTTGTCTTTCTGTTTGAGAGTTTCCTTTTTTAAAAAATAGCTTTAGTTAAGAGAGTTGTCATCAATGTTTTAATCAAAATCCCCAAGAACCTGTCTATGCTCCTTGCTATCCTCCTCTGATATGGATATACTCATGAACTTTTGTAAATGTAGCTAATTATACTAAAGAAATACTGGACTTCACTTTACTGACTTATAGTATCAGGAAATGAACTTCAATGTCCTGGATAGGTTACTGCACAGCAGAATAGGCACAGCCAAACCTAATGAAAGATATTCTTATCTGAAAGTTTTCCTCTTCTCTCATCTCACTTGGTTATCCTCAGTTACACTCAAATACATGTGTTGCAAAAGTATAAGATTTGATTTTTAATAAAAAAATGAAATAATTGTAAAACTTTCCCAATAAAGTTGGTAAAATGCATTTCATATTTATGTTATTGTGTATATTTCGCATACTTCAATATCTACTTTAGAGCTTCACTGGTGTATTAATTCAGGGTTTGCAAATAAGAAAGTCTTGAAAAAATGGATTTGTAATCAGAAACAAAGCCAAACACAACAAGAAAACCAGCGCATAAACAAATCTTCATAATGGGCTTAATTTTTCAAGTAGACTGAAGACAAAAGTAACAGATCTCCAATCTATTCTAATTCTTGACATGAAGCCTTCTTTATTTGTGGACCATTGCTCTGACAGACTGAAAAGGCAATAACTTCTTTTTCTTTAGTGAGTTACATATATCTATAGTGAAGAAAATAGACAAAACATTCAGATTTCTGTGCACTGGCATCAGATTGAACTCTTCTGCTAATTTCTATGTTTGTCTTCTCAAGGAAGACTGGGATTATACCCTATCCACTGTGTGCATTGTTGCTGGATGAGTTGTTCAGAAAAGCATTTGTAGAAGCAGCTGTATAATCTTTTGTGTACTGTAATATAGAGTTCTAGTTAAATATAAAGGTTGTAGTTAAATAAGCTTTACAGAGTGGCAACTAAGCCATCTTGTTCTTTAACAAATTGATAAAGGGGAACCTGTGTGTTTACACTCCTGAAGAGGCACAAGGAATGAATATTTGTGGCTAATATGTGTGTCATAAAGAAGTAATTAAGTCATCCAATGCAAGACTAAGCACAACTAGGCAGGTAGTGTGAAGAAAAACACTTATTCAAACTGAGTTTTCTTCCATGGGACAGATAACTCTGCGTTCAGAATACAGAAGGCAACTATTAGACTGCAAAAAATAAGTTTCACTCATTATTCCTTTAGATTTGCAATTTCATAGCACAGTCCATAGGAAAAATCCCAAACCACCTTTCCTACCCCATCCTGTCTGCACACAAATATTTCATCCTTCACACCATAAATCTTTCACTCATCATTTTCTTTGGGATATCATAAACAATTACTTTGGTGATGTGGGCTTTGTACCATCATTGTGGAAGAAAAGGAGTTAAATGTATCCCAGACTTAAAAAAATCTGCAAGCCAGGCTCTGTGGAATACAAGGATAAAAATGTGATTCCATTGTAATGAAGAGAAAGATTGGACATGGATACTGATTACTCTTCCCAGCTTCCTTCATGCTCTTTTTCTCCTTCCTTTTGCATTGTAAAACATGACCCTTCTTGCAGCAGGCCAGATTAGGAGAGGTAATTGGACCCAGCCATCTATCGTGTCATGACCCAAATCCAGAATGCAAAGTCTCTTTGTTTAGTCAGCATTGCTACTGCTGAAGGGAAAAGAAGGGAAAGGGTAAATACCTGAGTCTCTTCTCAATTTTAGCATGCATTACAGGAGCAAAAATTATTATAAAACTACCGTGACATTTTGCACAGAGGCTATAATTATTGATAGAAATAGAACAGAAAAATCACATGCCTATTTGTGGCTTCCTAGGACTGAAAGAAAATTCATTAATCATTCAGTACCATAGTCTGCTGTTATATCACGCCTTCCATTGATCAAATGGATCTATGATTAAATGGGTTAATTGATTTTGTTGCTTAAATCCAAACTACTTTGGCCATGGAATAATTTTAAGCTCTAGAACTAATTCTGAGAGAGTGAATAGGGCTAAAAGAATACATTATCTTCTGATGATTAATATTGTTCTTCCAGTGACCAGCCAAATTACTTTCTGTCCAGTTGTACCTATTTAATTTTGTTTTGAACTGAATATAGTGATAATGATCAAAGGAGGCATAACATGACTTGTAACATTTTCTGTGCTCGTATTATGAAGTAGATCTGAGAAATAAAGTCTATGAATATAAATGGGAAAAAATTTGCTTAATTTATTCCCTTTTGTATTCCTAGCTGTAAACCATAAAAAAAAATACACATATTGTCTCCCCAGCCCTCAAGATTTCTGAATTCAATGAAAATAAAAATGAAGCCTAAAAGACAATAACTTGTTAATCTTCAGCATTTTAATTTCATCAATGAATAAATAATTTTTGAAATTGCATACTTTTTTCCTAAAATGAAATAAATTCCAAAATGGAAAATATTTTCAATCAAATAACAACAAATTGGACAAGCAGCTCAAACTTTAAAATGCTAAAGCATAATATTTTAATAAATCAAAATTCTTATTTTCCCTTCCTGTGTAAGAAAAAGCAATTTGTTAATACTTACATTTCTTCACTTACTCATATTGCTTTTAAAATTTATTTTCTAAGTATAATTTCATTAGAACATTCCCCCATATCTGTCAGTAATTGTCTAAATAGAAACAATTTTTAAAGAAAACATTTCAGCATCAACAGCAAATTAAAACAAGCAATTTTTTAAGGTTTTGAAATCTGTATGTTCTCATAGTTGGTGGATCATGCCACTTCAAGTGGATCTACAATCACCTACACTGAGGTGAGTTTAAAATGTCCTCAGTGACTCCTGAATCAGTGTCAATGAGTCACACTTTAATACTCAGCACTGTTTGGTTCTGAACCCAAGAGCTGAGTGGATAAAAGTATATGATTTCCTTTAAAAACTCTCCTATTATTGCTGGAAGTAGATCAGAGTCTGGTATAACATATTGCAAATTCTTTGATTTCTGCTTTCAAACACCAGTGTTTCTGAGAAAATTATGCTTATTCTATTAAATATGTGCCACACCGTAGTTGCCATAGACTGTAATTTTTATATTTCCCCATAAAGAGTATCTGACATAATGCAGAGCCAAAACTTGAAGTGTTCTTTATCTTCCAGATCTTACACAGGCTACTGAGCTTATAAGTCAGGATTTGAAGGTGATTTCAAAACCAGATATTGAAGAATAGATAGAGCCAAGATTCATAATTGAAAGATAATGACTGAGGCATTCATCTGTGAAGTTTATGCGTGTTTTCAATTAGTTGCAAATGTTCTTTACACAATTTAATATATGAGACAGGTTAGACTAGTCTTGTGCTTTAATCCCATCTTGAAATGAGGCCTCTCACAGCCACTCATTCGGTCCCCCTGCCCCACCAGTGGAATCAGGAGGAGAACTGGAAGGGTGAAATCTGGAAAACTCAAGGGCTGACACAAAGAAAGCAAAAGCCAAGCACACAAGCAAAGTAAAACAAGGAATTAATTCTGCTTCCCATGGGCAGGCAGGTGTTCAGCCATTCCCTGGAGAGCAGGACCCCATCACAGGTAAGGGTGACTGGGGAAGACAAACTTCATCACTCCAAACCTCACCTCCTTCCTCCTTATTCTCACACTTTATGTACAGAACTTGATGCCATGTGGTCTGGAATATCCCTTTGGTTAGTTTGGGTAGCCTGTCCTGGCTGTGTCTCCTCCCAGCCTCTAACTTCCTCACCTGTGTGGCAGTACAAAAAGCAGCAAAGGCCCCTGTCTCTGTGCATTCCCTGTTCAGCAATAGCAGAAACATCTATGTATTATCATCTGTGGACTATTTATACTCAGCACAAATCCAAAACACAGACTCATCCCAGCCACTGTGGAGAAAATTAACTCTACTTCAGCCAAAACCAGGACATCTGGAAAAAAACATGTATAACCTTTCAAACAATAGAGGTGTTCTTTAGGACAACTCAGATATTTTGAAATTGGGAGGAAAAGCATGAAATATTAAAAAGAAAGGCGGAAAACTAAGAACATGCTATCCATTATGGGGAAGTAAGAGTAAGGCATAGTGAATCACCAGGCGCCTTTTAGGTGTGCACCCTGCTTCCTCATAAGAGCTGAGCACCTTTTCAAGACCTCCTTTCAATGCTCTTGATCACATTTATACCTGTATAAGCCCATCCTAGGCACAAAGAAATAAAAGCTGTCATGACCAAGATTCTGTTTTTAAACAGTATGCAAACAAGTTCCAAGTCTAAGAAAGAAGGAAGACAGATGTGCAAAGGAAAAATAAATGCTGTACCTGCTGTCTTCATTTAATGAGTTGCCTCTTTCTGTGAAGGAATTCCTCCTAGATACGCTTTTCTCTGCTTGGCTGTGTCTCAGCATTGACTCATGTTGTACATCATTTATCAGTACCAGCTCTGGGAGATAACCAGCATCTGTGAGATGCGTAGTGTGTTTTGGATGAAAGCTGTCCCTGTTGCCTTTAACAATGCCAATTGTTCTGCATCCCCAGTGTTCTGCACTTGTCTTTGGTGGTTAGAAGCAGCATTCACAGCTGCAGTGGGAAAGGATTTTGAATAAATATTAGGCAGACAGCAAACATGCTAAGTTTTGCATGAATGGTGCTTTTAACTGTGAGTAGCAGTAGGTTTCAAAATTTTGTGTGTGCCTAAATCAGCAGTTTACTTCCTTCATTGGCAGCAGGTGTCTAAGGAAAAGCCATTATTGTCCTATGTTTTTTATTCAATTAAACAGTTAGGCATTTCTGGTTCAAGATATTGGACTCAGACTTGAGATCCCAGACTCTGGAGGCTCTCACATGCCTGACAACAATTCCATCCACACTACACTTTGGTGGAAACAATTTTTTCCTTCAAAAATATCTGCAGAATTTTGTGTCACAATATGATAGCTCCTCAGGTACAAATCACCTTATCTGCATCATTCAATCCAATCTTCAAAAGTGTTGGGCATGAGAAAACTTTCTGTTGCATAGAGAGGTTTGACTCATCTCAGCATGGTGTCTGTGGCTGCTGTGTTAGTAAGAAAAACAGCTGAGATCTGTAAGAAGGATCTCTGCGTTCCCTATTTAGACATCACATGAATCCAAACTTAGAAAGATGGAATAATTTCTCCATTTCCATTCTAACTTTGATATAGGGAATTCTGGAGATATTCTCCATATGGGAAATTACAAATCTACATTTTGGCACACAAGCTCATGGAGGTGTTGTGTTCACCTTTACCTTTTCAGTAGTAGTTGTGAAGGACAGAGACCAACACCACAGGTGGGATCCCATGACTCCTCAAATATACATGCTCACATGAATGATTTGGATAATAAGACTAAGTATTATATTAAAAATCAAGGGAGAGTGATATCACAAAAAATGTGTTGAAGCATCTAATTTAAGGTTTTATACTCTGACTTGGTTTTTAGAGCAACTTGCCATTTCTCGTTGACACACTGGAGCTTAGTATTAGCTTCATAGGTAGGATGAGGGGACCTGACATGCTGGCAGCTTCACAGTTTCTCAAAGACACTTCCAACGCAGAAGAATCTGTCCAGAACCAGGGCTTTACTGCTTCTGTTAATTTGAAAGTTTGAAAGTCTATGAGAAGACAATACCAGAGCTTGAAAGTCCAAGGAAATTAGTCTCTTTTCCCTTAAATCATGTTTACAGTTTTACTATGTTGCCTAAATACTTGCTACAAATTCATTCTTGTGAGTTGATTTTGTTATTGCCTTGGACTTCAATAGATATTCTGCAATCACAAAAACAGAGGTTGTCAAGGAGAAGTGATTTTCTGCTTAACTACAGACAGGCTATTTATCATTCTTCCACTGTATCTCTGTGTATTTGCTGAGACATGGGTACATCAGTCATCTGTCATGTGCTGGTTTGCAGCTAGATCTGGATTGTCCCCTTTTATTTTCTTTCCATGCAGAAGGATGAAAGGACAAGGCGTTGTGACTTTAGCCTTGCCCTGAGGTGTTTCCAGAGCACAACTGAGAAGTAATACCAAGTTCTGCAACTCAGTGAAGTTTCCACGTCCTCCACTTCTGAGCTATGTGCTTTGTCTTAAGTCTTGGCAGGTTAATTAAAGTTCCAGGTTCATTTGAAATTTGATTCATTTCACTCTCAAGAGGTTTATTAATACTAAGTGTGGTGGGAAGCCCTATGATTACCATTTTTATGATCAGATGAGATAAATAATAGGCAGATAGGAGTTTATGCAGGGATAGGAGGAAATACTTCTTAAATAAAATGCTTGCAATGACATCATCATCATAGACATTAAGAAGTTATTCCCATTTGCAACATTCCAAATCCGTTGCACAGAAGTGGATTTTGGTAACCACTAGTATAATTAAAATGTAGAATGAAACACTGTGAAAATATCTATAGGCTTTCACCAGTATTATTTCTACGTTTCATTTCCATTCATCAGCTTCCATTAATCTTCTGTGGCTCTAACACTGCTTCATAAGACACTGATTTTTGCACAATCAAATAACTTTTCTGGCTTGATGTGGATTCATAGTAAGCAAGTGCAGTTGCAAAACTGAAACAATGACAAAAAGAGGAGGATTATCTGTAACCAACTAAACTGCACCATAATGTTTCTTAACATACTTAACATTAGTTTTAAAAAATGCTGATGATACCTAGAATTTTCTAGTTGTTTATAATGTCAGGTGCTGCTGCTTTCTGTGTGGCAGCCCAAAACAAAATAACCCCACAAGCCTATTTTACGCTCTGCTATGTCTCAAAGAAGCTTTCAGGAAATTGCACAGAAAGTTTCTGATCACTGAACCTATAGTCAGGTGGGAATCTGGGTGTTGGCATGAATACTTTATTATTTTCAAAATTATTCTGAAAGCTAAACTATTATTTGCCTGATTTTGCTGGATGAAAGGATTAATTTTTAATTTTTTTTAAACACAAAATTATACTCCAAAGCATTCAGAAAAAGAACAGCAAGTGCAGCCCTAGCAAACTAAGATATGATTTCCCTCACTCACTTCTTTAATAGACATATCAATCTCTCTTGTCATTATTTTGTTGCTGTACATATAGAGAAAACCTCTTTTTTTATTCAGATTGATTGACTTTTATTCTAGACTGAGGAAAACAAACAAACAAGAAAACAGAAAAAGAGAAATTGTAATAGGCTGCTCCATAACTGAAGCTCTAAATGGGAGATCTTTCAGCAGGGAGCATGCTATGCTTAAAGGCACAGTTAACCCTGAATATTTGTTTTCTTGTACTATTTATAAACTTCTCAAACCTGATTTTTTTTTTTTTAAACCCCATCTAGTATATGAAGACTTATCGCAGTGTTCCATTTTTTAAAAACCATATTGTACGTGAGTCCTGCACTTATAGCCACTTTAAATATCCTGATAAACTAAGGAGCAGCCAAGAGTTATCACAGATAATGCTGCCCTGAACACAGATGTGATGCCTTGAGAGTAATTATGGTATTATTCTGAGCAGTTTGGCTCTAGTCCTTTAAAATTTTCTCTGGATTTCATAGCTCACAGATTCTTTTCCCCCTTATTTGATCTGTCCTCCAGAGGACCCCAGGTACTCAAATGCTGCTGCTACACTATGCTGAGAAGAAATATGGGCTTCTTGGAAAATCCTACCTTATCCTTCTCATGGCCCATTGCTTCTGACTAACACTTTCACACCTTTCTCACCAAGAGACCACTCTGATGGCTCCAAGTCTTGTCAAAGTGCTGATATTTATTTTTAACCTGAAAAATTATTTTAGAAGTTAATGGTAGAAATTTATTAATATATGTATGAAGTAGAAAAGATGATAAAACAATTAATCTTTCTCAACATCTGCATCTGTCCAGCACTTCCATATGAAAAGAAAATTGTATAGGTGTTTTTCTCTTTTTATAGTGATTAATGGGATATGATATTTAATGTTGTTTTTATGGGATAATGGCCACTGTAGACAAGTTTATCAATATCAAAATTCAAAGTAAGTATTACTGCAGTGCATCTTACACAGTAAGTACTTTCACAAAGTTGTTCATATTTTCCCTTCTTCCTAATTTACCTCAAGTATGCAACACCATTTTAAGCTTTAACTATTTTGCAGCCAATACTGAAAAAAGGAAAACATCATGAGCAATTTCATTTTAGTCTGATTTACTAAATTTCTAATCTTTAAATTTCTGTGCATATATTTACTATGCAGAGAAATTTTTCAGAGCAGTATTTTCAGACTAAACATGGAAATTTTTCTTCAGAAAAAAATCATAGAAATTGGCCTTAAAATTATCTTTTGTGCAAATTAAAAAAGGCGAGTAATATTGATTTCTGAATACAGAAAATTTTACTGCATTTCACAGTAATGATAATGGAATCAGTAGTCAGGAAAGGAAGGACTGTGATTTATTTCCTGGATGTCTCTGACAATTCTCTGATCCAGTCTTTTCAGTTGTGATTCTTCCATGCTCGATAACTGATACTTCAACACTCAGTTAAATTTCTAGATATACTGAGAAAACACACAGACACACACCCATGTTTATATAAAACCGCATTAATCTCTTCCTTTTTTATTATTTAGAAGGAAAATATACTGCTTTTCTCCACCAACATCTCAGGATATGTCAAGGTAGATGCATTACTTTGGCATAAACAGACGTAAGGATATTTACAGATGCAAATCATGCTTCAAGACTGGTCTTCCAAAACAATTAAATATGTCATCTTTCAGAAAGGAGAACTTAAATTCTTATTGCCCTGAAATCTACAGCTTGAGTAAGATGCTATATTGCCTAAGGAAAGTTTTAGTTTAAGAAAACAGTAGAGAAAATCTTCTTGCCTTCTTTCTATAAAATGCTGTGCCATTCTATTTAACTTACATACCTTAATTCAACGTCTACTACCTTTTTTCCCCCTTTTTTTTGTAACTTGCCTTCAGCATACAGATCGCTGTTCAACACCTGAAGTTCTCAGAAGACATCAGTTTTTCATAATATCTCCCACAGATTGTGCACATTGAGTGCTTCAAACTTTGCTAAAATAATTGCAAAGTCCCCGCTTTGAGATTTGGAAAACTGTAGCTTCTCCCACTGCTGTTGTCATGAGGATTTCAGTCCATTAGCAAACATACAAGAGGGATAAGAGGACAACTAACAAAATGCCAACTTGCTTCCTGTGATATTTAATGTCATATTCAAAGGGCAGCAGATTTCTTGTCTGCACACGAACTGTGGTAAAGTTCTGCAGCTAAAAAAAACTGATACTAAAATTTAAACTTCTTACTGATCCAGGCACCTGTCAGTCACTCTGCAATTCTGATATTTTTCCTATGTTTTTCTAGGTCTGCTCATGTTAACCCTTAAGACTAATAATAAGTTTAAAAACTTCTTGACTCTACCTTTCCCACTAGACTACATTTCTTCCTAAAATTTTACTAATTTAAAAATTTTCTGAAAGAGCTAATGTAAAATATTAATTCCTATCTAAAGTTTTAATGCCTTAATTTTTGTCCCTGATTCCTGACTTGGGGGATTTTTGCCTGATAAAAGTTTATTTTTAACTATTTTTTTAGATTTATTAGATGATCTTCTTCCCTATAAATTCAAATAGAGGAAAACAGCAATAAACCATTGACAGCACTGTGCAATGGTTTTTACATGGCTTTGGAATTTAACTGCTTCTTGTGTTTAACCTTCCTGATTTTGTAACACAAATTTGAGAACAGACACATCCTTTCAGGAAGTCATAGACAGCTGCCATGAAGAGAATTCCACAAGAACATCTCTTGCTACTAACTGAAAACAAATGCTTTTGTACAGTAAGCTTTTGCAGTATTCCCTCGTGAAGCTGAAAGCAGCATGAAACTGAAGGTGTAAACACTTTGAATGGAAAATGCAAAACTCAGAAACTCAGAGAAATGGCTACAATGCATTGTGCTGTGCTCTGGTTTTTCTACAGAACACATTTTGTTTTCTTTCATTTTGTTTTGTTGCATGCCTTTCCCCTTCCTTCTGTCATTTCTCTTGTTTAATGTCAGTGCATTTGCAACTTCACTAACCCTAGTTATTAGTCACCACTCAGAGCAGTAGAAGACAGAGACATATCAAGCAAGATAGCTTGGTCCCCAGTTGTTGCTGTTGTCTATAAATAACGCTGTCAGACTGCCTAGACACCCCAGTCATTTATATGAATTCCAGACAACTGCCTGAATGTGCTTTAAAAAAGGGTCATAAACCAAGAGTGTAGCATAAAAAATTTACTTCGCCTTTTCTTGTTTTCTGATTTTATTATCAATTATGGAGAATGAGACTGTGTAGATAGATATGTGTGCTGATTGAGAATAAAGCTTCTGACCTTAATTCTCAAACTATTAGTGTATAATTTAACTTGCAAAATAGGACTCTATTTACTCTAAATTTATTTTCTTGCAGGTCAAGTGTTATCACTTTATGTGTCCACACTCCCCACCACCAGCTCCATGTGTCAGAAGTTACTAAGAAGTATAATAGTCCCACAGCTGGTTTTCTATCCTCTACTGTTAATATTATCCCATATTTCCAGAAATATTTCCACACAACTTTTTTTTTTCTCCCCGCTTCATATCACATATTGCAATGTTTTCTCCTTTCTCTCAGCTTTTTGAACATTAGGTCTTTGCTTATTAAATGACAAATGCCTCATTTTTCTAGCATTGCTCACACATTGGTTCAGAACTTAAGAGTCAACAACAAAGTAGAGAAGAAAACAAATTTGTTTTCAGTTCTGGATGACCTTATTTTCTGGACATTCTGTTTCCTGACAGCAAATGAGGCTGACATCACTTACAGTAAATTAACTTATGATTCTGATTTTTTGTACAAGTAATTGTGGTTACATAGGCAGATAGAATCTAGTTTTAGAAACTAAAGGTGGGAAAGTATTGTTTTTGATTTTTTTAATCATTTGTCTAATTGCACTTTTTTCACTTCCACCACTTTAAAAAAAGTCTGTAACTTTATCAAGTAGTAAAAATGCTTTAAATATATATATATATTTAGTATAAGTCTTGCTGACTCTCTTTGTAAAAGAAGAAGAAGTTGATTTCTTCAATTGTATTAGCTTTCTACTGTTAGGAGAAAGAAGTGGAGTATACATGTGCTTTCTGTGCTGCAAAGCAGTTTTTGTGGCCTCCTGTGGATTTCGCTGTATGGAAAAATAGGCTGTGTTTTGGTTTTGATTTTTTTTATTATTATTATTCCTCAGTCCATTTTTATTTTTTAGTGTTATTATTTTTCATCTGCAGTTCTGAAGCAGTGGCAGATTGCTTTTTTCTGTTATATAATATAATCAAATAGATCAGTGTCTTAAGGAATACTATCATCTCAAAAATTACTTCAGTTTGAAAACATTGTGCTTGCTCTTGTTATAATTCACAAGAAACATACCATATTTCTAGAAAGAAAGATTATGGGAGGATAATCTAATTTCTTTCAGTGTCTTTACAATACGCATTTCACAGCACTTTACAGTCAGTTTCAGTTTCTTGTGTAATGTCTGCTAGACAGACTCCCGTGTTTCTTTGGTCTAGGCAGGAGTATTATTTTAGGTGGAAATCATCACTCTAAAATCACAAGAGATGAAGCGCAGATTAACTACTATATATAATATTTGAAAATATATATTTATATATATATTTTTAAATAGCTAAATTTCAGATAGATGATGTCTTACCAAGTAAGCTAATATTTTCACTGAGATAATATTTCCCTGTTTTCTGTGTGTTAGCATATCATGCACTTTTGGGGCTTTAATTATTTAAATTATTTAAGATTTTTTTTCCCACTGAAGCAACCTCAGTGTACATATATTTGAATGTGTATTGTCTATGTATAATTGCACATACATTTTCCTAATCTATCTTGAGATAAAATTCCTATAGAGATAAAAATTTTAATATGCATTGTTCAACTTTGCACTTGCTTAATGTGCAGTTTGAAATCAGGGGATACTTAAACACACAAAGTTCTATCTGTTCCTCCTTCATAGAGAATCTAAATCCAAATAATTTTTAATGAAATATTCTAAACTATTGTGTCACAATCCTTCCTTCCCTTCTTCTTTTTTGATGAAAAATATTCTCTAGTTTACTTATTACAGTAATTTCACAATTATAAGCCACACCTTTTTCATTGAAGAATCCAGCCTACCCCAGTAATGCGGCTTATATTCAGGTGCGGCTTATATATGGACAAATCCCGTGGTCTACCCGGCTACTGGGAGGTGCGGCTTATATTCAGGTGCAGCTTATAGTTGTGAAATTACTGTACTTGCTGTTGGAATCCTTTTTTTTTTTTCTTTTAGAAAAAAAGAGATGAAACAACCTTTTCCATAAATTCTGCCATAACAAACTCATCTTTAACTTCATGTAGCCTTCTCGTGGGTTTCGAACACATAAGAGAATTGCAAACTTACCAGGAGTTCAATATGCTGGACAGAGTCCTTATTCTGTGAGTTAGAAAGAACAATCAAAATTTGACACACAGGAAATGGAGAGAAAACAATAGAAATAGGCCCACTAAGGCCTCACTGATACAGAAAACTATATCACAAACTAAAGGAGCAGAGAAAGAGCTGATTTGACTGGAAAAGAGAAGGAATGTAACACCTACTGTGAATTAGAAGACAGTAGCTTTGCAGAAAGGCAGGGAAGAGATGAAAAGACTTTATCCTGAACTAGACCAAATCTGGTTCTTTTGGGCTAGTTGATAACATATGAACTAGGATGGCCTATGATTATACATGTGTTGTTTTTTAAATTAATTTCTGGGTTTATGTAAGGATTGAAGGATTGAAGATGTCATGCTTAGAACATATGTACTTCATCTGGGAATGTAGTTTAGAATAAAAGGGTGCTGGAAAATTATGCTGAAAATTAAGTGAAAAAAAAGTCACCTAATATTTTTTCTATAGTATATCTATAGTTTTTGATTGAAACCCTCACTTTATGTTTATATGGAATTGAAAATAGGAGTTTGGCAGTACAAAATATCTAAAGAAAATCTTTGGATTTAGATATCCAAGTTTAAAATAAAAAGTGTGTTTAGTTCATAATTCTTGCACAATCAGTGAAAAACTGAAACACTAGAGAAACTATGAGAACTGTGTTTATATTATTCACTTTAAATTATTTGTTCATAAAACATAAGGTACATTTTAAATCTCAAGCCTGTTACATTTTAGCCTGTCAGATGTCATTGACACCCATGAAACTGTAGAGCACAAAAGCCTATATCTAGTTTTGCTTGCCTTATATATTTAAAAGGAAAAAAAATAAGTTTTGACTAGTAGGACAGGACAAAAAGATTGTTCAATAAGCAGTACAAGCACAAGGTGCTATCGACATTTTGTGAAACCATGGTTTGCCAGCTCAGATTTCTAATCATGTACAAACAGAAATAAGCTTGGAGGGAAACCACTGCTTTATGGATTTGATCTTCCGTCTATAAAATATATTTTGAATATATTTGGAATTTCATCTGGAAAAAAATAAAGGAATCACTGAAGTTGAAAATATTTTCGTTACTCTTTCCTCTGCTACATTGTTTCAGATCTGGAAAATTTTCCCTAAATTTCACACATCCTGATTTTCAAGTAACTTTACAGTAAAAACCCCAAACAAAACAAAGCCGAAACAAGAACCCCTACACTCCACTCAAAAAAAAAAAAAAAATAAAACCAAAAAAAAACCCCCAACTATAAATACATATGAAAATCATAAATTAATGGATTTTTTTTAATGTAGTGGAAAGGGCAACTTATTGCAGTATATGAATAGAAGTCTTCTATTTATGTAAGCAAAATCATATAGAAGGACTAGACCTTCAGTAGCTGTTTAGAGATAAGCTACCTCCTTAGCTGCCCTGTCTTAGAAATATAGGTTTATACACAAGTGGTATTTTGAGCATATGAGAATTTTGAGATATATTTAAGTTCAGACTAGAATGATTGACCCTGTTTATATTTATCTCCTCCTGTGTTCTGCATAAACACAAACTGCCTTGCATTTCTGGGAGCATTCTAAAAGAAAGTCCTGTCTTCCTTCTCAGCAATAAGTGAACACATGATTTTATTCAGAAAAAATAATGTCCTAATTCGTGACAGTTATTATAAAAGTAATGAAATACATTTGTACTTGCTCATCAATTTCCAAACTGGAAATTTCCATATAATGAACGGTGCTTTGTTTTGTCTGTTTTATCTTTAATCTTGTTGATTAAAAATTACAGTTCACTGTAATTACATCAGAATCAATTTCCTGGAGGGCCTTTCATTGTTTTTAATTTAGTTATAAAAACCTATTGATTTTCCACTCAACCCCTGTGAAGCTTAAAAAATGTTGTAAGGGTAGGAGATTTGCAGAGTCATGTAGACGAGATGATTTCTGCGTGCTTTACAGTAGAATTAGGAGCTCCATTGAAGAGATTTACCTATCTACAGATAGAAATCAAATACCTGACCAAAGAATTCTGCAGATTTTTAAGGATAAAAACTCCCAACACAGGGCAAGGTGAACCCTACTTGCTCTAAATCGGTAGCTTTCTGATGTTTGAGGTTTTCAGCTATTTAAAAGTGCTAACATTACCTATTATTTTCTCCTTTAAATACAGAAAGCAAAAATGTCAAATCTAATGCAAAAGGGAGTGAATTATTGTGAATGAAGTTCAGAAAAATATGAACTTATGATTGCCAATACAGCTCCAGCTCTTTCTTGTTTATGTGAATTTTACTCCTGACAGTTATAGTATAAAGTTAATGGGAGTGGAGTTCTCAAAACATTTTTAGTGACCAGAACTTTTGTCCATAGATTTTCCTGAAAAATCCATTCCACTGCTGCTAGAAAACAACTTTCCACTAATAAGCATTTCTGCTTGTCTGAACAGCTCAACTGTCTAAACATTCAGAATGATCCCAGACAGTAGTCTCTCAGAAGTCAAAGTATTTTTTCCCCCGGATCTTTAAAACAACCATACAGAATCTTGTCATGCTTTTGGGTTAAACAGAAGCCAGAATGAAAGCACAAACTTATATGTAGGTGCTTATTAAGATGTAATAGAGTATAAAAGTACAGTAATTTCACACTTATAAACCACACCTGGTTATAAGCCACAATTCCGGGTTGTTGGAAAGTCCACGGCATTTGTCCATAAATAAGCCGCATCAGGTGATAAGCCGCATTTCCCCACCC
>VRYO01001463.1:54343044-54358620 GCA_009812075.1 Sialia sialis
CACTTCCGTGTTGGCATTTCACCGGAATTTGTCCATAAATAAGCCACACCGCGTGAAAAGCTGCACTTCTGGGGTCGTCTCAAAACTTCAGTCGAAAAGGTGTGGCTTATAAGAGTGAAATTACATACTTCAAAATAAGACAACTTATTTCAGAACAATGATAAAAAGGTACAGAAGCAATCAAAGAAGGAAATACAAAGCATTGGAATATCAACATTGGAAAACTAAAATTTTCTCTCTCTTTCTCTCTCTCTCTTTCTCTCTCTTTCTTTTTCTCTTACTTTTTTATTGTTTTTTCCCTTTCCAAATTGCAGCACCAAAATATACATTTTATAAATTACCTTAATGTTTTAAAATATTTGTCTAGGTAGTTAGATTTGCATTAGTTTTGCTTATTATCTAGTCTGTGATTTACGTATGCCTGAGCTGTAGTGCTATTTTTTCAAGTTTGAAAGGAATGGCATCTCTTATTAAACTAATTGATAATAGTTAGGAAAGAAGTCAAATGGGTGATCAGGCCCTCAGGCTTTCTTTTTCTGACATCAGGATTAACAGAACAAAGTGTCTTGGGAAGTGCCCAACATTTCCACCAAAGCTGTGACAAGACATATGTAGGTGATCTTCATATGGAACAACAAACAAAGGACCCAGCATTGTCAGGGACATACTTTTTAAAAGAATAGGTCCCCTCAGTGTAGTAGAGACGCCAATTCCTCTGTGCTGTTTTATGAGGAAACCATTTTTATCCCTTCATCACATGGACCTATTTTTACCTTGGTCTTATAGTTTATCCATTCTTGAACAAAATTACAGCCTCATAAAATAGTGCAGTGGTATTCTAACTACATAATTACAGTTCAATGTGAAATATAGTAGGCTGTTATTAAAAAGCAATTGTTTTGTTTAATTGCTGATTATAAAGTAATATTAAACACATCCACTGATACAACATTTATAGGCAAAATATTGTAAAGATATGTGCAAATAATATACATTTAATAGGTATAAAGCATATTTACAGGGTTTTTTTTAGTTTCCTAAGTCGTGATAAATGTTTGGTATTCTCTTTCTGACTATATCATAGCCTCTATTATTCCACTAAGTTAACTGGTTTCTGTAAATACTTGAGATAATTGTGCACTCTGTATCCCCCCTTAAAAATACCCTGCTGCAATTTTTATGCTAGATTATCTTCATGCATAGAGTAAAGGCTTCTTTGATTAAGGCTGGATGAATCACACAATACCAAGACTGAGTTAAGAGAGATTGAATAACTTCCCCAAATGTTAATGGTTACCTGCACTTAACAGAGAATACTCCAGCAGTGAACATAGGAATTAGAGACCTTACCTTCATACTATCCTTTACCCTTAGTTAGGAACCTGATTACAAACCTTTACTTCTTTGTTCATCCAGGAAATTCAAATATTGAGAGAAAATAAAAGTAAAAACTACATCAGAAGTTTGTCATGAGTCTTTACAGGGACTGAGTCTGCATTCTAATCATGCTATATTTCTCTCTTCACATTTAATAAATGCTATAATTTAGAATTTAAAATAATATGCTCCCTTTCAATATCAAAACCAGAAATTTTAGGATGCCTAAACTAACCGTCAAACAGAAAGTCTAATAATAGTTGATTTTCTTTTCAACAAACTGTGAGTTTCTGTCTAATTAAATTTGGTTATACAAGATTTACCATCAATCTTGCTGAATTTTAGCTTGTGTCCCATATTCATGAACTACATTAAATGCAGATATGTCAGCTGCTCATTTGGGTGACATAATAAAAATTGAGCCATTGAACTCCAGAACAAAAAGCGAAAGTTATTACATTTCTAGCAAAATCATCAACATATTCTTACCAGGGGCTATAAGAAGTTATACCCTTTGCGTAATGGCTCTGAAGGGTACTTACAGTGTAGCATCACTAATAAAATCCCGATTTCAATTGCACAAACCAAGTCCAAGACGTTGGAAAATAAATCTACGACAATTTTAACGGGAGTTTAGATGCCTAGTATGCATGTGGGAACTTATGTGTAGACACATAAACTTATTAGTCTGAATTTCATGCTGAATTTCAAGCAGATTTTATAACTGCTAATTCTCTAGGACAGAAGGGAATTGGAGGTTTTGCTGAGCATTCAGTGGGCCCAGTAAAGCTCTCTGAAGCCATGAGGAATTTCCTTTTCCAGCTGATAACATGAGATCTCTGTTAGTCAAACTGATGTTTTCTGTTATATCTCTGAGGGGCTTTCAGAGCCAGATCAATGAAATTCTGCTGTCAGAAGGTAATCTGTTGCAACAGAAACTAGATAGACTTAGCAGTTGTACAAGGAAGGTGAGGACTTAATTCAAGGCAAAACAAAAATACCATTGTCTGGAAAACCAAACAAGGTTCTAGGAAGACAGGAATGTCTGATTTAATGAAACATGGGAGAAAGCTCCATGGAAACAAAGTTTATGAGAATGTGCTGCTTATCCTTGAGTTAGAAAAGACCATCTCAAGCCATTTCCTCTATTTTCAAAAAGTACCACAATCTCCACACAGTCCCCTCACTAAGATTTCTAAAAAGAATGGTAGATAATTTACAGTAATTTCGCGATTATAAGCCGCACCTTTTTCATTGAATAATCCAACCTATCCCAGTAGTGCGGCTAATCATCAGGTGCGGCTTATTTATGGACAAACCCGGAAGTGAGAGCCAGCAGGGGAGAGAGCTGCCGCGGAGATGCTGCCGGGTGGGCAGTGAGCCGGAGCCACTGATGAGTGGGGGGTAGGCCACCGCTGGATTGGTGAGGCCAGCTCAGCTTTGTCACCTTCACATGAGCGAGCAAGCTGGGGCTCACCCCCTCCACCACAACGAGCGGGGTGCCTTTGCCACCTCTGCTGCTGCAAGTGAGGCACCGCCACCTTTGCTGTCGCTGCGGCGTGAGGATCCTGCACGTCTGGGCGCCACCGCCTTCACTGTCACTACAGCGTGCGGGCTCACCGCCCTCGGACGCCACTGCCTTCACATTGGCGAGCGCACTGCTGCTGCTGCCTTTGCACGGGCGAGCAAGCTGCCGCTGCCACTGAGTAGGCGGGGGCTGTGGTAGCCAGCACCGGGCTGAGAATGCTGGGGCTGGTGGCACGGGGTGGGCGCCTGGGGCTGCATTTGAAGGCTTCGCTGGTCTATGAAAACTGTTTGCAACTTGAGCACCTGACACCAAACCCGGCGCTGGCGTGATTTTGTTACTAACTCGTTACTTTGTCGCACATGGGTCCTTGCTTTAAAAAAAAAAATAAAATGCTGCTTATATCTGGGTACGGGTTATATATGGATGAATCCCATGGTCTACCCAGCTATGTGTGGTTTATAATTGTGAAATTACTGTACTTTCTTCTATGGAGCAGTAGACTACTAAGAGGTATTCAGGTGATAAAATATGCTTATGCCAGACAGAGAATAAGCCCTATGTCTCAAGCAAGCATGAAAATTGTTTCCTTCTCTTTTCTATCTTTGTGCAATGGTGTTCAGCTATTTTCTTCAATTCAAGCAAATTCACTTTTCGCTGAGGGTTGTTCTTATTTATTTTCACTGTATCAACAAATGCTTCTACTATTTCAAGAACCTGACTTTGGATAAAAATAAGACCTATGCAGTAACACAGTCAACATAGGCTGTCTGGCCCCTCCCATTTTGAAACTTCAGTAATATTTGAATTCATTGATTAATGAAGCTTAATCTCAGAGCAAAGTAGAGATCTTAATTTTCTTTTGCTTGTTGTTGTTTAAGTAGCGTGGCTGCATTTCTGCTTATTTGCTGAAAGGCGCCACCAGCTATGGACTCTTGAACATCCAAACCAGCACATCTATTTTCTTTCTCTGCAGTTAGGAATTTCTGTAAATGCTTCTGGGATCTTTTACTAACCTTTCCATATTTCTTTTTTTCTTTCTCTGTTAAATTACTAATTGTCAAGTTTAGGAAGTGGGAAAAATCTAATAAAGACATGGACACAAGTATACGAGCATTTTGAATTAAAAGTAGTTCCACTTAGAAGCAGTATAAATTTAAAAAAATACTTTTAAATCCTTAAATATAACAGAATAAATACATTTTGCAAATAGGTGTAAAACTGCTAATATTTTATTACTATATACAGAGGAACTGCGGCTCAGCCCTTGGAGCTGATGTAGAGCTGGCAGGAGACAAACAGTTTAAGCAGGTTTTTGTCTGTATTTTGAGAATGTTTGATATGAAAATTGTTGGGAAAGGCAGTAAAAATATGATCACTTTAAGTCATTTGTGAGTCCTCGAAAACAGCAGCAGGATACATGTTCTATAGGCAATTCCAGTTGTAAACGACTTCCGTGGGAACTATTCATAAATAAAATGAGTAAAGTTCAGAATAAAAATTATGAAATTGACATTTTTTTTCCCCCCTGAACTTGCCAGTTGGAAGGAAGTATCAGCTAATACAGAGAATATAGAGGTAACCGTTAATGAGAATAAATGTACTGGGAGCTTTTTGGAGGTTTTAAGTGCCAATAGATAATCTGCAGTTCTCCTTAACTGCAGGGAAAAAAAGAATTCAGGTCAGTGGGGGAAAAGGACTTGAAAATGCTTCACTCTGTTTGTTGATTTAAATTTTCAGACAACCATGATAGAAAAGGAAAATTGGCACAATAGAAAATGAAAACTATAACCTCAAGAGGGCAAGCATTTATCTGCTTAACAATAATCAGAAAGCACGGACAAGAAATTTTCAACAATAAAATTAAATATAGAGCTAATATAGAGAAAAATCAAATGAGGCCTTAGAGTTTACAGCAGTCCCTGTTCCTTTTGTAATAACATTTGGAAGCTACTCTGTGCTTAAATATGATAAATAATTCTTTGTTACAAAATTTCAGTATCCATATGTAAAATCCCAGAGAGACAATAGTGGAGGAGAGATACAGCTTTTATACTCTGTTCAAATCTCATTCAAAATATAAAGTAAGGATTTCAATCCTTCTAAGATAATGCTTTCAAAAGGCCAGAGTTTCTTTCTCCTTTGTCATACATTATGGAAAGGCAGAAATTTGGAGAATTAAACCAGAATAGAGCAAAAAATTGAATAATATAATAATCTAATTTCAGAAACAGCTTTGAGTTTTTCCCTAGTAAACAAAGATTAAAACAATATACAGGAGAAAATATGAACGCTTAGAGGAAAATAATAAAAACATCTGTAGGTTTGACAACACTTATTGTCATAAAGAGAGGAGATAATTGTCAAAAGATCTTTTACAATGTAATTTTCAAAATCTGTTTATTTCTAAAAGTATCGCTCGATCTCAGTTGACTTATTTTCAGAAATGTTCTCCCACTGAAGAAAGTGGAGGGAAATTGCATCATATATATATATATATATATATATATATATATATGATAGCAAGAGGTTAGATTTTTTTCTAAAATCATGGGAATTGTATACAACAGATTCAGGGGTGGGTCTGGTAGGGCTGGGAATGGGAACCAGGCTTTGTCTTTATTGGTTCATGTGAAACTGCGCCTTTGTAATCATCATATGATAGATAATATGATTGTTAAATGTAATAATTGTTTGCTAAAGTGAATATATTATTGTTTGATCATAATAAGAATCATGAGAACCAATGTAATCGTAACAAGAATCATGAGAAAGGGTATTTTGGGGACCTGATGAAAATCACGGGAATCCATGCTTGGATTAGATCAATGTATACGATAGAACAATATAGATTTAGAAATTATTATATAGTTACATAACGAAAAGGGTATAAAGATATGTCCCTCTCGAATCCATGTCGGAATCAGATTCGAGTTTGTACCCTGACTCCGAGAGCTCTTCAATAAAAGCACCTGCATATAATCATCCTGTGATTACGTATTTCTACGCTAACACGTATGTATGCATATACATACGTGCACACACATATCTATACACATGTTTTAAGAGTGTTGCATGATATTGTAATAATTTAGAATTTACAAGTAACACATTTGACTATTGGCCATTACTCCTATGCTTCTATTTAATTTGTCATGTCAATACATACTTAGGAGACTGAGTTCTGGTCTACTCTGCAATATACAGTATGAGATTTTTATGGTACATCAGCATGTGGGGTGTTTAGGTTTCATTGTCATTTCCATGCAATCAGGAAAAGGTCATCTTTCCTGTTACTAAAATAAAACTACACTCCCAATGTCACATTCAATAGGACATAAACTACACCAAAATGCCATGTTAGGTTTAATATCAGCACTTTCCACTCCCCATCCCAAAGAGGAAAGAAAAAAAAAAAAGGAATAGAAGAAAACAAAAGTAAAGAAATGAGATAGTCAAGAGAATAAAACAAGAGAGGAAATGAGATTTAAGAGAAAGAAAAATAACATTAAAAAAACAACAAAAACAAAACAAAAAAATCCCAATATTGAGCCTCAACCAGGAAAAACTTGTTTTCAGCTTTTCAATTTTTCAACTGGCTTAAATTTCAATGGTCTCAAAACACTGGCAAAGCTTTTCTTTGGGAGAAGGCAGCTTTATTATTATTATTATTATTATTATTATTATTATGCTATATTTGTCTGACTGATAAAATAGTTACTTATGAAAATATTTCCTTGCTGTAAAAATTCAACATCTCTATATTTGGTATTTTCAAGTGGCTAGATATTGCTACTAATTCTCCTGTGGCTATGGAAAATAATACTATTTTACTGATTGACAAACAAATTCTATATAAAATGTTACTAGTTAGCCTTTAATTGTCCCATGGAGGGTAACATGGCAATGATTCTTTTCACTTATATTATTGAGTATATTAATCAGTTGTAATGGCTTGTTCCAATGCAAGTCATTATAGTCGTATATTCTTTGGACATTAACTGTTGTGCCACCTAATTTTTTGTATTGTGGTCAGACAACATACTGACAATGAGCAAAGAATTCTTCTTGAAATGAGAAAACCACAGTGGATTTCAACCTTTCTGTTCCTGGTCACCCAGTAATATCTTGGACCAGCATTCGCAAAGATCATTCCAGAATAGAGAGAATCTGAAAATAAAGACACATTTACAAAATGTGGAATGAATAATGACCACATGCATTTTGTGAAAATTTATGTTATACGCAAATATTATAAGCAAAGACATGGGCACTTATGAAATTAGGTCTTCCCACTTTGCAGACGCAGGAGAACAGAAAATATGATGACCTCAAACTAATTAAACCAAGAGGTTATTCCAGCCAATGTCATCTCTGCAAAGCCCTAGTGCTTTGTGCCAGAATCAGAAATCTGACCACAGTACAGACCTGAGGGTTTATGAGCAGAGTCTTGTGCCCTTTGAAATCTAATGCAGTCCTCCAGCTACAGATGTCTTCTCTCACTCCTGACAGGCTGCATCTCCTGGAAAATGGGAGAAAATAGCCATTGCAGTCAAATAAAACTCCAGGGCATGGCACAATTCAGGGTGAATGGTCCAGCTGCCATCAGGTACCAGTGCTGTAATATTTGTGTGAGTCACAGTCAGTTTATGCAACATAGTCAGACATGCAGAAACACTGACAGTAAGATTCCTAAAAGATTAAATTAGTTACTGTTGTTGTTGTTATTATCATTATTTCTTCCAAAGAAGGGACCTAAATATAAGTGCTGTTACGAAGTTATTGACAGAATCTTGACATTTGCTGCTACAGTATGTGTATGCATCTCTAATATTATGCAGCTGTCTGCTGGATTGTGTTTAGATCCTGTGCTGTTCATTGGAATTCCATTTTTGCTTTTAGTCAGTGACACCACTTTGAAACCACTTTCATAGGTCACAGATCTCAGAAAACAGAAAGCTGACACTAAGATTGTGGAGGTTTTTTTAACCGAAAATCAAACCAAGTGTTTAGTTTTTCCGTCAAGTTGAAAAACTGCTAGCAGCTTTTTTTCCTTTGTTGTATTCTCTGTTTCCAGATTTACAGCCCTGTATGGTCTGCTGAACAAGAAAACTTACTGCAACAAATCTCAGCTGTAAAAATGTCTTCTCTCAGAGTGGGTTGGGACATTCTGGTTGCTGGGACAATTTTATCTGTCTTTCCCTGCTCTCTTCCTCCTTCATTTAAATAATATGATCAACGAATAGGAATAAAAATGGAAGTCTCCTGTTATACCTTATTATGTTGTTAGTAGTGACAAATATCTATTTTCTCAGAGCAGTCACCATGCTTCCTTTTAGCACCTTGCCTAGAAGATTTTCTGGAATGTGATGGGTTCCTTTACTCTCATGGAAACTTTGGAATTTTGTATCCTGTTACACCTGTTTAACTGACTTATTTCCTGACTATTTAGTGGCTTAAATATATAAATTTATATTTTTATATATATATACATCTTTCTAGAAATATTGCATTAATAGCATTTACACAGGTATCAGTAAGGTATTATACCTGATTTTCATGTAGCTTATTGTAATGCCTTGCATCAAATCAAGTTCTAGTGCCTTTTCTGCTGAGCAGCAGCTGAATGAGGCTAACATGTGTCAGATTCCTTAGCTCTGAGTAATTCCCATATAAGCCACCACACAGCATATGTTCTCCTGCTGTGTGTTCACTGCATGGGAAAAGCAACCAAGCATCCATCCTCAGTGACTGAAGAGTGGTACTAGTTACACAGCAAGAAATTTTCAGGCGGTGAAAACCTCTGGAAAAAAAAAATAAATTAAAAAAATTGTTCATGGTGAAACAAAATAGCCAAGCACATAAAAAAGGAATGGCTCATTTGTCATATGTCTCCATTACTGACATCTTGTGTCAGGTCAAAACCAGAACTTCTTCCATTGACAAGTGAGTAATGACATTGCACAGTAATCCTGATGCCAGGGGGGAAGAAAAAAAAAAATATCAAAAAACCAAACCCAACAAAAAAGCCTAATCCAACAGCTAAAGGCACGCACAGGAATCTGGAGGCTTTAAATTTTCTCTTGGAAGTTCTAGGCTTTTCTCTTACACTAGCTGAGCTACAGATCCTGCTCTGAGCCTTAAATGTCACTTGTTGGTAGAATTTGTCTGGAAATTGAATGAGAGCAAAAACCTGAAAAATCTACAAAAGTAAACAAAGTCACTGTGAATCTCCTATACCCCTTCTAACTATCAATCAGAAAACTAATTCTGTAAGTGCAAACAGTAGGTAAGTTTGAAATCAGCATGCTCTTATCGCCTCATCCTATGCTATGTTCAAAATCATCAATTTTATGTCTGCATCTTTATTTGAAGAAATTTCAACCTTTCTCCTTATTTTATATAGACGGTATTGATGACAACAATTTTAAATCCCGTCAAGAAACAAAAAACTGAATATATAAAGTATATGAGTAGCTATGTGCCAAACTCTAGACAAAATTCTTCTCTTACCTGGAATGTGTGGGAGTAAGCTTTGAAAATTTTCAGTTCTCAGCTCCATGTTCCAATTTGGCCTATTATATGCTAAACAAATTTAAAGTGTAAAAATTTAAAATAGTGTTTTCATATATATACAGGAAATGGAAAATCAAACAGTTTCAAAATGAAAATAATCTACCAGTCTTGGTCATAGCTCTCCACATTTTCAATCAATTCCAGCTGAATAAATAAATGTAAAAGACATGAATTCTATTGATGCAGTGTTGATTGCCCTGCTTTTGCAACATAGAGCAAAAGAAATCTTGTAAAGTCTATAAAATAAGCTAACAGAGAAAATTTATATATTGCTTGTGTCTTAAACAAAAATTCTGCTTTTAAACTGTATTCTTCTTCCCCAATGTGTAGCATAGAGCTATCGGTATGATTTATATTTATTCTGAACATGTACATCCACTTGAAAGAGTGCCTATGAGGAATGCTTAAGCTATGTGGAAGGCAGAGATTAAATCACATCAATACTGCTGAGTTCAAAAGCAAGGAATCTTCATGTGTATTTTCTGCTGTCTAGTCTCATGCTGATTCAGAAATATTTTCATAATTTTACATTCTCTTCTGTCTCATCAGTTTTTCAGGATAGGTTACAGATTAGGAAAACTCAATCTCAGAATACAGAATAATGACATATAAATGGCTGTATTAAAATAATTTTTGTAGGGATTTTAAAAAGAGCTCAAGAAACTTACATAACATCCAAGGTATTATAATGAAGTACTTCAAATTGTAGATGGATCTGCAACTATTTCCCTTTCATAAAAAAAGAAAATCAATAAACCTTAGAATAGGTTATTATTTAACAGTTTGAGTATACTGACTATACTAAATTATTCCATTTACTTCTACTATGTAACTGTCATTCTTTTAATTATGGAATGAAAAAAATAAATCTATGAAAAGTTAACCCAAAACTTTATACCTTTATATTTGCACTCTTTTATATTTCAATTACATCACATATACATTTTTTCTTACCCTTTTACAATGATGTTAAAATTCAAGACTTTTACCTCCTCATTGAAAAAAAAGTAAAATATTGTTTTGTCACCTTCAAAGAAAATTTCTTTTATCTTATCTTGTCTTGTCTTTCCCTTTCTTTTCATTTTTTTGTGGGTTTTTGTGGGGGTTTTTGTTTGTGTTTGGTTTGGTTTGAATATTTCTGAATCTTGTGTGTTATTCAATCACTGGACCATCTAAGCTTTCATGCTCCTTACAAATCTCTGAATAAGGTTACTGAAGTGTTACAGAAAAATGGCTCTGCAATTTCAATATTATCTATATTTCTCATTTTAAGAATTTTATTACAAAGGTCAGTACTGACTAAATATGTTGTAGAAAGAAGATGTTAATAGAAGTGCGCACGACTGCAGCGGTTCAGCCAAATCTAAGACCATGGAAAATATGAGGCAATGATAGTTTAAAGGACAGACAAGGGAGTTATTTTTAGCATTACACTTGTAAGTCTGAAATAATCATTATTTTTCTCAAATCTCAGTGTCTAACCTATGTTAATAAGTAAGACCTTTTATAATGATAAATCTGAATATTAAGAGAAAATTGGATATGAAAAATAGATGGATTCTGCCATATGCAAACACCCAAATTGCTAGATACATAGTTTCGGAGAGAAAAGATAAATATTTTCTGAATTTTGGATTTAGAAAATGTGAACGTTTCTGTTTCCCAGTTAAAAACTTAAGAGATTATAGCCACTTTTGATGATCTGTGGATGGTTCCGACACAGAGTAGAGAAGTGAAATACTTGCCTGTGTCTATACTTCACTCTTTGTGATCACTACCTTTTGATATTTTTTCATATATGACTGGGATATAAAAGACAAATTGACAATTATTAATTTTAAATGCAACAACAACAAAAAAAATTATGGTTAAAAATCCCAAGTGAAGAATCAGGGATCTTTGGTGACTTCAAAGTGAAATAGAATGCAAAAGCATATGTTCCCCCCTAAAATGGAACTTAGGTTTCAAAATAAAAATGTACAGTAATTTCACAATTATAAGCCGCACCTGAATATAAGCTGCACTTTTTATTTTTTTTATTTTTTTTATTTTTTTTTTAGGTGAGGATCCATGTGTAACAAAGTAACAAATTAGTAACAGAATCGCTGCCAGCTGGGTTTGGTGTCAGGTGCTCAAGTTGCAACAGTTTTCATAGACCAGCGAAGCCTTTAAAGGCAGCCCCAGGCACCCTCCCTGGCTGGCTCTCACTTCCGGGTTGGCATTTCACTGGGATTTGTCCATAGATAAGTTGCATCTGAATATAAGACGCACTACTGGGTAGGCTGGAGTCTTCAATGAAGAAGATGCGGCTTATAATTTTGAAATTACTGTATTTTAAAATGTTCAAATACTGATTGTGTGAAATTTAAATTTCAGGTATGTATTCTGTATTTTCATACATCCATATGAAAATTATAAATTAACTGAAATTTTCTGGTTTGGGATAATATATTTTATATATATATATATTTTAAATTTTTCTTTTGTATAAGATAACAAAAAAAATTAAAAATAGATTGGAAATAGAGTGTATTTCATATACAAAATACATTTTAAAAACAAAAAAGCTGAATGAGCACTATAAATAGCAGACACCATGGCCTGAACTGTAATTTAATACTTCTGGCAGTTTTACACTTAGTCAGTTATTATATCAGCTTCCATCTATAAATACCTGCTGTTAACACTATATAAATACCATTTAGCTCAAGGAATTCACAAACACAGACAGGTACAAGCTATATGCCAGGCCCCATTTCAGCTGCTGTAAAATAGAGCCATCTCTGGGGTAACTGCACCAGCTGCCTTGTGCCAATTTTAGGAGGAGAAGTAAAGTACAGTAGTGAACATAACTGCAGCAGAGTTGATGGGAGAGCTCACCAGCTTGGTGCCAGGACCTCTCCACATAAACCATGCTCATTTAGTAGCTACAGATTTCTGATCTATCTTTACGAACTTTCATATCCATGACTGCAAGCCAACTCATGTTTTTGGATAACCACTTGACATGGTGCTCTGCAAAGAAAACCAATCCTCATTATGAAGAAATCTGAATGGCAGGTCACTTGTTCAATGACTAGGAAAGACTTCTTTTATGATTGGAAACAACCTTCCTTCAGCCAACTAGAGAGCTGAAGAGGGACTTTTTACAATGGCATGTAATGTTAGGACAAGGGGGAATGGCTTCACGCTGAAAGAGAGCAGGTTTAGATTCGATATTATGTTGACTGCAAGGGTGATGAGTCACTGGAACAGGTTGCCCAGAGAAGCTGTGGATGCTCCATCCATGGAAGAGTTCAAGGCCAGGCTCAGTGCGACTCTGAGCGAGCTGGTCTGGTGGAAGGTGTCCTTGCCCCTGGCAGGGGAGATGGAACTGGGTGATCTTTAAGGTCTCTTCCAACCCAAACAATTCTATTATTCTAGGAATACTCTATATTGAAATCCTGTGTACATTAAAATAAAGGAGTTTAAATATATGATTATGTGGGAGAAAAAAACTCATTGCAATTAAATAGTAACCAGATACACTTTGTTATGTTTTAGGAGTTACTCTGAAATATTAGCAAGAACCATTTAAATAAGGAAATTTTGTAATTACATGATTTACAGAAAAATTATGAATGCTTAAAACTTTTTCAAGGAGTGAAAATTCTTCAGAATGTCTACTAATTTATTCTTCTTACATAGTAAAGGTCTAGAAAATGTGTATGCAAATGCATATCTCAGAGGTACCTTGCATATTTGAGGGGGAAATATATTGTACATAATATTTACAACAGAGTGCCTGAAATTGCAGCACTCTGTACAGTTCACTGATAGACCATTTTATTACCCAGAATCCTGCTATAGTATCAAGACATCATTCATATATGTTATTTGAGTGAGATATCATGCTGTTCACACTCTACTTGTAATTGATGATGACACTCATGAGGCAATGCTATATCTGATTTATACTCTTTATTGGACTTGAATATTTAGCTTGAATCTCCTGTCCAGTTTTTATAATCTTCTTTTAAATGTAGAGCTCCTGGATATTGAATCCTTTAATAAATATGATAACTGTACGACTCTAAAAACCTTGAAGATTAACATGTTAGATGAGTAAAAGGAGTATGTCAGAGACAAGAAAGATTATAAAAATATAGTAAAGTTTTCAAAAGAGAAGGTTTTTTGCCTGGAACATAATAAGGTTTTCTGAAAGGTTTATAAAACTATGCTAATTGGGAAAAGGTGAATAAGGAATGATTACTTGATGTTTCTCATAACAGAGAAACTAGGGGGAAAAAAATAATTTTGCCAGTGGTTTAGAACAAACAAAAGATTTTTTTTTTTTTTTTTCATTAAAAAAATTTAAAATAATTCATGGGGAATACTTACAGGAAAATAAATATTATTGTGCAGAGAGAATGACAAAGTTCCTAAATTATCAGTCAAGAAAAGTCAGATGAGTGATCTATCTAGTGTTCCTTTCAGCTTTGATTTTTTTTTTCCTGAGATTCTTATTTTGAGTCATTATGGGAAATAAGCTGTAGACTGAATGGTTTGTCTCTGTGTTTATGAGTATTCCTAGAGTCATAACCTTGATCATTATTTTTATGGATTGATAAAGATTATCTTGGGGGGTAATCATAAATCCTCCTCCAACACCCTTTAAACTCTTTATCCTATCTCAATCTCTATTTAACATTTTTTACCTAGGAATACTAACGTTACACATGGTTACAGAGAATTCTGCTCAGTTCAAAATTGGAAATCACATAAGAAAGGGAATACTAAGTGTCCATGATTCTTAAGCGTACACTCTTCAGTTCATTTTTAGATCTGGACAGCAGCAAAGACAGGTCTCACTGAGAGTTTACTGAGTTATAGTATAGATTCACGAATATAGAATGTGTAGAGTTGGGAGGGGCCACTGAGACCATATAGTTAAATTCCCTGCTAAAGCAGGGATTATGTTTAAGAGTCTTATGCCTACAATACGAAATTTGAATCTTCAAGGCTTGTACAATCAGGGAATCTAAACTTCCTATTCCCCAGGATTCACAATGCTTCTACGATAAATATGTATGAAGTAAATAAAACTTTGCATTTTCATGTGGTCTGAAATTGTCACAAGCACTTTTATTTCCTAAATTTTATACCATTTTCTACTAGCTGATGAATAAATGTCATAGTCTTTTATGTAAAAAATTAAATTTCAATAAGTAAATGGAGTTAAGAAGAACTGGCATTCAGTATGGTACCTTCTTCTCTGTGTTTAAGTTGCATCATACAAAGGATTTCTGTGAAACTTAAACTGAATAAAAGGTAAGGGAATTACTCTGTTACAATAATAGTGAGCAGATAAAATTGGAAATTTTTGAAACTACTTTCCCATTACAAAGGTAAGGTGGTCTTTTCCTGATAAAAACAGAGTTCAATAAGTTTTGTATTACAGCTTTGCAAAATTTGTGGCAAATTACAGTAAATGAGCTGAATTTTGATAGGATGATATTACTGTATACAAAGAGAATAATAATGATGTCCTTTCCATGGTTCATTTCTAGACATGATAAAAGCAAGAATTAGCTGTGGACATATTGAAAAATCCTCATTACTAGCTCACATTTTTCATGCAGAGGAAGCACTTTGCTCTGCTCTGCCTTTATTCCTTCTAGCAGGCATATATCCTCAAATCTACCAGTTACACATTAATTCATCATCATTTTCACCTGTGGCTCTTTTTTTACTCATCGCTTTTTAAATTTCAACAAGTCCTGACCAAACATAAAGTGATGCATTCATTCAAAAATGAGCATCCACTCCTGATAAAATTGGAAGATCACAGTGACTTGTAGATTGGTAATACCTGAAGACCTGAGTCCAAGCTCAAAACACTTGGACTTTGAAAAGGAAACCAAAGAAAAATGAAATTTTGAATCAAATATCTCTTTGATGTAGAATAATCTTTGTGGATTATTTTTTCCCTTTGCTATTCTGCAATTTACCTGGGCATTACATTACTTTCATAATATAAGGAGATAATCGTAGGCAGTGTGCACATCACAGGACAGTATGTGTTGCAAAGTTACAGTAATTTCACGATTATAAGCCGC
>VRYO01001463.1:54369394-54389760 GCA_009812075.1 Sialia sialis
TGAAATTACTGTAAATTCCTATAATTTCCTAGGTTATAAAAAAATAGGTGTAAGCATGTTCTTAGATGAATAGTATTCTTTTAGGGCTCCTTCCTCTTTGAATATTGTTAACTACGTTGTGAGTCACAAACATGCAGAAGAGGAAATTCAATTATTGTGCTGAAGTCTTTCTAAGTGTTTTCATTTAAGAATTTTTTTTTCATTGCTAAGATGAGTTTCTAGCAATGTGTTAGATTAGTCCATGGGAAGAAGTCTCATTCAGGGTATCCTATACCTGACACACCTATTATTGGCAATGTTCATACAGATGTCCTATTTTAGAGGGAAGACATATTTCATTAATCTGGAGCTTCATCATCCATGTTTATACTACAATTATGGTCAATTGACCTTGTCTTTCTGCCATTCTTTTTCTTTTCCTCCACAACAAAGATGAGATAAAGGGAGGGAAATCACTAAACTGATTAATTCTAGGGGATTTTTTACTCCAAAGGAGATGCACTTTCTCACAAGTTGCTCCACGTGCTTGTGGGCGTCAGCTATGCCCTGTAGTTTGTTGGACCAAGATTGAACTGGCTAGATAAGAATCAGGGAATCCCGAGCCTATCCTCAGAGTTTGCAAGGATTTTAAATATTTAAACCAGTAATTAAAAAATATAATATATCCTTAGCAGAAAAAAAGCTTGATTCATTAATTTAAAACCAAGAAAGCGGATTCAGAAAAATAGAGCAGAATTTTCTTTCTGACAGTCTCTTTTGATTGTCAAAAAGACAATCTCTTTTTGCTTGTTTCCACTCTTAGCACAGTCAAGAAAACAATACTTGCCATGAAAGGTTAGGTAAAACCAAATCCACCACATCCTGGAATATAGAAAAAGTAAAAGCATTATGAGTAAGGCATCTGAAACTTTAGGAGGTCCTGTGAGATGAGCAAGTGCAATTATGTTGTCAGCAACATCTAGATGAAAATTAGTATCAGCTCTCTTATTATGAACTAAACCTGTGAGACCCTACCTAATCTGCAAAAAAGGTCTGCAAAACTACACCAAGCTGAGAGGTTGGTGAACAGTAACAGTATTAAATCACAAGCAAAAAAATTCATGACAAGATGAGGAGCAATGCCCACAAACCACAAATTTCATCTCAATGTGAGGAAGAATTTCTTTATGTTCAGAGTGGAAGAGCAATGGACCAGGCTGCCGAGGGAAGTCATAGAGGTTCCCTCTCTGGATACACTCAAAATTCACCTGGACAAGTTTCTGTGTCACCTACTCTAGGTGGCCCTGCCTTCGAACATTGGTTGGACTGGGTCATCTTAAGAGGTTGCTTTCAACCCTAATGATTCTGTGATTTTCACAAAGAATGAGCTATAAGCTTAAATGAAGCTGGCATGTAGACATGATTTTGTTTTGGCATAAATAGGTCTTTTGCCATTCAGGTCCAATAGACTTCAGAAGAAATCCAAATAAATATCGTATATTCGAACAACTGTATAATTATTTTATCACATGGACATCAGGAAGAAGTGTGGTACTTGGATGTTTTTTCTATAGGAAATGCCCAGAAATATAATCTTCAAATATTTTGTGATGGAGCCAGAGATTTTTAGGATGGGACAATTCAGCAGGTATCATAATACAAAACCCTTGTGCCAAGACCATTTTTTGGAGTACATCTGTTTCTTCTAACTACAAATCCTCATATTTATACAAATTTCTATTCTAAAACTTTCCTTTCTTAATCTTCTTGTTCCCTTGCTGTCCTTTCTATTGTGTTGGAGTCCTCAAATGTAGCATGGAAATTTTCTTTTAATCTTCTTTGTTATAGAAATAGTGCATAGCCTACCCATTGAAAATTCAATGTCCATTTTACATAGAGAAACAGCGAAAGTAGCATTCTGAATTTAGCTATATAGAGGTGCTTGCAAATGAAGAGAATACTTTGTATAGTTAATTTGACTATATTTTAAGCTTCTAATACGTTACAAGTAGCGACTTGGAGTCTCTCTTGTATCAGCCTAACTCTTACTCCATTTTACGCTAATCTACACTACTGGATTCACTAACAGTACTAATATGTGGCCATACTCCCAGCAATTTTACAATTTCAACTTTAAAAAACTATTATTGAAAGAATAATTTATTTTTATTCTTGGTTTTTAATGTTCAGCACATCAATAATAAAATTCAAATTTAAAATGAAAAATATTCTGCTTATGGGATCTATTGTCCATTTAATTCATAGTAATTCAGTATTTTTAAACCAAAAACTACTGGTTTCATTTTACTTCTGAACAGATTTAGTTCTGTTTTCTGTTAGTGCTCAATAATCATATCTAAAGTAGGTAAAACTAGATCCTAAGTTTAGAACTTCAGGCTTTACCCTTATGTCAATATCTTCAGTGTTAATGATTAAGAGCCAACATGTGTGTTCCAAACTTAAAAAAATTTCTGGGATGAAAATTTCTTAGTTGTGGAACTTGTGAAGCACCTTGATTAGGTGTCAGACCTTTTCTTCCCCTCCACATGAATAAAAGCAAACTTTTCCCATAGTACTGTAAATCATGTGAAACCACTGCCATGAAAATG
Organism: Sialia sialis; assembly: GCA_009812075.1. Lineage (NCBI taxonomy): Eukaryota > Metazoa > Chordata > Aves > Passeriformes > Turdidae > Sialia > Sialia sialis. Next base: position 54,371,983 of record VRYO01001463.1, read on the forward strand.
TGGGGTCACAGTCTATTTTACAGTGCTGGTGGTAATAAATGGCAAGTGCTTACCCATAGGACAACAATTCACAGCAATTTCTTTTTACTGCAACTGGTACTTGTGACTGCAAGGTCAGAGTGTGAATGTGCAGAGCATTTGAAGCCTTGAGTATCTTGTGTATTATCCCAGAATTTTAACTATTAGCATTACTGACAGTCTTCTACATTTATAGCACAATGTTTTAAGGTAAAAGATGTGCCAAGCTACATATAGAAAGAAGGGCTTCTTGCAAATGTATTTGGCTTGTATTTTTTTATTTTTAATTATTCCTTTAAATTACTTGGGTTTGACCAGTACAGTAAAATATTTTTGTTAAAAGAATAATAATTATATGTCCATATGCCTATGAACACAATTTTTATTTTTTACTTAATATGCCAAAGTTGAAGAATATTTTATACATACAGTTCATCTTCTCACTACAAAAATGATACAATTCTTCTGCTATATGATGTGTGTATCTAAAACAAAGTAGATACTTGCTATTGCTCCTAAATACTTCTTCTTCCCCAGGTAAAATGTATTTAAAAAAAAAAGAAAAATCTTGCAGAAACAGGGTTTGAACTTGAAATTTATCAAAAGTCCTAGCATAAGTTAATATAATGGAAGTATATTTAAAGCTAGCTATCACTATCTAATAATTACATAAAATATTCAGGAGTATTATGGTAGCAACAGAATAATCACTAAATGCTGACATTCCTATTTTAAACTATGGAGAGTAAGACAATTTTTTTTTAATGCAGAAATTCTGTTATTTATTCCTTAAATTACTACATCAAGCCAACACCTCTGTTCTGTCTCTTCTTGCGTTTTTTAAGATGTGTTCCCTTTTAGCCCATTACTGTATAAAATGCAACAGCAAAGATCAGCTGATATATGAGCAAGACAAAACACTTGTGTATAAAGTTGTTTCAACTAACACAGTGGAAAGAGTTTATAATACTACAAACTTTGATGAGTTGGTGAACCTGTACATTATTAATACAGGAGCAGTTTCATAGGGAAATGCTGCCTTAAATGAAATATGAATGCATTCTTTGTGCATCAGAGCAGAACTTAGATTTACTTGCACGTTTACGGATAATGAAGCTATAATCAAGTTAGGATCAAATTAAAAAAATGAGATTAAAATATTCGGTACTGCTTTGTATTTTGCAGATCACGTTTGCTGGTGCCTTGTACTCAGAATTCTCAAGGTCTTAAACGCTGGCTATGGTAAATGTAAAGGCATTAATTTTTTCAGGCTACTGTAATATATTTTATTTGTCCAAATTATCTTATGAGGTGCTGAAAAACAAAACAACCAAACAAAACCAGAATAAGAACATACCAGTTGTCTACGGCTATTAAAAAAAATAAAAAAAAATTACATAGGCAACCATAAATTAAAATATTTCCATTTGACAGTAAAAATCAATGAATAAAATATAAACTTTATCAGAGATTGCTATTAATCTTCTACATATATGGACTTTATAACCAATCCATAAAATAACTTCACTGGCATAAATATTTTATTTTTTCTCTGATGATTTATTTATGGTCCTCATTTTCAAGCATATATATGTCATAAAAGGTCTACTGTTACTGTGTTTGTGGAGTTTTTGTATTAACTCTGTGGTTAATAAGACCATAATTTTACAATTGACTGCACAAGGTGAAATGAAAACCAATGTCTAAGTATAAAATTTCTGCTGTTGTAGAATTATTATTTTTATTAATTTTTTCCATTTAATCCCAAGTTAACATCTTATGTTATATGTGTATTTATCAAAATGCTGTCATGAGTTGATCTTGGTTGGTTTCCAGGTGCTCACCAAGCTGCTCTGTCACTGCCCTTCTCGACTGGGGTGGGTAAAAAATAAGATGGAAGAAAATCCCTAACTTTTAGGTCAAGACAAAGGGATTTTACTAGAACGAAGGAAGAATGCCAAAAATTTTGTTCTGTACTTCTGATCAGCAAGTAATACCTGTCCACTTCCCAGGAAGTCAGGCTTCAGCACACGTAGCACTTGTTCTTGAAGGAAAACTCTGTAAATAACAAGCAGCCTCTTCTTCCTCCTCTCTTCTTAGCTTTTATATCTGAGCAGATGCCACAAGACATAGAATATCTTCTTTGTGAGCTTAAATCAGCTATCCTGGCTGTGCCCCCTCACAAGATCTTTCCCACCCCTATCCTAGTGGTGTGTGAGGATGCCTAGCACTGATGCTGTGCCAGTGCTGCTCAGCAGGACCCAAAAAAACTGGCATGTTGTCAACACCTTTTTAGCTACCAATGGAAAGCAACTGTGAGGGCTTCTGTGGGGAACAGCATCACAGCTAGATCCAATACAAACATGTAGTTGTATGTGAAAACATGTTTGTTTTTTCTCTTCGTATGTGTGTATATATGTATGACACCTGAAAAAAAAAAAAAACAAACTAAAACAACAACAACAAAAAAAAGAAAAACAAAAAAACCCTTTGTTCTTTTGCATTACTAAAAGCAACATTCAGAATTAAAGGGATTCTAATACGGGTTTTCACATATGTAATATTATGTCTTTCCATGAGCCTTCTGAAATGTAGTTTTTAGAAAACTGACAAGAAAAGATTTTTGTAATGAAACAGAATATAATACCTTTAGATGAATAAATATTAAAGGCAATCAGCTTGAACTTAGGAAACTTGGAGAAAGCTAGATAAGTTTGTGTGACTTTGGTACATGAAATAGAAAAACTCAGTGAAACAACATATTAAAAGAGAAAATATCAATGTTTTCATCTATAACATTTTGTCCTTAAGCCCTTAAATTTGCCAAAAGTAGCAAATGAATTTTGCAACAGCTAGGAATGGGATGTTTGGTGTAAGATAAGAACAACATTTTCTTCAGGGGGTGACTTTCAAAATGTTTCTCAGTTGAATAACCAGGAACAGTTTCAGTCAGTGTGCACAGGACATGCCTAAGGAGATCCAGAGGTTCTTTATAATTTAGAACACTGCCTAAAAACTTTGTGCTGCTGGGCTGAGTAGCAACACTGATTAAACAATATTCAGATGCAAATCACCTTGAAAAAATAATATTAGACAACCTATATAAAACACTCGAGCTAGAAATTATTTTTAACATCTTTTTCTTCTAATTTTTTTTTCAAACCAAGGATCTTTATAAGTTTAAACATTAAATTTGCATTTATAATGAGCAGTAGTATATAGTAAGTGAATTCTGTGAACTGCACGCTTGAAAAATAGTCCATTGTCAAGTTATGCTTAAGTAAGGACTTTATCCATTTACTGAAAAGCTTTTCCATATTCTTTATTCAATACTGTACCCTCAGAATGTAATTATGATTCTGCAGTGTTGACTTACATAAAATCACAATTTTAGGATGTCTTTGTATTTGTACATTTTTTTATGTTCACTGCTAACATTCTCAGTGAATCTGTTTCTTTACACAAGCATATTTTTTCTCAATCATATGAGAAATTAGGACATAGGAAAAATGTATTAGTTGTAAATTTTGAAGATGAAAATTCTACAATAAGATACATACTAATTCAAAGCTAATGAATTGTCCAGTATCAATTCAAATTTGCTATTGATACTTTTGTTTAATGTGAAAGTACTAAAAGCTATTTTGCAAAGACTTATGAGATATCCAGGAATTACTTTTCTTAGCTTTCAGAAGTTTCATATTTCCTTGAAAGTATGATGAAAGTACATATGTACAAAAATAGATGATGAATCTGCTCCTGTACATTATTTCAGAATTCTGGGGGAAAAAAAAAATAAAAAAAATTCGGCCACTATATAAAAGACTGTATGATACAGAAGATAAATGCCTTTGAATAACTGATGTAGTGTCATTCCGGTAATGGAAAAAAAAAAGTACCATAAATGTAATACTCTGTATATAAAATAGCATACAGCTGTAAAGTTTACTTCAAAATGAATGTCTTCAAACAGGACTTTCTTAAAAAAAAATCATAACTCTTAAACATTTCTTGCATATTTGCTGACAGAGCACACTGAACCCTGCAAAATCAGCATTCCTTCTTAACACTGGGTATATTAGATAAGAAGCAGGATTATTTACCATGGGCTAAGCATAGTGAGCATTCTAGCATAATTTTTTTTTTTATGAGAACTTTCTTGCATCTGCCAGGCTGGAGTTCATGTGCAGAGATATGCAGAACCCTCTGTAACATTCTAGTAAAATCAAATGCCTGGGTTGCTGGCTATGCTCTGGATCTTTTATATAGGCATCACCTGAGCACTGGCTCAATGTGCTACTTGACCCTCCCTATTAAAGAATTCAGGTGCAAGGAAGGCTCCAGTCACCCTGGGTTGAGGTCAGATTGAGTTTGTTAGGAGGTGCAGGAGCTCCCTCTGGCTCACACTCGTGTCACCCCACCACATCATCATTTAGCAGCATCAGGGACCCTTTCAGGTTTCTCTGTTGTCTAGGTAAGCTCCAATGATCCTGGACCTCATAACCAGAGTTTCCATAAACTTCCAAAGCAGAACCCAGAGTCTGTTGCACATACTGTAGTATCTGTTGGCTCCTCCACTAGCTGCAGTTTAGGACTGTTCATTTATTCTCCATCAATGTTACCCATTAAAGTTGAACAAATTTTCTCACAGTTCTTCAACATGACAAAGTTTATCCTCTCCTGCTTTTCCCATGAAGGACTCAGTTCTTAACTTTACCAACATTCATAGGATAATCCAAAAGCTGTCAAACTACTCTACATTTAACAAATCAATTTAGTAGACTTTTAGTTTAAAAGAAGCTTAAATTATGTACTGGAATAGTAGGAAAATACTAATGATAATGTTGTTGCTTCATTTTTCTAAGAGCATTAATAATTAATAATTAATAATATTATTGAATGCAAAGATTTATTAACACTTGCAGAGAACAAAATTCTAACCCATAAAAACAATACATCAAGGATCTTGGAAAAAAATAAGGATGAGACCACAGTAACAACCTGTGCACCCTTTCACTGAACAATATTTTAAAAAAATAAATTTTGAGACACTACAAAAACGAGGTCATAACAGATGCCATATTTTTTTGCAAATGACCAGCTAGTGGTGCAGAACTGCGTAATGAACTAACAAAGCTGTTCACATCTGTCAGCCTAATAGAAATGGCTTTAAAAGAACAAATAGGGGCCTGCATTAAAAAGAGCTGGTTGTGTATGCATCACTTCAGACTTTGGTGTGGAGAACTGATCACACAGAGCTCGTTACTTTATGGTTACATGTACATGCATATCTCGTTGTCAGGAAACTGCACCTTATTATGTGGAATAAGGATTTGTTGCTTGAGTTTGCTCTGATTGCTCACCATTGAAGAGTGTCTGTTAAAGGTAATTAAAAGATCATCTAAAAATGTTCACAGCACATTTGATTTCATGTCCTTTACCCATTTCCTTCCTTCCTTCCTTCCTCCCTCCCTCCCTCCCTCCCTCCCTTCTTTCCTTCTTCTATGCTGTCTGTTGCATAGTGATGTTGTAAAGAGAAATGGCAATAGCTATTGGTTACGATTCGTTCAGTGCACATAAATACTGAGAAATGCTGTATTGATCAGGTCACTTAGCATTCACACTTCTCAATATCTAGCAGTATCCAGTCTGTCTGGGTTTTGGTTTTGGTTTGGATTTTATGGGTTTCAATGCAGACAGATAATAATACAAAAGCAGCTGTTCTGCAGATGGGAGTTGAGGATACTGGTGTCCATGGTAAGGGGCAGAAGTGAATAAAGCAAAGGAACTGGAAGAAACTAGATGTTGATTCAAACTCCATGCTTTTGGAAACTAATACCTTAAGTACTCAAATATCTGGTGAAATTAAATTAACATTCATTTTCTCCTTTTTTTTATGTTATCCTGCAGTTGCCATTGAATTAGTATATCATTAGCCAAAAATGCTTTCTGAATTGCTAGCTTAAATTATTATCAAAGCTGCAATAATATAATATAGTATAATATATCTTGTCAGAAATACAGTTGTTGATTGAACTTGGATTCAATCTCTTTTTCTTCTGCACATAGAGGCCTCTGGTAGGCTCTTACAGGAAGGGCTAATTTCCATATTACTGTTCCTGAGGTCTATCCATAAGTTAGGGTAAAGTAACTGCTCTTCATTGGGATTTAACTGTGCTAGTAGAGTGGGATATTATCCATTCATCTTATGTGGTGGCAGAATACTAAATTTGTGTTTAGAGAACTGATGTACCCATTTGAGAGTGCACATCATGAACATCCTCATATGGGAAGCAATGAAAAATCAGTGAGGATTATATCTTTCATATAATTTTTCACTTAAATTTCTGATTCGGTCTTGTTGCATGACATTGGTGTTTAAAAGTCGATATTTTCAGTGAAATTTATATCTTGGTAGAAGTCTATCTGTATGAAACAATTGCAGGAACCCATAACTCAGACAGGTGGTTTTCTGGTAGAAATTGTATATGTTTCAGTGAAGTGATTTATAAAAACAACAGTGTGTTTTTGATGGGTACAATTTTCTTCACATTCAGAGGTCACTAAACACATGCACTCCTACATGCATATACACAGTATTTATAATGCTTGTAAGTATTTTCAATTAAAACATAAGTTGATTTATCAAGTCAAATTATAAGTAGGACAATAGGACTTTTTAAGGTTGCAGAAGATAATCTAATTTCAGGAGCCATTGAGTTGCCATTGTATTAACATCATTCAGTAACACAGGGATAGCTAACAGGTCTTACTCTCTTCTACCCTCTTCTCTTTTGTTTTCTGCATTTTTATTTCATATATTAATATATTTTTGGTACAAAGTTGCCTATAGTTTCTCAAATATATTTCAAGGTTTATAATGCATTGTTCTGATGTAGTATTTAAACACAGTTGATTATAAGAAAAACATTCGCTGAAACAATACAAATTGTGTGAAGAAATGCTCTAAATGTGTCCCTAAAACCTAGATTAAAATTTACATTGAGTACTTCAGTGCAAATTCTCTATATCTCATTAGCACTCTGTGAGCTATTAATTTTTTTTGCTATTAAAATCTTTAGGAAAAAAAAATGAGTGTCCATGAAACTGTTGGATTTCAGCTGACCAGTTTTGCTCTTAATATGTACTGATGTCAACCAGTTGCAAGAAAGAAAAGGACAACAGAAAGACCAGTTGCCAAACAATTTACACTCCCTGTAGTGAGGCAATTATTCCCTTGGAGGCTCTTATCATCTTTATTATATGAATTCTGCACAAGCTTCAAATGTTCTAAGCACTTTCTACTGCATTACTGGCACTGTAGCTCACACTAGGGATACAAATTACAGAGGAAGGAGGCTGAAACAAATCTGTATCACTGATATGAAAATTAGTAGACCACCCTTCTAGTGTCAAATTCTAAGTTCTGAGAAAAGTTGCAATTTTATAAATGCAAATATGTCCAACAGGAGGAAGGGGGTGGGTGGACGGATATGTAATAAAGAGTAATCTTTTCCCCCATGTAAGTAATGAACATTATCCGAAAAACTTCACTTTTATCAAGAAGTTGCAGTGGAATATCATAATATCAAAGGGGAAACACAATCTTCTAGAAGGAAATATTACCATTCTGAAGTTGTGAAACATATTTCAGAAGGCAGAAGATCACTTTATTGTCATTGTTTTTTCTCGCTCAATTGTAATCAGCATGGCAACTTAGCTATTGCAGTTGCCTTTACCAATGGCAGCTGCTAATACCTCTATGTTTAATAGTAAAAATAAAGGAAGTTTTTCATATCTCCGATCTGAACATTATATTGACTTAGTCATAAAGATATATTCATAGGAGATGACAATGAATAAATGACATTAAACATAGCAAAACATGATGAATAGTTAATGAGCTTTCTACTTATCAGGAGAGAAAAGCACAAGGATGTTGATAAGTGTGCTTGCTTTCTGAAATTCACATATTTTTTAATCATTTCCTTTGTTCTTTATTTTTTATGACTGAAAGGTATATGATTTCATAAAATTTATTAAGTTGTATGCTAATCTGTATTCCTTACTTTTGGAAATATGGGGTTTATATGAGCTTTTTCGTCTTGCATTTTTGAATTCAGTAAAAAATTATATTGTTTATTGTTTCAGAACATGTGTAATTTGTGTGTGACAATTAATGACTGCAATTGTTCAGGTGTGCTCAGAAAAATAGCTGTCCATGTATTTCAGTCAAATGCACTCATATGATTTCATTGCAGTGATGTCAGTGACAGAAGTGAAACAGACACAAGATTTCAGTTATTGTATGATAAAGATTCATTTTTGTTACCAAATATTTGTAGTCTTGGAAGACACGATTTTAAATAATGCCTGGCTTACTATTAGGCTTCCTGTGTCAATTTTTTCCATTTACCTTTATTGTACTTCAACTTATGCATGGCCTCACATTAGTGCTTGAAAGTAAAGATATGTCATGGCTGTTGAATTTTGTCAGAATTGGGTTTTAAATCAGAGCAATTAATGTTGCTAAATCCCTCTACAGTAAGGAATATGTCTGGACAACGACTGAAAGACAACTATTACAGCTTCCCAATATTTAGACCTGTGTTTTTTGTAGTATTACTTTGTGTGGCCACATTTTGGTACTGGGAGGCTACAAGGGGCACTTCTGTGAGCAGCTGCCAGTGCCAGCTGTCTCCAAGATGGGTGTGCCACTGGCCAAGGCCAGGCCAATCAGAAATGGTAACACCTCTGCGATAACATGTTCAAGAAGACAAAAAAGTAATTGTGCAGATTGCAACCAGAGATCGGTGGGACGAGACTATGTGAGAGGAACAACCCTGCAAACACCAAGGTCACTGGAGAAGGAGGGTGACTCAGGCTCAGGAGCTGAGATAACCTAGCCTATGGTGCAGCCCATGGTGAGGCACCTGTGCCCCTGCAGCCCATGGAGGAACACTGGGATGCCACCTGAAGCCCCTGCAGGAGACCCATGCCAGAGGAGGAGGATACCTGAGAGAGCGCCGTGAACTCATGGGAAATGCATGCTAGAGCAGGGCCCTGGAAGGGACCTGCAGATCTATGAAGAGGGTATCCCAACAGGAGCAGGTTTCCGGATGGCACTTGTGACCCCGTGGGGGACCCATGCTGGAGCTGCCTGTCCTTGAAGGACTGTACCCAGTGGAAGAGTGACTCATGCTACAGCAGCTTGTAGAGAATTGCCCATGGGATGGACCCACAATGGAAAAGTTTGTGGAAAATTGTCTCCCATGGGTGGTACCCCATGCTGAAGCAAGGAAAAGACTCTTCTCCCTGAGCAGTGGTGAAAAAAGCCTTTGATGAATTGACCATAACCCCAATTCTCCATCTCCCTGCACTGCTGGAGGAGGGAAGGTAGAGCTAGGAAAGAGGGGTGGGGAGAAGCTGGTTTTAAGATTAATTCTCTTCTCATTACTGTGCTCTGATTTTCTTAGTAATAGAGTCAATTAATATCTCTAATTTGAGTCTGTTTTGTCTGTGACGGTATTTGGTGAGTGTTCTCTTCTAGTCCTTGCCTCATTTTTTATATTTTCTCTCACCTTGCCCAGTTGCAGTGGGGAGTGATAGAGTAGGTTTGGTGAGTGCCTGGTGCTCAGCCAACATCAACCCACTACAAGTGCCCTGGAAGTAGAAACATGAACTGAAATGTGTCTCCTGTAACATTTTTTGCTAGACCTGAGACAGAAAAAGAACTAGAAAGTTCTAGAGAATCAGTGTAGGAGCATGAATAGGAATATTTAAGCTTGAAATAAAAAATCCTGTGCAACTCAATCTTTATAGATTTGGGACCTTTGTTGCTACCTCTGAGTTGGATCCAATACTTCTGTGGGGGAACTAGGACTGCTACTGATCAGAAAGCATAGTTGTTTGCGGTGGCTTGATTACTCAAAGCAATATTCAATTCAAAGAAGAAATTTAAATATGCAATTTAAAAAACCAAACCAAAATAACAAAACAACCCACAACCACACCACAAAACAAACAAGCAAGCCTATTAATGCTTTCCACTGAGTGCTATGGTCAAAGCCTGTTTTCTACAGTGCAATTTGGAGAACTTGGTCAAGTATCTGTTTACATTAAATCAGTGTTTAGATTCCCAGGAGTTGAGATTTCTCATCAATATCTACTGAAATGTATGCCAAAGCAAATTCATCTTTTCTTCTCTACTTGCTCTTTTCAAGCATTCAGAATAATATTTTCCAGTTCTATATTCTAAACCTAAAATCACCTAAAAATTTCTCTTTTACTGAATCCTCTCACCTTTTGCTTTTCACCATAGAATTGTATGGCTCCTCGAATGGGCTAAAATAGAGTTATTTCATAAACTGAGAACATTCTAAAATAAAAAATGTTTTAGTTCCTGATGACACATGACTATTTCAAGAGGATTAAGGGAGAAAGTGAGGGCTATTAAATTCTCAATAGTCACAGCAAGTCACACTTGCATAGCAGTATGGGGAAAGTATATCAACCACCTTTATATAATTCAAACAAATTTCCCAGGATCTTGAAGTACCACTATGAAAAATCTTAGAAAAAAAAATTAACTGGTACATCCTTTTTATCAGTGATTCTTTTAAATGTTGAATAATGCTTATAGAATTTTATGTATTTTTGCTTGGTTATAGCTGACGTTGAATCCTTTGCTACTAATCCATTTTGTTTTATGACAGAAAATTCTAAAATGAAATATAAATCTGTGTTTGAAAAGTTATCAATAACTCTAAGCTAAAAATTATCTAACAATTTATCTCTGTAAAAAGAATATATGGGTGAAGGATGCTCTTCCTTGCACCATCCGGTTTTCTCCAGATAGAGTTCAGAATATGGAAACTAGAGACTACTGGTACAGAGGTGGAAAGTTACACTTCATTTGAAATAGAATAGCATTTTTATTAATATGGTCTGTCAAACATATCATATGCTAGCAATGCTTCACTTCCTTCTTTGTTTCCTCTTCTATCTCTACATTTTATGCTTCCAAAACCAAAAATAATGAAGAAATCTGTTTGTAATTTTAGTTATTTTAGATCAGCAACTCAAAGGTGAAAAACTAAAGCTTTCTTGTAGACTACAAAATAGATTTTGTGTGAAAGTCTGCAAAAGCCTCTCCATGCTCAATTTTTTCTACACTCTGTCTGATAAAATCATCCAGATATTTTTGCTTCTGTAGAAAATAACATATATATATATATATATATATATATATATGTGTGTGTGTAAACATTAGATGTGTCTTTAAGGTTTGGTTGCTGTGGGATACATATAATTTGTGCTTGGAGTCTGCAAAAACATAGGATACAGCAAAAGAAGGATCAGGAATTGGACCTGCCATGAACTCCTGGTCATAGGCATCTCTAAACTTCTGTGTCTCTGCTTTGACAGTTCAGTCAACTGCTGCACTGGAGTTTGCTCTCTTTTGGGGCTGTTCCATCATCCATCTTCTATCTCATGATCTTCTGGCCTATCATCTCTATGTGCTGAATTCATCAGCCTGGAGACAGTTTTTCCAAATTAAACATGCAAAAACACTGAGCAGGTTTGGCTTCCTCTACTGTCCATCATCTTCCAGATTTTTGTACAGTACTAAGGAGAAAGTTTGAACAGCTTGGATACACATCACTTAACCTTGGTGATTGGGTCATATCTCAGGTTAATTTTTACTTGACATTAGAGATGCTTCTATGACGTTTGATGCTACAATGTTTTCAGTGTCTCCTGGCAGGAGTTAAATCTTTAATTTCCTAGTAGCATCCATGGCAGCTAAGATTATTCCACAAGTATTTATGTTATGGTGTCTTTGTATTTTAGCAGATTTTTGCCTTGGTGATAACATCTTTTCTAATAATTAATTTACTGTTATTCTTTTCCAATTGAAATTACATAAATTAGCATGTATGTTATAATCTATCATATCTAATACTCATCTGATATTTGTCAACTTTTTGTCTGACTTCCAAGATTACTGGTAAGAAGCATTTGCAAGAAACATGTTCACACTTCCAATTAGTGTTTATACCACAAAGAGCTTGATTTAATATTGATCTCCCTTAGAATGGTTGCCAAAAATCTCTCCACCAGTGCAATATCCTGTAATTGCAGATATACAGATGAGAAAAAGAAAAAAGCTCCCCATTTTATGAGAATTAATTTTATATGATATTTTAGAGTTGCTAAGAATACTGAATATCATAATCATTTGAAAATAAATTCATGCTAAAATCTCTATGACAGGTCTGCTTACAGACAGTATTCTTATCACCTCCATACTCAAAGTCTAGACGTCTGTTTTCCTCCCTTTGGTAGTGAATCAAATCCTCCCCAGGCTTCCCTCAGTCATACACAAATATTAGGAATGGGATCTTTTTCTTTAGTGTGGCTGAAGTACCCACTTTTTCAGGAGTTCAAAATACTAGGTTTCTGATGTGGTCAGAAAACCCATTGTAACGAGTAAAAGTGAATACACTTCTCCTTTCCTGATTGCTTTACTTTGACCAAGGTGCACATGCATGTACCACAGCAATAGCCCTGGAAGAAAAAATGCATAATTATGAAAAAATTACCCCAAATCTCTATAATACTGGATACAAAAGTGATCTTAATTTGGGTACAGAATGGGCTGGAAGTTTCTTGTGTTTTAGGTAATTTTTGAAGATATGGAGGAGATAATTTTTGTCTTGTGTTTAATTTAGCTTTTGATATCAAATGAAAGCCACCATTTGCTTTGAGAAACCAAACAAAACATACAAATAAAATATTTGAACTTTAGATTTAGATTGACTTTAGTGTTGAGAAAAGACAACAAAATGAACAAAACCTATTTTTCCTTCTTCATAATGAAAATGAATATGTGATTTGGCAAAAATCATAAAAAATTTTATTAAATTTGAATGCTGTAGGACCAAAACACCAAAAGTTCCTTTTTATATCACTACTGCAATGTTTCAAGATAGTTGTAGTTCACATACCCCATGTTCTTCATGAAAGAAGGGTTCAGATGCCTTTTGTATTGCTATTTCTAGCAAACATCACTCCTAGTAAAAACTGAGGTAAGCGTAGAGATTTGCATCAATGTTTACCACAAAGGACCCCAAGCAAGGACTACACGGAAGAAAAAACAAACAGAAAGCAATAGTCAACACAGTTACTTAAGACAAAAATTATTTTTCCATCAAAAAATCAGACTGGAATGAAAACTTGAGCCTTGTTTTTTATGTGCTACCACATCCACAGCTGGTTGCAAAACGTAACCCCAAAACCTCACTTATAGTGTCATTTTCAACACTCTTTTTTTGGTGTTGTTTCCAAATTTCTTCACAGTGGAAATTGCTACTCATTTTCTGTCACAATCAGCAACGGCATTGATGCATTTTTAATATTTATCATGGATCATATTTGTAACATTTTTTAATTTGACTGAAAGAAAAATCTGTTGAATGACCTGAAAGCTAATCTCAGACAAGTGAGAGCTTTAAGGAATAAGTTATAAAAATCCCACCACAGATTTGTAAGACGTGGCTTCAGAAATTACGAGATCAGCCTTCAATGACCTTCCAGGCATCATGTTAGCATAATGTTAAATTTTTTGTCTAAATCCTTGGAGCTAAATTCCATCCTGAATATGCAGTCTATGTCAATAGAGAATATTCTCTTATTCGGCTCCAGCCATATTCATCCTCTTGACATATGTATTCATATGTTGATTTATTTATCTTTTCTTTCCATACAGTCTTCTCTATTTTCATCTATTCCATTTTTGCTTTATATCTCTTGCTATAAATAAAATCCTGTTTTTGTAGGTTCTCCTTCAAGTGTAACACCTCTGGTCCTCCTGTGATGAAGTGTCTGCTGTCAAGAGGAGTCGAGGGCATAGAGCTCTTCACATCATCATTCTGTATCTTAGCTCTCAAAAACATTGCATTTCCTAGAAGTCTCTGTACCCTATTTTTGTAAAAGACTTTGTATCGACCAGGAATCATTAACAGTGCTAGACATTGACATTGACATGTCGAAGCTGGTCTTCATGACATTTCAGTGGCATTTTTCCTTAAGGATGATATTTGCTTTTCTACATTGTCTTATCAGCCAGCCCCTCCCACGAAGTCCTATAGATCATGATCAAGACAACGCCTTAGCTGTCCCCACATCTGTCCTGTGCTCTTTCTTTCCTATGCATGGTGCATTTGCTGTACTTTTTGATTAAAGCTTTGAAATTGGCAGAGCATTCTGACCTTTGTTTGTATCAGTCTGGCAGAAACCTGCTTTAATTAAGAAATTTCTACCAGTTAGTCACACACATTTTTCATATCTTACAGTATAGCAGGATATGACGGTACTCTAAGGAAATTCATAAACTTTAAAATTGGATTCAGAATGGGTAAGGGAGAAGAAAAAGCAACAATGAAACAATTTTCCTCTATATTTTAGTCTCTTAAAGAACGAAATAACCTTTAATTCAGTGGCCCAATGCTTGCAAATGCTTGGCATTCAGCTCCAGCAGCTGCACCTCCACAGGGCAGCGTTACTATACACAAGCCTTTCCCTACATTTATATCTGGAGAGCTGCAGTGAATTAAAGGAGGTCATGCAAAGGAATAAAGCAAAACAGAACTTGGTGTAATGTCATTATGAGGAACGATCTATACCTGTTTCCATTTAGTCATTGGCAATACCTCACAATAGCTTTGCTAAGCTAATGCCTACTGTTTCTCAGTGCATTATGTGCAACTGTAGGAAGCATTAACAGAAAGACTCCCCTAGACCAAACTCATGAATTTGAGCAGTAGGAAATGATTCCTCCTATTGGTTGTACACCAGTACTGAAATTTCTCTTGCATATTTCAATTAGTCCTAAATTACAAAAGGCTTTCAAGACCTGGCTGTGCATTTCTTATAAAAATGTCAGCATTAAAAGAAACATGAATTACTGAGTCTCTCATTCACAGATTGACTTAATCATAGAGATGTAGGACTACTCTTAAGCTCTTTGACAAAAAAAAAAAAAATTTTGAAAGAAATGTTTTTGTTGGATAGATTACAACAGCTTCATTACAATAAGACTCCATGCCTCAATTGATAGGAGATAGATATTCAAATCCTTCATAGATGGGTGGATTTTGAATTCTCAGGGACTGAATACCATGTTAATATTCTAGCTGCTTCATAAATGCCAGAGAATTACACATTAGTTTTGGATATATCTTCTAGCTACAATCTCTTCCTTTAACGTCTCTATTGAAAAAAAACTAGTCTTATCTATATCTTTCCAAGTAGTATTTTGCAACTGCCGTATTAGTGTGATCACAGAATATTCATTAGAATGAGATCCTTAGGGGCTCTTGTGGAAAATGTGTAAGCTCCTTAGCTTCAAATTTGTGTAAGTGCTACACTTCTAAGGTAGGGGAGTGTTGCATTTCACTGACCAATATATGTTTGCTTTCATTGACCTGAGGATCTGACCAACAGGAAGAAGATCCTATTACCTGACCCCTTAACCCCCGCCTTTCCCCTGTAAGGCTATATAACTCTGTGAACCATGTGCTCTCCCTCTCTTCCCTTGTGCATCCCGCTATCAAGAATAAACCTTGGAAATAAGCCAAGAAGAAAAGAGCCCCTCTTTTGCTTATTCATGACACAGAGTCTTCCCATCCCTAATTAGCTAGCCAGGAATATTAGGAAAAAGGATAAGACTGTGTCAGGGGAGGATTCTGACACATGCAGAAATGCAAGATTAGGCAAAGGTAAAACTTTTATCATGCAATGATGCCTCAAGGCACCTTAAGAATTAGGGGAACAATGTAGAACGAAGAGGTTTTGGATTACACTACTGAAACTGTGAGATTTAAATTTCAATTTTTATTGAGTAAACCTTAGTTCCAGCCAAAATATAGGTTTATTTACTCAACTTTTATTTTTCTTTTTTCTGCAGAGCAATTGTTTTGGGCTCTTCTGAGAAGAACAATACATTTCATCCATTTTTAATTGAAAGATTTTGGGTTTGTTTGGTTTTGGTTTTGCTCTGGTTTTTTTTGTTTTTGTGAAGTTTTTTTTGTGTGTGGCTTGTTTCTTTTTTGGGTTGAGGTTTTATGGTTTTGGTTTTGTGGTTTTTGTTACTTTAGTTCAGCTTTTTAGTTAGGAGACAGGATCATGGAGCAAAGTCAAAGACAAACTATGTTATTGTTTGTTGTGTGCTGGCAGTACATCAAGGAAGAGTAATTAAATAAACAGTCCTAGAGTCCAGCAACAGTGAGCACCTTAGGCAACAACTTCCAAAGGTGAACTACAGCTCCTAGGGAAGCCAAGTCTAGCATATTTTGTTATGTTATATTATATGACTAAATACAAACATGAAAATGGATGCCCTTGTGAAGGGAAAGGAGAAAGGGAAAGCAGAATAAAATTCTTGAGTTAACCTTCAGCATGTTTATTTCTAGTGATGGATGCTAGAGGAAAAGGTACTGTAACATAAGTTGAAATAAAGAACTAGAGACAGGGCTAAAAATGTCATTCAGGTTACCTTTCTCCCTTCTCTTTTCCTGCCTTTGTCCCCTTTGTCCTCAACATGGTTTCAGAAAAATATCTTAATTTCTTTATTAATCGGAGAACCCAACCCAGGCAAAAAGATTTTGAAGTTAAGTTAACAAATATATGTTTATAAGTAAGAGCAATACAGTCCCATGATGAATTAGAGGGCATTTGTACATCTAAGACGATGGTCTCCTCCCGTTTTGCTCATATGTTAGTACCTCTAATGTAAGGCTACTCAACAGGGCCGAGGCTACTGGTATTGAGCAACATTTGTTAATATTTTTTTATCTGTATGCCATTTAAAGCAATTGTGAAATAAAATAAATTCAAGAAATTGTGAAAGAAAATACAGTAATTTCACGATTATAAGCCGCACTTTTTTCATTGAAGACTCCAGCCTACCCCAGTGGTGCGGCTTATATTCAGGTGCGGCTTATCTATGGACAAATCCCAGCGAAAAGCCAACCCGGAAGTGAGAGCCAGCCAAGCAGAGTGGCAAGTGGGAGCCACCGGGAGCATGGGACTGCCTGGAACAGGGGCTGCGCAAGGGCGGGCCGGCCCCTGTGCCACCGGGAGCCGGTGGGAACGGGGGAGGGGGCCGGGAACGGGGGCTGTGTAAGGGTGGGCCGGCCCCTGCCGCTGGGAAGCCGGGATGTGTGGGGCTGGGCTGGAGTGCCCCGCCCCCTCTGCCGTGTGGAGTTAAAAAAATAAAAAAAAAAAAAGCGCAGCTTATATTCGGGTGCGGCTTATATATGGACAAATCCCGTGGTCTTCCCAGCTACCCGGAAGTGCGGCTTATATTCAGGTGCGGCTTATAATCGTGAAACTACTGTATATGAAAGTTGCTTCACTGCATCAGAAAGAAATAGCTGAAGTCACATGATTATAGACCAAAGAGCTCTTCTTTCTGCATTTTCAGGCTTCTGTGCCTCATTTTCTGTCCATTGCTGTACACACATCTGGTTTATCCTCCCTCTTTCTAGTATTTAGCACATACACAGTATTTCACCACATAAAACAAATAAACAATGTTAGTCAGGTTTTAATTTTCAGTAAATAAATGTCCACTTCTTAGTTGCCTCCAAAATTCTTCAGCTGTTTCTTTTTTTTTCTCATGAGCATATGAGAGTTTAAGCTTGGATTCAGAATACCTCATACTGTCACAAATTTATCAGTGATTTACCAAAATAT
>VRYO01001463.1:54395853-54448878 GCA_009812075.1 Sialia sialis
ATTCTTTTTCAACTGCATGTTGTTAGACCCACAGAACTGTGCTAAGTCCCCAGTAATTATGTGGAATTTAATTCAAAGCAGTATAATTAGGTGTTTTTTCCTGCTAAAAGCAAACTCATAAGAACAATAGTACAGTAATTTCACGATTATATGCCGCACCTGAATATAAGTCGCACTTCCGGGTAGCCAGGACGAGCATAGGATTTGTCCACATATAAGCCGCACCCAAATATAAGCTGCACTTTTTTTTTCCTTTTTTTTTTTTAGCGTGGACACATGTGCAACAAACTAATGAGTTAGTAACAGAATCAAGCCAGTGCAGGGTTTGCTGTCAAGTTGCTCAATATGCAAACAGTTTTCACAGACTGGCGAAGCCTTTAAACACAGCCACAGGCGCCCTCCCCATGCTGTGTGGCCCGGCACTCCCACCCCCGGCGCTGGCTGCCACGGCGCCTTGCCCGCTCAGCAGCGGCTCTCCACACTGTGCGAAGCTGGTGGCTCGCCCCCTTGTTGCGCGCTCGAAGCTGGCCGCCCGCTGCCTCCGCGCGGTGGGAAATCAGCTCCAGGTCCCTGCCTACTCAGCTGCGGCAGCTGCTCCTGGCGCCGCGTGCAGCCTCGAGCCTGTGCCGCCGTGGTGCCGCGGGCAGCCAGAGAGCTGCCCTGAGCCGCACCGCTGTGAGCAGCCCTAAGCCGCGCTGCCGTGCTGGGCCCCGAGCCGTACCGTCATGGGCTGCCCAGAGCCACTCCGCTGCAGGTGGCCCCCAGCCACTGCGCCACACCGTCACGGGCAGTGCCAAGCCGCGCCGTCCCGGGCAGCCAAGAACCACGCCATCACGGGCTGCCCTGAGCCGAACTGCCTTGCTGCCACGTGCTGCCATGGACCGCCCAGAGCTGCGCCGCCTCGGGTCCCACAGCGCCTGTGGTCCAGGGCGGCCTGCGGCAGCTCTCTCACCAGTTGGCTCGCACTTTCGGTCTGGCCTTTCACTGGCAATTTTCCATAAATAAGCTGCACCTGAATATAAGCCGCACTACTGGGGTAGCATGGATTCTTCAATGAAAAAGGTGCGGCTTATATTCGTGAAATTACTGTAGTCTTTTTCTAGCTGCTGTCCTTAAATTTTTTGACTAATTGACATTGCCTGAAACTCTCCAAGCTCTGCAGCTAAAGAGCAGTCACACTCAGTTTCCTGCAGTAATCCCCCACCATTCTGCAATCATGTAATTGTCTCCTGAATACTTTCCAAGCAGTACTCAAAACTGAGTATTGATTCATGCTAAGGGTAAACAGCACACATACTGTTATACTTGTCTTTTCTGAATTCAGTATTATCCCCCACTTTGAAGTGGGGCAGAGACCACTGTGCCTCCAATAAAATCTACTGTGTCTTCATGCATGTCACAGTTCTCAAGACAACACAAGCTGTTTAAAGTTATACTGTCTTTAATAAGCTTAACCATCAAACTTTCTTCTGTGTACTCTGCATTAGCAAGGGCTTCAAGATTTTTTCTGAAACTGAAGTTCACCAAGGTGCTTTAGGGGAGTAAAAAATCAGATTTTTTTTGAATGCCAATAAGTTCTCAGTACTGAACTCTCTTTACTTGAAAAATCCTATTTTAAATATCTTCCCTTTTTAAAAACCTTCCCTTTAAAAAACAAAAAAACAACAAAAACAACAACAAAAAAACCTAAACAAAACAAAAAACCAAACTAAAAAACAGTGCATCACTTTGAGTTTCAAGACCTACTTGATATATGTGGGGAAAAAAACCTGCATTTATTTTAGGTGGCAGGTGGCTTCTATAGGGATTGATACTCTAGTCATAACAGTGAATATTAGAGAGGAGGTTCTTCACAGGAAGATGCACTAGCTCCTGAAGAGAGTAGTTATGGAATAAACTACCCTCAGAAGAAATACCCTACCTTTTCTCCACAGCTAGAAGCTGTCTTACACTTTCAAACATGAAAAATTGTTCTCAAAATTTGAAATAAAATTAATTTGTTTATGATAATTTTATTTTAAGTAGTAATTGGTTGTCCAGTTGTCTTTTTTTTTAGACTATTTTAAATCTATATTCCCACTTATGAGTAATTTTCAGCTCTTGGTCTCAATGGTATTGTGGGGCAATTAGTGAATTAAATCACTTCATCTTAGGCAGAGCCATCATCACCAGAGTTACTAAGTACATTAATGAACACATTTTTACTAGATACAGAGAAGGCCTCTGTGACATACAGAAGGAGAATCTCTTTGTTTCACCAAGAGGACTGGGGCACACAGCTCCTCACTGGTCTGACGGAAATTAATGGAAATTATACACCTAAGCACCTTTGAGGATCTGCAACAAAGAGATTAAATGACTTGCTCAAGGTCATTGCTCAAGGAGTTTCTCAATCAAAAAGTAGTTCCCTAAATCCATAAGTTTTTAACTTCATCTCCAGTCTATGTTCTCCTTTGGTTTTTGGATTAGGGAGGCAAATTAACAGAATACTTTAGGTAATATCCTATGATACTGAAACAAAATTATCATGTTTTTTTACACCAATACTTTATATAAGGACTAAAGAGGACAGAACTCAGAAAACATGTAGTTGTTGCACCAAATTCTTTATCCATTGATGTATATTTGAAGAAGATAACACTGCCTTTTTTTTTTTGTATGTCAGGAACCTCAGGGGAAAAATAAGATGAATGCTCAAGGTGGAAAAATGCTTCCGAATTAAGATTTAAAGTCCCTAAAACTCAATCTCATAAAACTGAAAAAAATACAAACATGTACTATCTGCATGGAATCTGCTTTCAGTAAGAAATCAACTACAAGTTTTCTTTAAAGAAGCCAGGGAAGACTCACAATGACAAACCATTCACTCTTTAGTTAAGCATTTGCAATGGCATTTTTCAAGAAGTCTAAAATTAGATACTGATAGTGTGCTGAAATTCAGTGAAAAATGGATTTCTCTCATTTTAAGAAGTCATCTTTTTAAAAGCTCTGTTGTAAAACTCCATTGTGGAGGCTTGATTAAGGCCTGAAAGACAGGCTAAGAATATGGAACTGGAGCTTTTACAGAGATGCTCTCTGTGGCAAATAAATTGTTCCTCCATTTTCATTCACTTCTTCCTATTTCTCTGTTTCCTTTATCACTCTAGCCCACAGCTGCCATCAACATTCATGGATTTGATCTCCCTAAGCCTCGATAAAATCTTATGTAATTTTCATCCTTGTGATGCTTAGATGAAAACTGAGTTCCTGAGGGACTGTGTACCACATTACCTGTGGATTGTGAGCTGAACTATAAATAGCACCCATGGCCACATCCTAACTCCCTATTTTTGTGCATTGACATCAGTAGTATCTTTGCTTTCAAGAGCAACTTCTAAATTATTTGATTTTTTGTGCTCAAAGGGAGTCTTGATTTATGGATGTGCTTTCTGGTGTTCTGTAGCAAGAAAAGGAAAGTCATTCAAATAATGGAGGATTGTTGACAGACTGAATGTCTGAACTATCAAATTTAAGCAGCAAAATCAGAGATTGAACAGCTAACATATCCCCCATGAATCTCCAGGGACACAAGGCGAGAGCTGAAGTATCTTGCTGTTAGCAATGCTTTTAAGGAATTCTATATCTATAGTGAGCCATAACATATTTTGTATAGCTTGTTCCTTGCAACTTGCAATTTTTCTAATAATTATTTCTCTTTCTCTTTTTTTTTTTTTTTCCCCTGTGTTTTGCCCTGTTATGAAGTATTAACCATTTTGACAGCCTGGATTAAAATACAAATTCAAACAAAGAAAAACACCACCTTGAACCAAAGAGCTAAATATAATTGCATCATAGTACTTTTATGGAGCTTTAAACTCTAAACAAAATATTGAATGTTTCTTGAGTGCCTTCATCAATCCTTACAGAAAACATGATTTTGTCTTGAAAGGATTTTTTAACCATTTAGGTAAAAAAACCAAACAAAGCAACATTATAGCATCACACTCTTATAGAACAATTGCAGGAGATTTCACAACACTTTACAAAGGAGCTTAGAACTCATTTTAGAGCATGGAAGCTAAGGTGCTGAGCAGCAAAAAGACATCAGAGACAGGTTTATTAAAAATAAATCATCAGGGGATTTTTTGGGGGGGTTAATTATTATAATTTTAGTTCATTTTCTGTAATATCATGATAGTGTGATTATGTAAGTGATTTTTAAAGTAATTTTGCAGAGTTGTAACATGCGCAAAAGGACTGTGACAACTGAAGCATAAATTGACTTTGTATTTAGTTGAGGTGGATTATACTAAAATTGCAGCTCAGATAATCGTTCTCAGACTCATTATTTTGGTTGGGCAGATGTTGGCAAATAAAGATTCAACTTTGAGTAAAAAAGACTGACTATATAATTTTATATAGTATAGGCTTTTGCATACTTTCTTAAGAAAAAATATTTTTAACAGCTATAATTTTGCTTCAAATTATAATCAAACATCTAGAGGTAAAGCAAGTGAAGGAATAACCAAAATACTTATCTTGTAGAAAATCACAGAATTTAAAGAGTTCACAGGTTTCTTTATGTGCTTACATGTCATCTAGTCCATTGAATAAGAACTACATCAATTTTTCAGAGACTTCAGAATCTGTTCCCTCAGTTTACCTCACACAGTAAAAGTAACCAACTGAAAAGTCACTCGTCTTCTTCAGCTGCATCCCTCATCTTCATATTAATCATCATTCCTCATACAGCTCATCCATGACACCCTTGAGAACATTTCATTTTTAGAAACAGAGCTTCTGAATCTCTTGCTGCGAGAGTATTTCTCTCTCTGTGGTGGTGCTGTGGCACTCTACCGCAGAGCTGTTCCTGATTAAGAAATATTCCTCCTCATTAGAAAACAAACAGAACAATAATTGTGCAGCACTTGTTTTGGAGAAGTAAACCACCTACCTTAGCAGACAATGCATAAATGCCAGTATTCCTATAGATCACCTGAGTCCTGGGCTTTGTTCTCATTGACACTGGTGATGTTTCTGAGATTTTCCCATCTGGCATTTCTGACCATTCATTTCCTAAGTCATTTTTTAATTTTCTGTGCACAGCTTTGTTATCATAAACCAGCAAAAGTCGGCCTTGAACAAATGTGTAATTAAGAAATAGTAATATGTTATTAGAATAATTTTTTCTTGTGATACAGAGACTTTAGAGTTTTCTGCATGAGATATATCTGACATAAAAATAACTTTTAAAACAGAAAAAAAAACCTCCAAATAACTCCAACCAAAAAAACTCCAAACAAAATTTAAAAACTCAACCAATAAAAAATAAAGGGTTAATTTATAGAAACCTCAAACTGGAGGGATCTGTATGTAGTTTTGCAATGTGGTAAGAATTCAGAAAATGTAAGGGAAATCATTGCAAAAGTTTGCATGCCCTCAAACATATTATTTTAAAAAGCCTGCTGAGGAATATCTGTTATCAGTTAGCAAACAAACTAATGACCTTTAAATTATCTTCTTGATAAATACCCAGATAATTTATCAAGAAGCAGGTTTCCTTTTGAAAGAACAGATCCATATTTTAAGCTCAGTAACTGCTAGAAGAATGTACTTCTATTGTTGGATGCCAACATCAGAATCATCTATGTTATAGTATGTTCTATTACTGGTATTAATGTTGAATAATTTCATAATTATCAGTATTCAATAACACCAGGCATATTTTATCATGGCTTTTAAGATTGATTAAAAATAATTATTTTTAGTTTTCACATTCTGTGATCTTAAATTCAGCAAACAGTTCCACTTCATCTCCATTTCCAATTAGAAACTGTATATTTTTCTAGGTTTAGTAGCAATTTAATATTAATGCACAAGACAGAAGGATTGTTAGGATTGTTAAGTGTTTGCTTTTTTGGCCTCTTTTAGTTTCTTGTCTCAAAATTTAACTATGAGCACCAGCTGAAACTTTAGAGACTGAGGGGAGGAGGTGAGAAGGTTTACCTGGTCCCAAACCAGGCACTTGTGTTAATTTGGAAATAATCAAACCAAAACTGACTGCCTTCCTGAGGAGCTCCTGCTGGACTTTCATCTTTGTGGGGCTATAATTGGAAACAAATGCACTCCATGAAAGATTTCTTTCTCATTTGGGAGATAATAAATTATGCACCTTATCTGAACTTTTTCAGATCTGTTTCCTACTGTCCATTATTGGAATACCTTGGATCCTTTACCTGTTACTGCTTACCCCAACCCAAAAGTCTTCAAGCTAGAAGGACTGGAAAGAAATTAAATAAGATTACAGTAATTTCACGATTATAAGCTGCACCTTTTTCATTGAAGAATCCAGCCTACCCCAGTATTGCGGCTTATATTCAGGTGTGGCTTATCTATGGACAAATCCCAGTGACATGCCAACTTGGAAGTGAGAGCCAGCCGGGGAGGGCGCCTGGGGCTGCATTTAAAGGCTTCGCTGGTCTATGAAAACTGTTGCAACTTGAGCACCTGACACCAAACCCAGCTGGCAGTGATTCTGTTACTAATTTGTTACTTTGTTACACATGGATCCTCACTTTGGAGGAAAAAAAAAGAAGAAAAAAAAAGAAGAAAAAAAAGGTGTGGCTTATATATGGACAAATCCTGTGGTCTACCCAGCTACTGGGAGGTGCGGCTTATAATCAGGTATGGCTTATAATTGTGAAATTACTGTATATCCAAGTTGACATGGATAATTGACAGATCAGTAATCCCTTTCTTTAGTGTTGTCATTCAGTATTTTTGAGGGCAATAGAATCAATTCTCTTTCCCAAAGCCATGGAGGAAGAGAGCTATTTATAACCAGCATTATTTCTGAAGGTCAAGTTTCTATCCAAACCAAGGGATTTGAACACTACTCAGAACTGATAGTTTCATTCCACGTACCCTACAGAGGACAGATATAGGATAATTTAAGTCTTGAGGTGCTAAATGGGAAAAAGAGGGGAATTAGGAGTACAGGGAAAAGTCCTGTAGAAAATGCTGATGTGTGACAGTTGTAATTTAGTGAGTGATCTAACAGCTCTCAGCTACAAAGTCAGAACACTTAAATTCTTTAAAAATCACATCAATGTCTTTTTATTCTTATTTATGCCTCTTATCATGACAATAATTAAAAGCATTTACCAGCTGGAAAGCATGTAAATATCTGAGAACAAACAATTACTCTTTCATGAATATAAACAAACCCACAGAATGTTTCATGAAAAACAAAGGGCACTATATACCTGAAAAATGGTTATTTACTCTATGCAAAATGGTTTTGGGTTCTGATGTTGAAAGTTTTTTTAAGTGACAGTAAAAGTGGTAAATTAAGCTAAAGTAGATAAAATTATTAGTTTTTATAATTTCAAATTTAAAATATGAATATTATTAATTTGCATTAACTAATTAATAACATAAAGTGTGACTCTGTTAAAGACAAGACAAAGAAAAAAATAATTGCAAAGTTGAGCTGAATTTAGAGTTGAACTAAAAATTTAGCAGAAAAGAATTTAGGAACTATGCATCTCTACAAATAGAAGTAAAACTATTTTTAAATGCACATAAACATGTATATATGTAAAATATATATTTTAAAATGGGAAGAACTACATTTCATTATTGTTTTTAAGTAGTTCTTAATAAATTTGCATTTATCCTTGCATTATTTGCACATATCCTTGATATATCAAACCATTTGAAAGTGGAAAAACAAATTCCTTCAGCCTCAGGAAAAACCTACACTGGCAATAATTTTTCAGCACCTTTTATTTGATTTTAATGGTTTGAAACATATGCTTACAGAGCTCTCCTAGATTTTTGTGGAAGGCTTCAACAGGAGTCTGGAATAGTGAATGCTGATCTTGGCCACTCTTTTGTTATTGTATTTCACAGATTATGCATGTAGTGTCATAAATATTTTGAGTACATACAGGAAAAAAATAGATACTCTTTGGGTAATCCAAAGAATGGCAGTAAAGGCTAGTCAGAAATGAATATTTTTCATTAAATTTTACAAAAAATGCAAAAATATATAATTTTCAATCCACTCAAAGAACGTGGATAAACTCAAACTTAACAAAGTGTTTCAGAACTTTTAAATCATTATTCCTTCTCAGAGAACAGCAGAAAAATTATTTCATAACATGGCTGACTTAATTTAAAAATAAAAACAAGTGTAAGTGATATGAGCAAAATATTCTGACATATGCAAATTATTTACTCCTCTTAAAATAATTGAAAAGCAGTCATCATATTGAATCAGTCTCTAAAATTCTTTCTGACCATAAAGATTTAATTAAAATCTCAAGTGTAATGGCTTTCAAATTTCCATTACAAAATTAACTTTACAGATCAGGATAACCATGACAGTAAGATTAGATGGGAGGATATCATCTGGCTCAATGTGTGGAACTGATACATCGTAAAAGAAAATTTGTGAAAAGGAAAATCTGATGCAGTCATAAACAAGTTTACAGAAAGCATTATAGGCCTGGAGAAAATAAAACCTTTGTAGCCATTGAGTAGCAGAAAAACTATTTGAGACAGTACAACATAGAAGCTTTCTGAGCTGTCAGTGCACTGAAAAAATGCTCCAGTGACTCTCCCTTGAGGACTGTTCCCAGCAGACCCCAGAGTCACAGATTTCTCTCTTACATCCTTGATGCATGCTAAGAAGCTACAGCTGACATCTGCTCTCAGCATTATGGGCCTAACTTCTTCCTCTGACTAATGATATGCATTCTCAACTTGCAAAACACCTTCTAGCAGTGCAAAGAAGGATTTAGGTAATTTTAGGGAGTACCTTACTTAGGGTAGGCATATAAGACACTGCCAGTCATGCACCAGACATATTTTAAGAAAAATATAAAGTGCATATTTTTATATTAGAAGGCACAATGTAAGAAATAGGATACTGAATAGAGAAATATTGCAAAAAAGACCATCTGGGTCGGGCTTTCTCCAGTATAACTTCGAGTTAGAAACTTGAGGTGAAGGTTCAAGAAAACTCCCAAAGAAACTCTGAACTATTACTTAAAACTATTTTCAGTCCTTCAAAGTACAAAGTTTTGCCCAAGTGGATGATGGTTTTCATCATCACCATTCTGTGGAGTATAAGTTTGTATGCAGGATTTTGTGTTCCTGTCAGCTTGAACAACTCATCTAATCCACTCCTATATCCTCTAAAAATAATTTCTCATGTGAGAATTTCAAATGCTGCTGGGAGGAGCTCTACATAAAACGTTGCTCTTACAGATATTGCAAAGGAGCAAAAGTGTTCAGCAACATACTTTAGTTTAAGAGGATACAGCAATATACTTAGCTTGTTCTAAGCATACCTATTTATACAGTACAAATACATTATTTTGTGACAAATTCATAAGCAAGAGTAATACCAACTCCTCTTATGTGGAAAGGGACAAAAGCATCTAACTCTTTTTTTGATATAGAGCTTTATTCCTCATGTTTTCCCACACAAGAATAAAACAGTGAGGCTCAATGACAGCTCTTAATAGACAATAAACAGAATGACACACTTGCAAGCTGGAGACAGAAATGCATTTGAATCATAATTTCTTGGAACAGGGAAGGATAACCTTCATAAAGATTTAAAAGGACATACTGTATATTTATCCAGTTTGACATCTGAAATAATGGTTTCAAAAAAGGATGACTGGTTGCAAGGGTCGGTCTGAAGACTGCCTGATCTATCCCACAATCATCGTCAGAGACCCTGAGAAGCAGGGACCCCTACCGCTCACTCTGGACAGGAGCTGCTGGTCTGGCCGAGGTGGATGCTTGCCAAGGCACTGTGTACAGATGTGCTTGCCTGAGCTTGCTGCTTCCATGGTACACTGCTCTCTGGCAGAGTACAGGTTGCAGTGTTCTGTCCTGCACCTGATTCTTGAAGCCACGGGCTTCTGAACACAATAGTCCATAAATCTCCCCACCTTTGGGCCACTTGCCTTGGATAAGAACTATAAAATGATTACTTTTTGAAGAGACTTTGAGATTTCTTTCTCCCCACAGATGGAAGACATTGATGCATGATCTGAGGACATCCCATATGTGGGTAGCTATTCCCCTCATTCTCTCTCTCTCTCTCTCTTTCTCTACTTCGTCATCTTTATCTCTCTCCCTCTTACCACTACCCCAAAACTCAGTTGTTGGCCCTCAATGAACTGCTGTGCTGCTTTTTGCTGTACAAAACTTCAGTCTCTTCTCATTTGTCTTTTGCAAACAAACCATCACGACCCCTGCTCAGGTTGTGTGGACTGTGACACTGGTTCACATCTAAATAAAAACTAAAAACAAAACCAAAATCCTTCAAACTATATCAAAGTTCAAATTCTGTATAAAATTGCTTTTTGAAGCCATTAGAAAACTGCATGTTGATTTTAAAATTCATGAAAATTCAAAAGAAAGTATCACAGTCATGAATATATTAAATCAGCCAAGTTTTGGGTCATCCCCATGATAGCCAATGAAGAAAATTAATTGCTTTTGAAGGATGGCCTGTGTTCCATGAGGAGTGCTGCACTTGCATCTAATAGATGTGTCCATCATTAAAGTTTGATTGAGTTGAATGCATGGCTGATTATTCCCTCTAGTCACTTGGGAGTTTCTACTAGACAAATAGTTAAAGGGGAGGGAGATGTGTCACTGGGTAGCTATGGTGTTGGATTTATTTACTATTGATTGACCTTGCATTAAGTAATGGGACTTTGCTGAAAGTCAATTAATCCTTATGTTTGACTTAGGCAACATTTTATTTATTTATTTGTAAGTAAAATTATGTGTGGAACCTGCAGAGCCCATCTATCTATTTTGGAGCTTCTACTTCAAAGCAAGAAAAAATTCAGTAACTATCCTCAAGGGCACAATCAAATTTCCAATATTTGTGGGAGTGTTTCATTATTTGCTTGGTGAACTTATCCTCCCTGTAGCCTGGTTATGGAATATCTGAGTTTCCCAATATCTGACTTATTTGTATGCCACTTCAAGTATGTGAGACATTCCACATTTGTTTAAATAAACACATGAACATTATGTCCATTGTCTTGTAGAGATTTGTGTTCATACATATGTGTTCATACATGTACAATTGTATGCTGATCTGAAAATGAATATCAAATAAAACTTTCACAATTCTGTATTTGTTCACTGAATGCTACAGAATTTGGCTAATGCATTATTTCCTTGTTTCCTACAGCATACATCCTCATTTGTATGCAGATGCTGCTACTTAATTAGTTTACAGATTAGTGATCTGGGTATCTGTGATGTGCAGGTAATATTTATAATTAGACACTAATTTGAAATGAATATTTATTTTGCTGTCCACATATCACTTGATTAAGTCAAAGTCTACTGGCCTATTTTTAATTTATTCTAGGGAATTTTATTGTCATTGTTTGCCTTTTAAAAGAATTGTCTTGGATTGTTTGTGAGAATATTCTGTTGTCTACTCCAATGGTTTAACAGCTACTACAAACACTCTTGTTAGAAAGATGGTGTGAAAGACTGAATACCTTCAATTCAGAATACTGTTCAGAAACTGAATATTATCTTTTAATATGCTTTCATATAAAAAGAGAAATTTATATGTGGATATTTCTACATTATAAACTTGGGCAAGGGGCAATTAATGAGTAGTATCTATCTATCTATCTATTGCTTGCAATTTTTCTAGATTTTTTGTTTGAGTTTAAATTATAAACTGCAATAAAAGCATTTTTTTAAATTGTGAATGTTGGAAAACTAAAGTTCTGACACAAGTATGGAATTCAAATAAGACATATTAAAAAAGGAAATAGATTAATACTAGGCTTTTTTAGTTTGAATTGATCTTGATTTATTTTCTAATTAAAACATGTAAATTTACTCTTAGTTTTATTTCCAAGAATAAATAATATTTATCCTTACTTTTAACAGGAATAGCTGATTGATAACTCTTATTAGATGAATATTGTATGGTTTTATTCCAGACAATTACTGCACTATTAAAAAAGAATAAAACTGCTATGCATGACTAAATTACTTCATTCTGTACCAAAAACTAGCTCAATTCTGTGTGAAGAACAGACACATTTTTGGAATAAGTGCATTAACTTTCTGATGGAATTGACAGTCCTCAGCAGTTATGATTTTTCCCTTCATTTTTTCACCTCTCTTCTCTTACACTTTTTACTATTTATAAGAGGCAGTTATCAAACCCTTAAATTCTCATTTCTTTCTTGAAATTTTAAGCAAGAGAAAATACAAACTCAGTCAGCCTACAGCTT
This sequence comes from Sialia sialis, assembly GCA_009812075.1. Classification (NCBI taxonomy): domain Eukaryota; kingdom Metazoa; phylum Chordata; class Aves; order Passeriformes; family Turdidae; genus Sialia; species Sialia sialis. The sequence continues at coordinate 54,408,138 of VRYO01001463.1, forward strand.
GGTAACTTCTAGCAGCAGTAGAATATCTTCATTCGGTATGTTGGACCTGAATTGAACTTTTTAATCATTGCATCATATGAATACTGACATTTTCTGTGAAATTTACCATACAACTGAAAAGGAATGATATATGTACAGACGGATCCTTCCCTGTCACCTAGACTGACAATTTAAAAATATATTTTAAAAGAAGAAATAACAATTACAAATAGCAAAGAGTAAATATTCCATGATTTGTCACAACATTAGTGAAATGAAAGTATAAATAATTGAAATATTTCCAAACAGACTATGACTGGCAACCACTTAAAAATATTCTGAGTGTTTATGCCATTTCACCTATTGATATGCTCAATTTGTTTAATCTTATGCCATATATAGCCTTATTGACTTCAAATTGCTGGAAGTTTCCATGATATTTATTTTCCCAAAAGTAGCAACCAACTAAAACATACCAATCTGGCTGATAAATACTTCAGACCAAATCTGAGTCCCTGAGTCCAAAATCTTTGGATGTTGTTTATATTATTGACACCTGGCAGAAAATCAGAATATTTAAGAACTCAGTTGATGTCAAAAGATAATTATACCTGGAAATAAATTTTTCAGCTAACCTGTAATATTTAATAATGTCACATTTTGGATGCTGTAGGTTTGGGTTGTTTTGTTTTTTTTCCCATGAGTCAGCACAAACCAAATGGAGTTTACACTTCTAAACCAGCAAATTTAAATTTCTCATTTTCATGAGTATCTCTGCAAGGTGTCTTTGCAAGACAATCATCAGAATCTATGGAATTTATGCATGTGTAAGATATATCACATATCCCTATGGGAAATGAATGAAAGTCCCAAAAAATATAATACACCAGGGTGATCTCACACAGGTAAAGAGTAAAAGATAAAAGTGCCTGTTTGCCCGTGTTTGAGCACAAACAACCTTTCATCTCCCCTCCTTCTTCTTCTTCTATCCTCTGCAAAAAAATGCATAGTATGCTCAAAAGGTTGAGAACTAGCTTTCAAGCAATGGGCAATAAAGGTGTATGCAATTAGCCCTTTCTCATACTCTCAGATCCCAAGCGATTTTTGGTTAAGCAGTACTGCAGAGTAAGCAAGATATTTAAACAATCTCAGCACAATGCAATGCAGAATATATACCTTAAGGTAAGAAAGTTTTAAGCAGACAAATTAACATGTTATTTTCATTTAACTTATTTCAAGATGCGAAATACATACTGGAAAAAGTGATTTAGTAACTTTTATTGAGTAAAACCCTACTGAAAACAGAAAGAAGTACAATAGATGTACTTGACATCGCAATTAGTTGTGGGAAGGCCAACACCTTCTCATGGGACTAGAGACTAGAGGCTACCTTTCCTCTAATTGCAGTTTCCTATATGGAATGTCAAATGTCTAAAGACTAATGAAACAAATCTTAACTGACAATCTACCATTTTATAGTTATACTAGTTATATCATCTGTAGGCATCTGAAGTTTGATGGATACTAAATTCAGAGAAATTTTTAAGACAATCTGTCTCTATTCCTTTTCTTTTATAGATAAAGCTGCAAATGGAGGAATGTGTAGGGCCCTCTGCATTCCTGTTTGGCTTTTATTTGAGTGAGGATGCTCACCAAGGGTACATGCCAAGTTTAGGATAGTGCTGAAGTTTGAGAACAGGCTGACACAGCACTATTGAAATAGTTTGATCTTTGCATTCATCCTCGAAGCCATCAATCCTGACACAAATGGACACTGAGATGAAACATTCAGGCAAACATGGAGAACAGCACCTTTTCCCTGTCATAGCTGCTGAGAGTGGATAACTTTTGGTAGGTCTGAAGACATATGTCGTTCCACTGGGCACAGCCAAACTGCCCTGGAAGTAGGAGTAGAGATGTGTTGGACAAGTTCATCGCTCACGGGGGACTCTATCTCCAAACATTATACTGCTTGGAAGCAAAATGCCCACCTGGGTCTATTCCAACTTTTGAGCTAGAGGCTGCAAATTGCCCCTTTATAGACATAATTAGATGGAGGTTAGTGCCATAGTCTGACATCTTCTCAAAAAAAAAAAAGAAATTTATCTGAGGAAAGCAGTAGACACTGTACTCCAGGGACCATTCCTGCCCTGCTGGGAAATCCATCAGTGTCTCTTATTTCCATAGCTCTCTGAAATCCCTCTGGTAGTGGTTAACCACAGCTATTAAATGCATGCATAACTCCATATAATCCCCTGTTCTCTTCCCTCCTCATCTGTTCATAAGATATTTTCAGAGGAAGAGATCTCAAAGTAAAGTCTTATCCAAAATATTCTTGGTTTTGGTTCTTATGTCATGATGTTTCTGTTATTTTTTCATGAGAAACTATATACTTTTCTAATACCATTTTTCTACTAAAGTGATTTTGGAACTTGATCTATTTGAGGCCATTGAATAAATATTTGGAAGGTGGGGCACACGACTGAGCATGAGCAAAAGAGCTTGCAAACAATCATGGCTACAAGAAAACCCTCTACTTACAACTAAGCAACCATGATTTCTGCTATCGGAGCTTCTAAGGATGCAGTGTCTGGGAGTTTATATCTAAGTTTAAAGATGGACTCTTGTGTAGCTGTCTGAAACAGAGACAGTACAATACTCAACACGACTTGCCAAGTGACCTCAAATAGCTGAAACAAGAAGACAATAAAGAAACAGTGTCATTGTGCTAGAGTGCAAGATGAACACTGAGAGGTACAGAAGGGAATGAGCACCTGGAAGATGTCAAGTTGAGAGCCAGTTCTCCTGAAATAGATGTGATGATTCTCTGATACTATAAATCAAAACTTCACCATAATCAAAACACCTTGGGGGGAAAATGAAAGCATAAAACACTAAAATGATTTCTTTTTTGTGGAAAAAAAAAAAATCAAACCAAATCAAACAAACACACACTAAAATAATCTGTTACAGCTTCACTGGCTTTCTATCTCAGAAGCACTAGAGAAATAAGGCTGTATATTTGAACAACTGCTCTATTAGAAACACAACTGCCCACGACTTCAACAACTTGTAAGAAGTCTAATTGCTGGGAAACACAGGTTGTCTATACTATTAGAGGCACTATTTTCACTTGCAAAATAAATCTTTAACTGAATTTAACTAAAAATAATTTTTTTTTTTACTTTGGTGTAGGTCATTTATTGGACTGGAAAAAGGCTTAAGATTATTGCACCATTTTCTGTATTATGTTTTAGAACTTCATTAAGATTAAGAAGGATCTGCAGGAATTCACAGAAGATTGTGGTACTTTACCTAGATCAAAGTATTGAGTTTTACCTCATAATTGTAGTTAAATCAAATGTTTCTCCAGGTCTCTATACAGTCGATGATTGTACCACACTGCAGTTCTTTAGCATTTCTACTTTCAATTTTCCTGAGGCTAGTGATGAAATTCTTCCCTCCTCGTGGTATGCGTGATTGAAAATGTGGTAAATTAAGAAATCTGTGGAAAAAAAGACTTTAAAATTATTCTAAAAGCAAAGACAAAAAAGAGAGAAAGCACATTAATCAGTAGGGGGCAAATGTGTTAATGCTTCTGTTTACTCATTTTCTCTTTATTTCCTATTGAGATTTTGACAGGAAGTGGTTAGTTGAAGAAACATAGAAAAGATTGACAGGAAATATTGCTACAGAGAAAGCTGAGGAGAGAGTATAGGATTGTAGAGAACATCAGGCAGAAGAAGCTCGTGCAGAGGATTTTCTATCAAACTGGCAGTCAGCAAGTAGGAGGAAATAAATGCTCAAATGACAGCTCCACTGTCAGACTGCATGTCCACTGAGAAAACCCCTGCCCTCTCTGCCTACCTGCTTCCCCTGCTGGCCCCAGAAGCCCTTCACCTTGGAAACAGAGGAAGATACCTTCCTGGATTGGATATCCTGAAAATAGAACAGAGAGCAGTGGATATTCTGCCTGCTGCTTCTTGCGTTCACAGATGTGTCAAGGGAGATCACTTTTGCACACCTTTGCACCAAGGCAAGACAGGAAATGAAAGCAGAAGCCATGTCTTTGCCTCTTCTATATCTTACATGTCAGTCTGGGTGTCTTCTTTTTAGATTTCTTATTTCACTGCCAGTCACATTTTCATAAATCAATTGTCACATTTCTTTAATGCTATTTGACCAAATAGATATTTATGTTAATACATAAATGCCATACATATATATGTTCACTTGCATACGAATATGCCATATATGTAAGGATTTTAAAGACATTTCCATAAAAAGAATGTCTAAAGTTATCAAAAAAGTAAGGTGAGGATGATTAAATACTTACATAGTAAGTGGATTAATAAGTACATTGAGAAAGGGAAAAAGAATCAGTGAGGAAGGATATCAAAGTGATGGGAAGCTAACTTTCTCTAACTTGCAATCCTTGCTGGTAAAAGCATGGTGTACCTTGAATATAATCTGAGTGTTAGATTTTTTATAAATTATATACAATATCTCCTGTGTCTAGGCCCTAAAATCTATATTGAAGTCGATTTTGAGGTTTTTTATAATATGGCAATTTTTAAACTGCTGTTTAAGCTCCTACTGAAACCAGTTTTTCTGTGGGTATTCCTCATTTGGAAAATATCTTTTAAACAGGTGACAATTTCCAGCCAACCATCGCGTTGTGAACAAAAGCCATAAAATGTGAAAATTAAATTAGACATTAAGAAAATTCTTTGAACATCAAGATCAGTTAGAGAGTGACATAAGAGAAACTGTTGATGCAGAATCACTTAAGATATTTAAGGCTATTCTAGTAATACATAGGACTAATTATATTTTACCGACTGCTTTCAAGGTGTTGTACAGACATGAACTAATTAATCTGCTCTGTTAGAGACAGGAGAGGAAGTCTTGCAAATTATAGCACCACCTGCCACAGCTTCTGGTGAAAAATGGGAAAAAACTCTTATTTTCAACAATCACCTCATGTTGGGTTTTCTGTCTTTGATAATTAAATGCACATGCATGTGTATGTATGCAAACTGAAATGACTGAAAATACAAAAGTAAATGGGAAAAAATTACATATAAAAGTTTGCAAAAGGACATGCATTAGGATTACTGAACAATGCTATTCCAGGTTTTATGATTCATTAGGGTCAATAGTGTTCATAATTAAAATATTATATACTTATCAACAGTGTTTCTTTATGCTACATCTCATTGTCTAGAGCAGGGGAGCTCTAAAAGCTGGGAAGTAATTTTTATCCTGCACTGACTCGTGCATCAATTATATTCTTAGTTTGTCTTACTGCAGTTTGTCTTACTTAGTTTGTCTTACTTAGCTACAGTTGTACAAAAAAATCAAGGATGTTTTAGTGAAAAGACAACAATTCAAGAAAAAACAGCAGATGAATATACTCAGAAACAACATACTGTTGTTATGTTTGGCTGTGACATAAGCATATCCTAAATTTTCAGCATCAAAACAAAAATAAAATTATTTACATATTGCTTTGATAACTACTGACATGCAGTAGATAAAGTGTTCAGCAGCAGTTTTTGACTGACATTTGTCTTCTTTAAAATATCAGAAAGCACAGAAAGCAGAGACTTCAAAAGTGATGTACGTGCTGTTAAGGCAAAGACACTGATGATGCTGTCTAGGAAAAGTGGTGAGAACTTAGCACTGAGCTTGACTTGGAAAGTTTTTATTATTTGTATGCATGGAAGGAGTACGTTGCTAATTAAATCAGTTGCAAAAAGAAATGGTCCCATCTTTCTTTAAAGGAGACTTGTGAACCTTGTCTGAAACTTCAACCAGAGTGTGATATAAACACACACAATATTCATGGAAAGGTAACTAGAGGATTTTCACATAGTGTAGAACAAGCAAAAGTACAATCTTCTTTAGTTATTGTTTAAGCTTCGCAGATTTATTATAGAAAATTTAAAGGACCTATAAAATATTAGGAATTATTAGAGAGAAATTATGTACCTGGACTTGGATATGATAACATTTCAAACTGTAAGTAAGTATTAAGAACACTGTGCCCAGATTTTCTTAGCTCTTTTAGGAAGCATATTGCTTTTAATGCCAGATTTCTGGACTTTAAATTAACCTTAAAGACAGAACTAATAAGCCTGCATTAGAACTGGGGCATGGTCTTAATTATAGAGACACTCACTTGTCCCTTTGGTCTTTCAGGTATTGAACCAGATTTAGTTCTGAGTTTTGAACCTACAGAGAGAAGATGGTCTTACATTTCTTTTTATATTGATGCCACTTGTTCTTTTCTTCAGTATTGAGCTGCCTTAAAAATAATGAAGATTATAGATGAATAATATTTCATTATTTGTTATAGAGAACTGTGAAATTTATAACATTTATATTTTTGCACAAATATTATTAGTGTAAAACTAACTAGTGACCAGATTAGTGGAAACCTGAGGAAGTCTCAGAGCAGGAAAAAATGAAGATTCGTAGGATCACTTTCATTTCTATTTAAAAATATCTAAAAATAATGAAAGAGGAAACATTTTACCTAGTGCAAAATAAACCCATTGCTCTTATTGCTCCAAGGGATAAGCAAGACCAAGACTTAAGTAGGACTCAAGTTACATTAGTTTGAATTAAGAAGTGAGGGCTATAAATCTTGCATTCAGATATAAGCTAGGAATTATCTAATAAGAATTCAGAAGAAATTTTCCCTTTAGGCAGATTTTTGAATAGAGATTTTAGCATCTTTTTCTGATGTATTCAATCCTGACTATTGAAGATGAACTAAATAGAGAAAGCCTTGATTTATTATAGCAGTTTCTACATATTTACATGTTCCTTAAGACCATTTTGGCCTTGGCAGTTCAGTCAGACTGGAGGGGTTTCAGAAATGGTACTGATGACTACACCTCGGCTTTTCAAACTGTGAAAAAAAATATCTTTATATTCACATTAAAAGTAGGCTAAAGTTTGAAATATCTGACACACTGACTGTATGCTGTCCTTATTTTTCTGTATATTCTAGATGCACAGGTTAAAGGTATATAATGCCCATCATTTGGTCTACTCTAGCTGACTAAATGTCTTACCTTAGAAAACCTTATAATAATGGCAGATGATGGATCTGTTGAAGCAGATCTGCAAGGCGTGAAAATCAGCATCATGGAAGATGCCTTATCCAAAATGTTTTCATTGCCATAGTGTCATGGCTCAAACTTTCCCAGATAAATCATATTTTGTTTCAAATTTGAAGTTAACAGTTATCTGGAATAATTTTATGCATTATTATACCCTTGCTTCATTCTGCCCTGCTATGTACAAGTGCTATTTTAGAAGTAAAACAATCCTAATTCCAAAGGTATGCCCAGTCAAACTTTTATGCCAGAGTATAGCTTGTCAAAAACAAAAGATCCACAATCAACAACAAAATATGCAACCAAGGAAAACCACTCAAAAATCAAGAAAATCACTTTCTTCAGCCTAAATAATTAATATTCATATTCTTTGACAACTACAGGTAGGAGTTAATTTTTAATACAGGCTTTAAAGCAGCTTCAGTGAAGATAGGTCAATGAACAATAAAAGTAAAAACTGCAGGTGATATTCAGAATTCTGTGGAGGTCCAGAACGCCTTTCTGTTGTGAGAAAGAATAGGACTATACATCCACAACAACAAGTAAAAAGTTCTCTCCATAAAGGATAACAAACTTTTGCAGAGCATCCTAGGCTCAAATGTAAAATCCCTGCAATGCCAGATTTTCAGGCAAATTCAAAGACTTTTTTCCTATACTTGAAGCTTATGTTAATCCAGTCAGTAAAGCCAGTAATTTATTGAGCACACAAGGATGGCAGTCATTTGGGTCATCTTGTGTTTACTTTGCTTTTATAAACTACATTTAATGGAGAGTGATCTCCTGTGACAGGAATTGTATCTCACCATAGGAAGTTTGCCATGAAAATCCTCCAGTTTCTTGTGCACAGGGTAAGGGTTCCCCGGTCTAATTACAGATTTTTTTTTATTGACTATGCTCCAGCAAATGCAGTCAAAGATTGCAACATCTGGATAATGCAAACCTCTGAAAGGAGAATATTGCACTTCGGAAAAAAAAAATAACAAAATGCCACCAATGACTGGAAGATAGAGAAGTAGAAAGAGTAAGAGAAGACTAATTTGGAGGACATTTGAAGCCTGGATTTAAGAATCGAAAAGTTACCAGGACCGCTCTAAAAGTCAAATCTCAGCATTTATATTTGTTATTTCACTTGTTCTTGTAGAAGAAAACAAGGAGTAGAGCTGATATTCTTCTTGCAAACAAACACTACTTCAAGGACAAAATTCCCACTTTCCCAAATGATAATTTGTATTTTCTTTTACTAATTATCTTAGATGTAGAAGGTACACTAACAAACCAACCCATAGATTTAAGTGTTCAATGTTTTTTGAAAATAGTGCATATTTTTAATATGTGATGTTAATATACTTAGATTTTATACACAGAGGAGGAGATGTAATAAAAAGTAAATACCAAATTAAATATTGCCTATAGTAAGTTTTTAATGCTAAAAAATTCTCATAAACTCACTGCCTTAAAAAAGCCTAATATTTAGGAAACATGTTTGCAACTTAACATTAATTAATATTTCCATTGGACTAGACTATTTGGTAGACTTTTATGTAGCAACAGGAGAGCATAAAAGAGAACCCCCTGCCTTTTGAGAGTTACAGTAATTTCACGAATATAAGCCACACCTTTTTCATTGAAGAATCCAGCCTACCCCAGTAGCGCGGCTTATATTCAGGTGAGGCTTATTTATGGACAAATCCCAGTGAAATGCCAACCAGGAAGTGAGAGACGGCTGGGGAGAGAGCTGCCGCAGAGCTGCTGCCGGGTGGGCGGTGAGCCGGAGCCACTGGCGAGCAGGCAGCGGGCCGCTGCTGGATTGGTGAGGCCAGCCTAGCTTTGTCACCTTCACACGAGCGAACTAGCCGCCTTTGCTGTGGCCAGCGCGCTGCCGCTGGCGCCGCCTCCCTTGGAGTGGGCGAGCGAGTGCCATTGGCTCCGCTTCCCTTCGCACGGGCGAGCGAGCACTGCCGGCACCGCCTCGCTTGGCGCAGGCGCCGATTCCACTGCTTCCCTTTGCACAGGAGAGCCGGCGCCGCCAGCGCTGCCTCCCTTCACACAGGCGGGCGAGCGAGCGCCACTGCGGCCTCCCTTCACATGGGCAGGTGAGCAAGCGCTGCCGCTGAGGCATCTCTTTGCATGGGCGGGCGAGCGAGTGCCCCCGCCGCTGTTTCCCTTTGCACAGGCGTGCCAGCGCCGCTTCTCTTTGCACAGGCAGGCGAGCGAGCGCCGCCACGGCATTCCTTTGCACGGGCAGGCGAGTGAGCACTGCCACGGCATTCCTTTGCACGGGCAGTGGAGCGAGTGCTGCCGCGGCGGCATCCCTTTGCACGGGCGAGCGAGTACCACTCCCTGGTACTCCCACGGCCCGCCGCTCCCGGCGTTGCCGTCTCCCGCTGGCAGCCGGCCCCTCCCAGTGTGGCCCTGGCACTGCCTGGCTCCTCAGCAGCACTCCCACCCTGCCACGCAGGAAAAAAAAAAAAAAAAAAAAGCCTGCGGCTTATATATGGACAAATCCCGTGGTCTGCCCAGCTATCCAGAGGTGTGGCTTATATTCAAGTGCGGCTTATAATCATGAAATTACTGTACTTGATTTTACAGTATTGGCGGAACATTGCCCCTCCCTAAAACACAATGAATTAAAAAAAAAAATAGAAGGAAGAATTTCTAGACCCAGAATAAACTTGAGTGTTTTTTCTTGTTTTGTTTTTTTTAATCCTTTCTTGTCCAAAAAGTCCTATGATACATACATCTGCTTAGCTTTCACCACACAGAATACACAGAAGTGATTTGGTGGTGATGGATGAGTCACTTAAGTTCTGCTCTCAGGATTGAATGGCTCCATTCCCCAGCCTAGAAGATGATGGAAGAAGGTATTTTCACCAATATTGTTGTTTTTCTGACTGGGGTGAGGGTGTATCCTGTAAGATCCAAGGGTTGTACATCAATTTGGTGATAGGCAACAAGGAAAGCTGGCCTTCTCTTCAGCTACTTAAGGTATTCCCTTAAGGAAACAATAGATATTGAGGACTGTGTATAAAATACAGCAAGTGCTTTCCTGTAGCATCACAGAGGAATGATGTGTAAGACAAAGGTGGAAAAGGTGATTAAAAGCATGCTGATAGCACAGCTTCCATTGTCTAACCTCTGGTAGAGCAAAGAGCTTCTCTTCCTGGAAGAGATGACACAAACATGTGTCATGCAGTGCACTTACTTGTGTAAAGACCCTAAATAATTCAATACTGAAAAGCTTCTGTACTTTATGTTATACATATTTGCTTCTATGAAACTCAGAGCATGTGTTGTTGGAGAGCGTGAATATATTCTAACAAAAGTTTGACATTATATTCAAAGAAAGAGTATTTTTAACTGAAGTATGAAAAATGCTACTTGCTTTAAGAGAAGCTTCTAAGACATTAAGATTTACAGAACAAAAAAAAATAAACCCAAACTCTCCTATGAGAATTTAATTGTGAGCTTTCTGATTTTCATCTATAGTTTTTTGGGCTTTTTTTTAGAGTCAGCATGGTATCACTAAGTTCTTTATACCTTCAGCCTCTAAGAAAGATGGATCTTCTCTGCATCCTGAAGTAATAAATGCTTTGGAATATATTCTATGAGATTTTGTATATCTTGAAAAAAGTTGAGAGTGGAAAATGCACTTTCCTTTCTAAGTTCTCCAGAATAGAATCCAGCCACTTAGGTGACTAAAAATAACGTTTGTAAAACTGTTATAAAAGCCTGAATCAGTTTTAGTTAGCAGTTTTAAATCCAATTCACTCTGTTGATTTAATGTGCAGCAACATGAAAGCCATTAAACCTTCAGCTTAAGCTTACTTGAATTGAATGTCACTGCTAGAGATTTCTTTGAAATACATCCAATAAATAGTTTGAAAGTGTCATCATAAGAAGATCTTAAACATAAATTTTTCTGTATGATTCTAATTTAATTTTTTTTTCTCTCTGTCCATTACGGATGCAGGTGTTTACAAAGGTAGAACTATTACAAGGATTCAACTATAACAGCACTGAAGCAAGAAGGTAGGCTCTGTGAGTGGGTACTGTCAAGTTGATACCACAGAATATACATTCTGCTGGAGGGAATAAAATTTTCCAGTCTCAAACCAAAAGAAAGCAGAAAATTTTTTCCTCTTTTTCACAGTGCATTCTTATTCTATATACAATCTCTGTGACTTTAAAAACAAAGAAACACAACTCCATTAATTTCAGAGAGTTAATAAAATTCAATTAAGTAATGAATAAGAAAATCTTGTGCAGATTACTTTTCTCCTCCTTTTTTAGAGCTTTTCATGGCGATGAATCATACTTTTGGCACACTGGTAGGATACTTGCCTTTATATCTTACTTTTGCAGATCACTGATCTGCTGTTTTGGCAGATTTTAGCAAACCATACGAAGTCAGTTTTTTCCTGGTATTTCAGATTACTTAAAGCTCCCCATTACTCTACCACTTTTAATCCCTTTTCTTTTTCTTTTCTTTTCTTTTCTTTTCTTTTCTTTTCTTTTCTTTTCTTTTCTTTTCTTTTCTTTTCTTTTCTTTAGTCTTGGATATATATATATATATATATATATATATTTTCTAGTGTTTGTGCATGATATTCCATATCCTGCTTCTAGCTAACCTTTGAAGGCGAGCTGACTTTCAGCGATAGCCTTTCTCCTGTATATTTATCCTTGTTGGATGAAGAGCTCAGGATTGCGCTTTTACTGCCATCTAGTGCCAGAATTGGAAAGAAAAGTTTAAAATTAGCTCGGGGCTTGGAAGAGGGTCAATATTGGCTCTAAGAGAGACTGTTTTAGTTTCTGGGTGAATAAAGTACTGTGGAGAATTATTAATAGGTGAAATTCTGAAGATATGTGACATTTTATGAGATGTTAATACCATGGGTCAACATGTACTAAACAGACACACCCAAACCTAGTATCATGCACTATGCTTGCCCACACACAACTATCACATTTACTTTGATATCTGCTATTAAACTGACAGCAAAAAAAAAATGCACTGCTTTTTTTTTTTTTTTTTTTTTTTTTTTTTTTTTTTACATGGCATTTTAAATATATCTGCACTTGCCTATTGGTTCTGTCTGGGACAGAATTAATTTTTTCATAGTAGCTCTTATGGTGCCATGCTTTGTCTTTGTAATAAGAATAGTGTTGACAAAGCAAGGATGTTTTAGTCATTGCCTGTCAATGCTAACACAGAGTCAAGGACTTCTCTGATTCTCAGACTGACCTTCCAACAAGGAGGCTGGAGGTGCACAAGGAGGTGACACTGGCAGGACAGCTGACTGCAACCAGAGGGATATTCCATAATATATGGCAATATAAGCTGTGGAAAAAACAGACAAAGGGGACGATATTTGGAGTGATGACATTTCTTTTCCCAAGTCACTACAATATGTGATGGAGCCTGGCTTTCCTGGGGATGGCTGAAGGGTTGCCTGTCAATGGGAAAAGGTGAATTAATTCCTTGTGTTTGCCTCCACACACAGGTTTTACTGTACCTATTAAACTTTGCCTCAATCCATCAGTTTTCTTACTTTTACCTCTACAATTCTCTTCTCCATCCTTTGGATGGAGTGAACAAGCATGTGTGTGGGGCTAAGATGTTTACAGTAATTTGTAAACACAGAACAAAAAAACACATTCAAACTAACAAAAACATTACCTATATATGAATGAGGTGGAGTCGTTAGTTAAGAAATGCCAGGCAATCTCACATGTTATTTCAGAATAGAAAGCAGAAAAGAGTAAAATTGAAATAGTAAAAGCCACTGTCTTTACTCTAAGGTCTGGACCCTAATGTTGTTAAGCAAAATCTTACACTGATGAGTACAGTGCAAAAATTGAGGTCCTACCTGTTTTTTCTCCTTTTGAGCCTGTAATATAAGGAAAATTGACAGAAATTTGATAAACACAATGAGAAATCTCTTTTTGATGTCTTAAAAATATTACAGAATCATAGACTCAGCAAGGCTGGAAAAGAACTTTGAGATCATTGAGTCCGACCCAAGAATCACCACAACCTTGTCAACCAGACCACGTGGCACTTAGTGCCACACCAAGTCTTTTCTTAAGGACTTCCAGGGATGGTGGCTCCACCACCTTCCTGGGCAGCCCATTCCAATGCCCAATCACCCTTTCTGTGAAAAACTTCCCCCTGACATTCAAAAGCTCCCCTGGTACAGCTTAAGACTCTGTCCTTTTGTCTTATCGTAGCTTGCCTAGGAGAAGAGACCGACCCTCACCTGAATACACCCTCCTTTCAGGGAGTTTTAGCGTGATAAAGCCTCCTCTGAGTTTCCTCTACTCCAGACTAAACAACCCCAGCTCCATCAGCTGCTCCTTACAGGGCTTGTGTTCCAGACCTTTCACCAGCCTTGCTGTCCTTCTCTGGACATGCTCCAGCATCTCCACCTCCTTCCTAACTTCAGGGCCCCAGCACTGGACACAGCACTCAAGGTGCAGGAGAAAAATGATCTCCCTGCTCCTGCTGGTCACATTATTCCTGATACAGCCTGTTGGCCTTCTTGGCTACCTGGGCTCACAGCTGGCTTATGTTCAGTCAGATGTTGACCAGTACCCTCAGGTCCCTTTCAGCCTGGGCACTGTCCAACAACACCATTCCCAGCCTATAGCACTGCAGGGGGTTATTGTGGCCAAAATGCAGGACTCGTTACTTGGTATTGTTAAATCTCCTGTCATTGGATTCTGCCCATCTATCAGCCTGTCCAAAACCCTCTGCAGAGACCCCTCACCCTCCAGCAGAACAACACTCCCCCCAATTTGGTGTCATCTGCATATTTTCAAATATGTATAGTAGCCCGTTGCATGTGGTTCACTTCTGACCTACAGCTTTTTGTGTTCCTTATTTTATTTTTTATTTTTTGTCTTTTTAGTTTTTAGTATTAGATAACGTACTGAGAGTAGTTCAGTGTGGCTGGCCAAATCTCTGTAGGGGTCATGTTGTGCTGTAAAAATGCAGCATTCTGCCAAATTTCTATCAGTATTTTTGATAGAAACAGAATTTAATCTCACTGATGTGTCAAGTGTATAATAGTCATAGTGCAGGCAATTTTGATGTCAGCAGGTATGGTATTAACAGTAGTGGTGTATCAGTTCTACTTTGGCTATAAAATTTGATTTTAAATTGCAAACTGACAGCTTATTGAAACTGTGAGAGCTGTCCACCTAGCAATCTAGAAAAAGTTTGCAGATGTGCAATGGTTAACTTGAGGAAATATTGCATGAAAGCACCTGACTATGCTGGAAATACTACTCCTGGCATGAATAGATAAGATGACAAAATGAAAGAACATAGGTTTATTTTGTATTCCCTAGTCCTACACAGTATATACTTTATTAAGTGTTTTCCAAAAGTTGTTGAGATATACATTAAAAAAATTATGAAAACTCAAAAGAAGGAAGACAAATTTTCTGGGCTTAGCTGCACAGTAGTTTTTCTGAAAAGTTTTATCTTCTTGCTATATAATATATTGTACTTTATATTACCTTATATTACTGAAAAGAATTTAAGAATAACTTGTGCTTGACGAAGCACTTCTCAATTGAAATTTGATTTCTTAGTTTATGAAAAGTAGAGCAAAATAGAAAAAAAAAAGGGGGGGAAAGTACTGCTAGCCAAGGCAGACAGATTGACATTTGCATCACTTTTTAAGTGTTAGTTCAGAACAGCTTGGTCGTGTAGAACATTTTGTTTTCAAGCTTATACTTGTAATAAAACACTCACCAAGTAATTGATTAAATATGTCTATTAACATGTACACATTAACATCATATTTCCCTAGTGATTTGGTTCTGGAATTAACTCACAGATCAAACTGAAAAGAATTAATTCATATGAATATAAAGCATGCAATAATGGATAATGTTTGCAATTCAGTCTTGGATGACTTTTTACTACACTTAAATTTCTTTCAGAGAACCTTAATATTTTCAGTCAAGTTTAACATGTAAAATAAATGTGCAGCTTTCCCTCATCTCCCCAAGCATCTTTACATTTTCTTCCAAACTTCCCTTGACACAACAGGAACAGTCAATTCTTTTAGACAAAAGATGGTAATCACCATTGTAGGTGGAACCTTTGCTCATATCCCATGGGATGAAAGGGAAAGAATTATGGGATACAAACGCACTAAGAATTGTAAACAGGAAAGTGCAGAATGTTGAAAAGGGTTCTTCTTTTGGAGGAAACTCCATCACAAAATCTTTTGCTCAGGGCTAAGGAAACGGACACGATTGAGTAAAATGTGTGTCTGTTTTGCAACCCAAGCCTAGCTGACATCAGAATAGCAGAATCAGAAAATTAACTGCAAATTTGCATTGCTGTATCTTCCCTGAATTGTTGTACTTCTTCTATGTTGTGGCAAAAGTAACAGGAAAAGAGAAAATTAGGCAGTCAAGGGAGATCAGGCATGGAGAAGAACAGAATTTTAGAGGAAAAAGTTTATTTTTCAATTAACCTCTAAGTTTAGAACTTGTACTTTTCTCAATTTCTGCAGCTGTATCACCACTCTTTTAGTCAAAAAGATCAACAGTTTAAAAAAGCATTATTCCTCACTAGCTATCTTCTTCCTCCTGGGAATGGTTTAACAAGAGACCAGGTGGCCCTTTAATGATTTTTTTTTTTTTTTTTTTTTTTTTTTTTTTTTTGAGGTGGGGTGGTAGTGGTTTGGTTAGGGTTTGTTTTGTTTTGTTTTGTTTTGGTAGATATTCAAAAGACAGCTATTGCTCGAAGATCTCAGTCCTCATGACACAAGCAATTTAAATCAAATTGTCAACACGTGTACTAGACTGTCAGCATGAGTAAATATTGATTCTAAAATTGCACTGCACAGGCATATTAAAAACATAGGTATGTGCCCATGCAATGTTTTACTTCAGTCTTTAGTCTACTAAAAATAATCCTAATCTCACTAAAACATTATATCTGGTGAAAATTGGCCAGGTGTGTTGTGGCTTCCTGGGAAATAGCATACATATTAGCTGCTGTAAAGAAATACAAAGTTAACATAAAACATCCTCTTTTATTATGTCTTGCAAAAATAAATTATGACTCACAGGAATGAGTTTTGTTGTGGGTGTATTTTGGTTTTAACCTAAACCTGATGAATAACTACAATTTAAAAAATTCTCAGTCAAGTACTTCTTAAGTATTGAATACTCCTGAAGCTTGGGAAAAAACTACTTTCTGTGATGATAGAAGTAAACACTCTTGCTTTTCTCTGATTTAACTCTACATATTGATTTATAGGAAGCTATTACAACTGTGTCCATTACTATAAATTAAATTCCTGACACATTCTTGGAAAAATTTTAATGCTGAACAGCTAAGGGTTATTTTGCATGAAAGTTCTTTGGACAAGCTGATATAACCAATAACTAAAATAAAGAAGACAGGGTATTTTCTATCCTTGACTCCTCATTCCTTGTTACAGTATCATTGAAACACTATACATAATCCTTCCATCATCAAGTTATATTTACCTCATAGTTACTATGAAATAACAAGAAGCAAATCATATAATTGTAAATAAAGATTGCTTGCAGAAATTAATAGATTTTATTTTGTTCCAAGGAAGAAAAAAAAAATTGAAATAACAATAAATACAATAAATAATACTAAATTTGAAAACCAAGCAGATTCTCCAGGTTTTAATAAAAAAGAAAAAGCTTAAAGAACTTTCTTTGGTTATATGCTTTCTTTGTATGTTTACTGTATGTTGTTATAATATTTAATCAATACCCCAAGTACTATTTTTGTTTTAATTAAAAGCCTCCTGTACTGAAATAACTGGATACACTGGTGTGTGTCATATCCTGCTATATTATGGCTTTGTCTTCTGCTATTTCTTTCAGGTCATGGGGAAGCCAATCCCTACTAAGCTGAAATCAATAAATTTAAAATGGACAAATCTGCCTTTAAGCAAATGCCAATATTCATTTCTAGTTAAAGCTAAAATATTAGCAAATATGATCTTCCTACTAGGAAGTAAAATTTCACCTTTCAAAACCCTGTTTAAATTCTAATTAAATTCAATATAGACATTAAAAGCCCTAGAAACACCAATTTACATTTTAATTAAGGACTAATTTTGAAATGCTTGAGAAATCAGCAATATCAAAGCAAAATTCATTCTCAGGCTGAATTTAAAATATTTGTCTCTCTCACTTTTATTTATTTTTTATGCCTCAGTTTTAAGGTTTGTCATTTTTCCAATTCTGTGCTGTTGGTTTTGAGGTTGTTACTCTATCTGTTTCCAGAAGGAAGATAAGCAAGAAGTCAGAGGGAGGAGAGCAGTAAATTATCCTGGTAATATTTTATTATTGGGCTATAATGGCTCTCCAAACCTAACTAACTAGGAAGGGGTGTGTGAATATTGAAGGACTTTTTAATAATACATTTTAAAAAGTGTATGTGAATTGCAATATTTTACTAGTGTTCACCTGTAACTAGTATCTGATTTTTGACATTTTCACCACTGTAATACAATTCTACAGTGTGTGGCTGATGTGGAGCACAACATAGCTTTCATCGAATAAATAGCTTGGCAAACAGATTAATTTTCAAGAAATTGAGGGCAAAAAGTTGAGAAATGGATATTTCCAAACGGTTGTATGACAAGATGTTCAAATCCTCATTAATATTAGTTATTTTTTATACAATGTACTTGCATACTTGCTATCATGCCTATGAATGATATTGCTGTTTTGTTTTCATTTTCTATCTAGGCTTTTTATTCCAGTAATATATCTTTTTATCAATTAGAGAATTTTCATTTCCTTTCCATGACTCCACAGTAGCCTGCAAGACAGGACAATCTAAATCCTTAAAGGCTTTTTGTGCCAGGCAGCCAACAACAAATTATTGTAAGAGCACTGCCATAACAGCAGGTATCAAAACTGAATCTGCTCATAACTGCATTTTCTCTCCAATTCAGTACTGTAACTTCACCTTCTGCAATAGTTTATCTAGTACTGACAGAGATATTGGTTTCTACTTTCTCAGTTATAAGGGAAGTTCAGATAAGGACATTATGCCTCCATTACAGTTTTATACTTGTTGTGATATAACTTAAGTCTTTTCACAATTGAATGGATATAGGTTTTTAAATTTAGGTGCAACTAGTAATATTAAGTTTTTCAATTAATCAGGACTAGAATTCCTCCTCCTGGGCTGCCTTATTTACATGTCAAGTTATTGTTAGATGAATAATTCTACAATCTTGACTATTCTCTGGAAGCCTTTCTAATTTATCAGGCTAACAGATACAAATTAACATCAAAGAGATGTTAAAAGCATACGATTTTCAATACCAAACATCTGAAAGAAGAGAAATTTCAAGGTAGCTGTATCCAGTAAGATGCTTATATTAAAGAAATTTCCTAATTAATGCACTAAAAGAACTCTCCTACTGTTCAAACTTACCCACACAGTCTTTCACAGTGCTGAGATGTGAATGTAAAGTGGACAAGGATCAATTCAAGTTCAGAACATAAAAATACCAGCCTAGAAGCAACAAAAAAATGGAAATAACACATTTGTGAGATGAAATAATTTATCTTTTTGCACTGAATAAAATGTAATAAAAAGAAAAGAGTGCATAACGGGGAAAAAAAAAAAAAAAAAAGAAAGAATAAATAAAGCTTACTCCCTGATGCCAAGAATTCTTTTCCCCATTGGTAGGAGATGAAAAGTGGATTACTTCTGACTGTAATTGTAGCTAACTGGATGAATGATATGCCTGGGAAATGTTAAGGTTGACAACATCCTTACGGCATGTCTCCCATGACCAGCAATTCTACAGAATTCTTAAGAAAATGTTTGATTTTTGTTTTTAATCATCTTCTTATCATCCTTTTATCACAGAGAGAGTGGATTTCCTAGTAGAGAACATTTTCAGGATCTTCAATAAAACCTACACCAAAAGTCCTTGTCCTTGGAATAATTTTAAAGCATTATCTGTAGGGATTTATTGACTCCATTCCTGCTTTATACTGTCAGTCAAACTGTTCCAAATAAGCACATGGTGACCATACACAAGAACTGAATATTGTATTCCTTCTTATCCTGAGATGATTGACTCTTCTCAAGTACACTGTAAGCTTAGTCAATGTGAAGGGTGGAGTCTCATCAAAGTCAATGGGGCCATGCCATTTTATAGCAGCTGTGGGTTTAGCGAATGACTTTCTTGTCTATTTTTGGCTAGGGTACCCAGCATTGCCTGGTGACAGCCTACCTCAGAGATGCTTGACAAGACTCTGGTGAGATCTAAATTATAACAAAAGGGCTAAATACATACATAATCTTGGGCATATTGCCAGTTTTTCTTATTATTTCCAACTGTTCATTAAATACACAATTCCTAAAATCACTGTTGTCTTCTATTTAAAACCCATTTATGTTCCATTTTAATTTTTTTTTTTTTTTCAGAATAATTTTCAAGTAGTTTTCTTCACATACATTGTTGAAAAACCAAGGATGATTATTTTGGGTTTAACTGAGGTTTGTAAATAATTTACTTCAAAAGAACTATTCTATTTTGTTGACAACAAAGTTAATTGTCAACAAAGATGGAAATGTGCAAACAGGGACAGCATATTGAAAAACAGACTGCAAATACACAGGGAAAGCTAGACTTAGATTACAGGAAACAAAATGGATTTGCAGAATAATTTGCATGTAAACAAACATGATTTTAAAGAAAAAACAAAACAAACAAAACCCTCACAAGCTTGTATATAGTCCTATGCTTATAATATGTAACAAAATAAGCCTCAGTATTAAGGTGACCAGAAAATCTATGGGAGGTTAAGAACTAAAAATGATAGGCTCTGATTGTTAATAAGATGCTGCAGAGAGCTGACTTGACCTAAGGAAATGTACAACAGAAAGAAATAAATTTGAGTGCAAAGATAAGTTGGTATCTTAATAGGATCCCAGGGCTGTATTTTACTGATGTTCACATTCTTATGGCTCTACTTTGCTGCCATTAGGTTTCATACCTCTAACACAGTTTGACAGATAAATATTCCTCCTGTGAGAGCTGTAAACACCAGCCTTTCTGAGTGATTGCAACTATGAAAAGTAGTTGAGATGAAGCGGTCACATCAGTTGGTACAGAATGGATAAGTCATTTCATCCATGGTGTACTGCAATGCAGAGGATAATTCATTAGGGTGATTCCCTCTGCTTATTCAGACATGCCCTGTTCTCATCCGTCACTTGTATAGGATTGAATAACAGTATAATAGGAACAAAAGCCCTTGTCAAGGTGGCATGGCATTCTTGTCTAATACCCAACTAATAAGAATGAACAAGGTCAAAACAGAAGCTAATTTGGCATACCAATTTGAAAAGTGCCAGTGTGCTCCTGAGTTGGAAAGTCTTCATGCCTGTGTATGGATGTACATATCCATGTGAAACCTCTTAAATTGTGCCTGTTCTGTATGCTGTTATTAAAAAACCATGCTGTCATATCAGCTCTAAGGCTGGGAAACAGCACTCTGTTCCAGTTTGTCAGTCGAAGGATGGGTTGTTCCTGTCAGCAGTTCTTGTCAGGAGAAATGAAGTATGTATCTGTGCTATATGGAGCAACCCTTTCTGAATGAGACTACCTCACCTGAATACCTGACAATTGCTTTGGATGTTGTCATCTACTCTCTGTTACATCCAAATCTATCACACTTCATGCAAAAGTGAAGAGGTCGCCATGGCAACTTTGTATCCCTAAACTTAATAAGAAGGAGCAAAACATAGATCATTTTGCCTTTATAGCATTTTCTTTGATTTTTTCTTGGTTCGATAAGGAAAATACTATCCATTAGCCAAAAATATGAACAGCAAATATCTTCTGTTTGCCATGAAAATGTTTTAATCTTCCTCTTCCCCTAGAATTTAACATATGTGTATAGTGTAAATACATAGATGTGTTACAATATTTCTAAAATATGATGAAGAAGGGTAACCATTAAAAATTCTTGCAGAAGGATGCCAGTACACCAAAGGTTCTATGGAACAAGAAGATTAGACACTTAAAAATAGGGTTCCCAACAGGATTTAAAATCTTTAGACCCTCATCTCTGATTGAACTTAACTCCCTTAGGCTCTTGGGAAAATTTCAGCCAAAATGGATAACATAAATATAAACGGACAGGTATTTTTTTCCCCACAGAGAAATTAAGATAATAGGAATAAAACATCAAGCTTTAGGGTACAAAAGCAGCTGGCAGCCAACTGGAGTAGAACAAAGTTTTTCTTTCATGAACATACCATAAGTACTGTCTTGGTTCCCATTACACATGATCCATTCATTAAAGGGATTTCCTTGATTATTCACCGTACTAGTTTCAAGTCTATATAAATAGCTTAATTCTTAGGTGCGTTAAACTGCTTTTTGGTTAGAAATGGGCAATATTCTCAAAAATTCTCTAAAGCCTTTGGAGACTGTTTCTCTCACTTTTTGACTGCATGTGGCAGTTAGACACAGCACTTATATTTGACTTTTGAAAGACTCTGTGTCAGTAAGTGAAACTTCAGAGAATAATGAAAATGCTTTCAACTAAGATCAATATCCATGTTAGTAGTGGTCATTCACCCCCAAGTTATCCTCACTCGTGCTAATAATGGCTCGCGTTTTCTGAACAAATCCATTTGCAGTGGTTTTGGCGAAAGCATTTTTTCAAAAAAGTCCATTTTGTTCAGTTCTGTCTAACACATTGTTTTAACAAATTGGTATCAATTTTCACAATTTTAAACTGTTGAGTTTTCATTTTCATGATGTAAGGCATTTGCAAGTTCAAAAGATTGACATTTGGTTTTTTAAGTATGCCATCAGATAATTGTACAGGATTGTGCACTCATGTTTTGACTGTGATCTTTCTTAGCTCAGTTGTTTTCTGTATGTTCCTGCTTAAACCAGTTCAGTAGATCTTCCTGTGAATATATTTACTTAATTTAAAACACTTTGACACCCTACTAACAAAGGAATAAATATACTATAGTGATTCTGACAATAAATATCATGATTTTTGCATCTGAAATCTATGACATTTTAAGAAGGACTTCAGAAGAGTTTTATGGTCACCTGAGCAGGCCAGTAATATAGCACATGCACTTGTGGCTGTAGAGAAAAATATTACATTTGATGTCATTTTGGGTGTTAAGGCATTTGGATATCAGTGGTGAATTTCTCTGCTGGATCACAAATATGACTGATCACTTGGGAAACTTTCAAAGAAACAATAATTATAAGACTGCACAGTTATGTATGCTTTCTATTTTAACAGAATAATTTTTAAGAGTAAAAGAAAAATGTTAAATAGAAGAATCACAGTCTGTATATTTACTTCAGTAAGAAAAGCAAAAAAATAAAATGCATATTAGGAAATTACATGCTACAGAATTCATATAAGCTATGATTCCATTTCAGAATAAATTTTAGTTATAATTATTTTCAAAATAAAGTAAAAGTAGGGTCAGTCTTTGAAAACCATCAAATTGAATTAGATTGGCAGAATCTGGACCACACTAAATTAAAGAGGAGTTATATGAAATATTGAATAGATTTTGATCATGGTATGAAATAGATACTATTTTATTTATAACATGTATTAATTAATTCATTAAGAACTCGCTTATGCGCCTTGCTACAAGGCCAGATGAAGCTGAAAGACTAGCTGAAACTTTTTTGCCTGACTGAGGGTATTTGCATCATTAGGCTATTCCAGGGTAAAATTAGATAGATAGATAGATAGATAGATAGACACATACATACATACACATACATACATACATATATACATACACAGACAGATGCTTACATACATAGAGAGAACTGCTGCTGATTTGTAATTTTTCTTACTGTTTTAGTGAGAAGTTAATAGATAGACCAAGATGAGGTCTCTGCCCTGATCTAGTGACCAGAATAAAATTTTCGTTTGGTTGAACAGAATTTATTCCTGCCCAACTCCAGCACTGGAATGCCACCAGAGAGCACCTTCTTTTCTCCAGACTGTTTGCTGCTGCTGATGTCTTACCCAGGCAGAAAGTAGCACTGGAAGATGAAAAGTTCCTCGCCCAGGACTCTATGTGGAAGCCTGTGGACGACCCATGGTTGGAACTGGGAGGGACATAAATTGAATGTATAGATATTTTCATTTGCATACTTTTTTTATCATGACACTAATAAATAGTCAGCAGCATAGAGGTGGCATGGGAGCAAGATATGGACCAAGGTAAAGTCTATAACATTCGATTTCCTTCTTGAACTGCAACTATTGGACTTCTGTAATGGTAACAGCTGATATTTGTGTCTGGAGTGGCACAGATAACAGTAATTTCACAGTTATAAGTCACACCTGATTATAAGCCGCACGTCCCAGTAGCCGGGTAGAGCACGGGATCTGTCCATATATAAGCCACACCTGAATATAAGCTGCACTTTTTTTTTTTTTTCATTTTTTTAAAAGCGAGGATGCATGTGCAACAAAGTAACGAATTAGTAACAGAATCACGCCAGAGCGGGGTTGGGTGTCAGGTGCTCAAGTTGCAACAGTTTTCATAGACCAGCGAAGCCTTTAAAGGCAGCCTCAGGCGCCCTCCCAGCCGGCTCTCACTTCCAGGTTGGCATTTCACTGGAATTTGTCCATAGATAAGCCGCACCTGAATATAAGCCGCACTACTGGGGTAGGCTGGATTCTTCAATGAAAAAGGTGCAGCTTATATTCGTGAAATTACTGTACATGGTATCAGGCACAATGATTGGACCCAGTGAGACAGGGTAATAAGTCAATTTACAGGTGAAATGCAGACAGAAATACTGAGGGCTATGATGGATATATCCAAGAAGATTGCATTGCACATTGTTCACAAGTGCAGAGCACTCAGACTCTGTAAATGCTGTTGAAAAGTTGCTGATGTATTTAGCATATGAAAGTGAGATTCAAATCCTGAAATTTTACATCTTTGCTGTGAATAGAAAATATTTTCCTATGTCTTCCCAGGTGGTTTGCACAATTTAGATATATTGCTTGTGGGATTTGCAAGGAACTCATATTCACCTGAAATGTCTATTTCTTTTTTGTATCAAATGCATAGTAATTACACAAAATTGGGCTAATAATAAACAACTATATGAAAAATTATTCAGGATTGGAAGAAAAGTAGCAAATTTATAAAAGATAAAATTTATTTCTAATACAATATGTAGAAATACTAATTTCTGTATAGTGTTACGCATAAAGATTTCACAATAAAAGTGGCTGAGTAACAACATATATGACAATGCTTTGAAGACTGCCAGGAAATGGCAGCAATTACAAAACTTTTTTCAATGGTCTTTATGTTGACAGAAATGGTGAAAAATTCCTGTGAAAAATTTGCCACCTGTCTTTTAAAATTAGTAATTGAAATCTTCATATATACATACCAACTCTTTTGTTTAGAAAATACTTATTTAGAAACTTTCATACTAATAGTGGATATTTTTTTTTATATTGACTCTCTTGTAATCAAAGGGTTGTTTCCCTTTTCCTTATATCTTTAAGGTACTGCTTTTCTTAGTAATGCTAATATCTGCCCAATTTTTTTCCTTTACTCATCCAGTATGGATTCTTCCTCAGAAACTTATTAAAAAATTTCCATTTACTCAATGAATTTAGGAGAAAATCAACCAGAAACATTACACTGGAAACCTATTTTCTATATAAATCTGGATGTGGTTTCATAGAAGATATGTTTCAGGTTAGAATAGGCTGACTTCCACAAGAGCATAAAAATATAGACAGAAGTCATAGGTCAGTCTCTAAAGTCAGCATTCTGACTGAGAAAGGTGTAAAGATGCATTGTGATGTGAGGGACCTTTAAGTGATGGGGAAGTTGTTTCTATCTAAAATTGTCGCTTACATATTTTTAGGTAGGTGCAGAGAGGTCAGGAAGGTAAAAAAACATGTTTCTTTATCTTTTCTGTCTCTGTGCCCTACAGCATATTAAAACAGCTGCAGTTTGTGTTCAGATCTCCAGCCCAGTTCCATTCTTTGCAACAGAATAGAAGTTTCTATATCTCATGCACTAGAAAGTAAGGACAACATTAGTCTAGTTTACAGTCCTAGTTTTCTGTGAGATAAAAAGCTCGAGGCAGCTGGAAGAAAAAAACCAAAACCCTTTAGGATACTGTTGATGTTATATTTCAGAATACCAGAATTACAAAGTTTTTTTTGATAAAAATATTTTATAATATTTCATTACTACCACAACCATTGATCTACACTATAAAAATTTAAACTTTTGACTTAAAGAACAAGTTGAGTCACATTAGATTCAGGGTAGTGTAGCAGATTCTGAATTGTATTGGGACACAGACAAACCCCCTTTATTCACATGCAAGGAATTCAGTTATATTCATAGTACATTTTTTTCAATTTGTAAAGGTCAAATATGAGAAACACGCTTATTTCCCAATTTGAATTGCAACAAAAATGTCAGTGGTTTGGGTTTGTCCCCCTGAAACTTCTAACTTCTCCAACCATTTCTTGGTGGAGATGTGAGAAGAAAGGAAAATGGAATCAAATCTCTTTGCTTTGACAATGTAGTTTCAAATAATATTTGTTGATTTGCCTCCTCCCATTAGAATTGCAAAAATATTTATGAATAAGATGCAAATTATTTGAAATAAGGTATCTGTCATGGTCAAACCTATGTGTTAAAGCAACTCTTAAGCAGTTATCATATGTCATATGTCATATGTCATATATATCATATTATCACACTTTTAGCTCTTCATATGTATTTTGGAGAGTGATGGGATTGTACCAGTATTAAGTGTGCTGATCTGCAAAAAAAAGGCACAGAATCAAGAAGATTTGGAGTGTAAACTTTAAGTTACTGGTCCCACATAAAGTTTTCAGAATTGTGCTCCAATCTTTGTGTAATTATTTTTAGCCTTGTTTTTAGTTTCATATAAACTTATGGTAATTCAAGTTGCAGCTGTACTAAAATTTCCCAAATTCTATTCTATTCTTCTATTTTTAATTCTTTTTCTTCACTAAAGAAGGGTCTTAATCTTGACAGTTGTGAAGTTCATCATGCCTGTGATATCATATGATAAAAAATCCTGTGTTTATGTTCCTGATTGTTTTATTTTATGTTTGTCTGTATTTTTCACATCATTTCACTGTAAGCTAAATTTCACCTTCAAATATGGTGCTAAATCTATGAATTTTCTACTAGCTTGTTTTGCAATTGTAATTGAAAGCCTCCAGCAGAAAAGCTGAAAATTTTCTCACTGAAATGAATGAAGATGTGAAGACAAGGACAAAGACTATTGTATTACAGAAAATCATTGCAAGATACATAATATTTTATTCTTTAAGGAACAAAGAAAATATTCTTAGAAGTTAATTATAGAAATAATTATAGAAAGTAAAGAAGCACCTTGATGGGGTCTGTAACGACTATTACACTATAGGTTGTTCTTAGAAAAAGGTACAGAACTAAGTGGCATATGATCCAATGTGGAATTTCAGCTTTCTTTTAGTTGTTTTTAAGGCAATAAATTATTATATACACTATCTTCACACAGTATTACTATTGAATTTCAGTCAACCAAAATAGGACATCAGTATGAAAAAAGCCATATATTGTTTGGTTGCTTTAAAATTATTTCCCAGTTGTAAGTTGATGTAAGTGTGGAGATCCTTAGAGACTCATTTGGTCTGTATGGAAATAAAAGGTCAATTATTGCAATGAAAATTTTAATCTAGATTGATGGCAAATGAGGTCTCAGTGTTCATTGACACTGTTTTGCTCCAGATCATAAAACCTGCATAAATTAGCTTAAAATTGGGCACAATTGGGTGTTTAGCTAAAAGAACTGTTTGAATAGTTGGTTAAAATAACTATACACCAGAGACTGCTCATTTTTCTTCTCAGAGATGGCAAAAGTGACAAATTACATAGGGAAAACTGAACACTAAACTATCTCATAGATTTCTACAGGCAAGATTTTATTTTTAGGCACTCAAGTTCTGTTGATTTATGGTGAAGCAGATTAAGAAAAATTGGCAAAAACTGATCTATTCATAAAATCTGAAGATGTCTTCCTTTAACTTTCAGGGGGCACCTTAATTGCTATGCATCTTTTCTCACTGTTTTGAAAATTACAAGAGATAATATGTAATTACCTACATAAAACAGACAGAGTGTAATTGAAAGAGAAATTTATACATGAGTAACCTAAACTTTGGGTAGCCTAAATTCATTGAATTTACAAAATAAATTTATTGAATTTTACTTACATATTTCACCAAAACTTTGTATCTTCCTTTACCTTGTTTTTCAGATAATCTGTATTTTAAGCACAAATGCTTTTCTTCTTGCACTCACAAAATATTGTTCAGTGTGGAAGGACAGAGATTACCAGGAGAAGTGGTAAGCAGAAGGATTTTATATTGTCAAACAGGAGGAATATCACCGTCAACCAGAAATATCTTCTGGCTGAGTCTCAATTGATTTTTAAGGCGGTGAGTCGTCTGCATGGAAGAATCTCAGTGTAAATGGAGCTCCCTTTTGTAGTGAAATATGCCTTCATCAAATCAGGTCATTTTCTGATTTAAGTAAATAATATGTCTGGAGAAAATGTTCAGAAAACAGAATACCAAAGTATGGATTCTTAGATTACGGTCAAGTGGAAGGATCAGAAACTCTGTTTTGCTTAGAGAAACTTCAAAGTTATTCATGCAGCCTGAATTTTTTTATTCAGCTTAAAGCTCAAGGCATTTTATTTTAGAATGGGGAAGTTTAAAGTTTTTGGTTTTACTTTTTTTCTTTAAATTTTTCTAAACGGGTAAATTATAAATGTAACTACAGAAGAAAGAAGGTCAGTCCCATAAAAACCAACTAGATCTATGAACGAAGAAGTGGTTTTGTATTATCTCTCTTAATTTTTCTAATGATTCTCCAGGTTTTAAAAATTTTTGAAATATTTTTGGTTTTATTGAAATGTGTTTATTTTGAAAATTTGATATTTAACAGAAAAGCTCGTTTTACTCTGTCCAATGCTGGACTTCTTGCACAGGCCCTGAAGGCAGCCAAACTCTTGGAAGTTCTTCTGAAAGAGCTGCCAGGGCTGATCCTCACATCCATGTGTATTCCTCTTTGAAATCAACACTAGTCACAAGGGAAGAATGGATTAAGGTATCCTCATTACCTTTCATGCAAGGATTATCTACTGCCTAAAATTCTTTTCAGAACTAAAATAAACCAAGAACTTTAATTCAAGTAAGTGTGTATTAAAAAAAAATTGTAATACTCTTTGCCTACGATATGTCATGTATGATTAATCACTACTATAGCTCTGTAAGACAGGTATGTCTCAAAGGTCAGTGAGCTTGTGGGATGAAGTAGGATTTAACCCAAAACATTGCTCAAAACTTAATATTTCTAAATTCAAAATGCCTCATGTAAACTTTTTCAGGTTTTTCTTATTTATTAATTTCCCAGAGTTCAGTTCATTGATGACATTTTAACTATGAAATCTTTTACAAGATATAATTATTTTCTCACTGTTCCTTTGTGGAAGCTGGGCTGGCAAGGACTTACAATGGGCTGGCCTTGGCCGGCAGTGAAGTGGCTATCTACCTGAGACCTTTCGAAATGAAGTACTAGGCTGTGGGGAACATCTAGTTAGGTTATGGTGAGAAGAATGGGATTCTGGGAAATTTTATGCAAATGAGTTAGTTCTATGTAAGGTTATGTTCCTAGTTCTTGTTGATGGTTTGTTGGTTATGCTTTACATATAAGGTAATATTCTGAGCTCTTCTCGTTTACTGGTTCACTGCCTTGGACGCCAGGTCATGTATTGCTGTGTTTGTCTCACTTCAGGGTCTTCTGAGTTCACCCTATACAGTGGACGCTTTTGTCCTTTATTGTTTTACCATTATTAAACTTTCTTTTTGGGTATCTCGGTTGTTACCGTCCCTACTTCTTTTGCCACATCCCCCGGCTGGTCTGGTCTTGGAGTCATGCAAGCCCAGATGCAACAATTCTTAGGTGGTCTATTCTGTGAAGAAGTGGAAAATGTCATAACACAGTGTTCCCAGTAGAAAATTCAAATTCAATTCTAGTTGAAATTCAGAAGAAAAACTCAGTCTTTTAATATTTAGTAATTTCAGAGGAGAAAATAAGTCAATATTATTACATACAAATAGATGAAGAACTGAACCGTACAAAGACATTGGAAAGATTTAGCTGTGAGTTAGTGTGATCTCATCTCAAAATCAGTCTGACATTGTGGGTATAGACATATGGGAAGAAAGCTTCAAAGCATGTAGACTCTAAAGTCTAAAAAAATGGATAACAGTGCTACTCAAGGGACATAAAATATCTATACCAGTTGATTTCATGTTGTACACTGTTGGGAAGAGAGGAGTGTAACACTGAGTGAGTGTGTAAAATAATCACTTTGGGTGACAACTCTAATCTTGTTAGTTCTCAAAGACACACCAATATCCAAATCCCCCATGTGGTTTTCATTTTTTCTGCTTTGCCCATGATATTGACCTGATATGTGAGCCATTCATATTTTGAAGGATTCCAACACACAAAGGTTGTATACCCTAAAACCCATTCTTCCTTTCATTTTATCCCATGTTCTGGTTTTCTTTGCTTTTTCACAAACACAAGTGTCCAAGCACCTATTTGTATTCTGACATTATTTGTAAGCAAAAAATTACAGCTACCAGTTCTACCTTATTAAATTTTGTAATTAACTACAGTAATTTCACACTTATAAGGTGCACTGGATTACAAGGTGCACTTCTGGGTGACTGCCAAGACATCACAATTTGCCCATATATAAGGCGCACTGGCCTATAAGGCGCATCTCTTTTTTTTTATTTTTAATGAGGATGCTCGCACAACAAAGTAACGGATTAGTAACAAATTACGCGATCGTGGGGTTGACTGGCTGAGCTTGGGGCAGCCGCGGGCTCAGAGCCCCCTTCCTGCTCAGGGCAGCCATGGGCTCGGGGCTTCCCCTGCTCGGGGCAGCTGCAGGTTTGGCCCTGTCCCCACAGCTGTCGGCTGCGCCTGCCAGCTGTCGCCTCGGCTCAGCCCAGCTTGCACTTCTGGGTTGGCGATTTTCCAAATTTTGTTCATATATAAGGCGCACCAGACTATAAGGTGCATTTCCGGGTTTGGATCAAAACTTCCGTAAAAAAGGTGTGCTTTATACCTGTGAAATTACTGTAATCATTGTAAACATAAGCAATAACATGAGGAACAACTGTGGCACAATAAAGTAACAAAATAAAGTTTGTAACAAGCAGTCAAGGCTCAAGTTGGTCTCTTTGCCAGCAAGGCACAAATAAAATATGGAGTGTGATATGTATGTGATATTTCCAAGCAGGAAAACAAAAAGTATATAACTAAACTTGAAAAAAATTCCTACCAATATTAAAACCTTTTAGTGTTTGATCACAGTCTAGAAATCCTCAGTAATACAATAGTCCCTGACCCAGAGGGCACTTAATTATAATTTTCATGTCTGCAATACAAACATTTTAAAAATAAAAAGCACAAACAAATGCGAAAGCATAATTTTGTGTTGTGGGTTCAGCAGCATGGAAAACCTTTTCTCTTCCATAAAAATATGCATAATCTAATATCAAAATGACAATTTTGAAAACAGTCAAGGATTCCCACAGGATTGTTATATTTTTACAATAGAGGGAGTCACATTATGATGAATAATCCAGAAAAATTTCCCTCCTAACTCTTTCCAGGAGAAAAATGTCATGCAATGATTTGTGGCTGAGAAGAGAATAACTCCATTCCATGGCAAATGAAAATCAAGTAATGATGAGATCATATTGCAACTGCTGAAATTCTATACTCCTTCTGAATACAGATCAATTTCAGCCAGAATTATACAGAGTAAACTGAATAACTCATCTCCAAAAGTTACCATTGAATAGAAGTTTCCACTGATTCCAGGAACTGTATGTGGAATCAAGGAGAAGAAAGCATATGGAGCATAAGTGATCATGATGATAGATTCAGAAATTATCTTCTATGCTGAATACCATATACACCGGAGGAAAACACATCTCAGATTTGTAAAATCAAGCTGTTTTCAAGCTTTCAGGTGCTTTCAGAGTTCAATTATAATTTTCTTAGCATTCTAATTTTCTTTTAGGTCATCTTCAGGTCTTGTGTTGGAG
The DNA here is from genome assembly GCA_009812075.1 of Sialia sialis. Classification (NCBI taxonomy): domain Eukaryota; kingdom Metazoa; phylum Chordata; class Aves; order Passeriformes; family Turdidae; genus Sialia; species Sialia sialis. The sequence goes on from VRYO01001463.1 coordinate 54,439,499, forward strand.
ATGTAAAATCATGAAATGTCAATAAATATGGCACACTGACACAATAAAGCAATTTTTTTCTACCTTTAACATTGAGTCTTCTGTAATGTTATTATTTATGTATTTGATTCAGAGAAATTCAGAAGGAGTACAAGACTAATCCTCATCCAAAATCACAAGGCATTATCATTAAACCTTGTTTTTTTTTTAAATGTTCAAATAAGCAGTTACAAAAAGAACTGTAGGAATAAATACACCACACTCAGCTATTGTGCATTTCTGTTTATTACCTTCATAAATATGATTGAACTTTACATTACACCACCATTTTCTCTCCCTTTTCATTCTACAGCTTTGTAAATAAGCAGAGCTATTATAGAAGTTTATAAGTTATTAGACCACAGGATCTGTTTTCATAGTCTTATCCTGTTGACAAAATAATTCAGCATATATTTTATCTGATCACAAGTCTAGGATGTTCTCACAGAAGACTATAAATCGGTTGGGAAGGATGTTCCCATGGTGTATTTTAACAAGAAGACATGACCCTCTTGGCAAATTTGTGACTATCTTAGTGTTTGTCTGATACCTCAACGATATCATAATGAAACCACAACCAGCAGATGCCAACCCCTCTTTTTTTTACCTGTTTATTGGTTTTGTAAACACATCATCCCTTCTTTCATTCTTGTCACTTTTTAAGTAGAGCATTGACTGTATTGTAGAGTCAGTCTTAGATCAAGCTTCCCTCAAAAGGCACATTAAGAAATCAAATATTTTCTTTAATCCCTATAACTCTTTCTAGATTTATTACATTGATTGGACTTTTCAAAGCAGAAGTGCTTTTCATGCTTCTCATGTTCTAAAAGATTTGTTGGGTTTTGTTTGGTTGTGGCTTTTTGCCTAATAGGTATCATTGTAATTTCAAAATGAAAACTCATCATAATTGTACAGAGTACATTCTCTACATTTTGACGTTCATTCAAAGGTGATGATTTTGATCTAGGCTTACAATGCTATTAAATACTGGGAAGATTAATTTACAGTGAGTGAAACTGGGAAGTTCAAGTTATTAATCACTACATACACACAAAGAATAGTTGTTAACAATCAACGGAAGAGCAAATATTTAATATGTGAGGTTTGCCTCCTTCATGTACCATAGATTAAGTCTGTTGTTTCCCAAAGCTATTTGAAAGGCATATTTGCCTTTAACTGTCTTATGAAAAGCTGTAGCTTGCTGGCAGGTCACAATTTTTCAAGATCAACGTTGAACTGTATGTATGTATATTTTTCTTTTAATCATCTATTTCTTTTAATCTTCTTGATCACAGTGATTCTGTGATAGGAAGAAATAATCTCATAATTTTTCAGGAACATCACACAGACTTCTTTAGAAATACACATTATGTATATCTGCTTTTTACTTTAGACAACTTCAAAACAATTATTTAAAGAATGCAGATTATCTCCTTTTTTATATTAAAGAGTGGTCCTTTCTATTATCTTTTTTGTTCGTTTGTTTGTTTTGACAGTCACTGAAGAATTAAAACTAATACATAGATCATGCTGACCTATTAAGTAGGACATCTTCATGGATAATTGCATATCTGTAAATTTCTAAAAGATATGAACCTAAAAATTGTCTTATAATAATAAAGAGGTATAAAGGTTTCTTTGTACCTTATCAGACTTCCTTAAATTCTGAGAAGAAAGCATAAAAACAAAATCTATTTGAAGCTACAGAAAAATCACTAATTGCAAAAGATTGAGTTGGTTCACTTTACGTCTCATGAGTTACCTGCTTTGTGGGAGTTTTTTAGGTCAAGAAAATTTAAGGCTGATATAAGGTTTATAGTGATATAGTAGAAAAATTTTGTTTCCCTTCCCTTCCCTTCCCTTCCCTTCCCTTCCCTTCCCTTCCCTTCCCTTCCCCTTCCCCTTCCCCTTCCCCTTCCCCTTCCCCTTCCCTGAAACGTTCCTTCTCTGAAACTTCCCTGAAACTTCTCTTCCCTGAAACTTCCCTGAAACTTCCCTTCCTGGAAACAGGGATATATTAAATAAAATGGTCAGAAATTTTGGATACATTTACTACTAAACCCTCTGCCGTGTAGGAAATTTTGCAAAAATTTGAAATAACAATTAAAAATGTTTTTCAAGAGTATGTTTATCAATGTATTCCAATGCTGTGATGGACATCACACAACATGCTTGGATCACAGCAGTATCTTATAATTTTGGTTTCTGGTCGTGCATGTTGCTAACTGACATAATACCGTAAATAATGGTTCATAATTTTTAATCTTCAATATTTATAATCCCTTCAAAGGAGAAAGATCTAAAAGGATGATGGTATCATTCACCATTTTTCTAATGACTTGCTTATATGCAGCCAGTCATGTCACAGTTTCCAGGTTGTTCATCTCAAATTGATTTTATGAAAATGAGCTTGCTTTACCTTTTGGGTTTTTTTCCAAAAAAGGTCACTGTTTTTTTTAATCAGCAGGAATGTTAAATTGTGACTACACATAATTTGTTCTTATAAAACTACTCATGTTCACAGCATGCACTATCATACAAATGGAATAAATTCACCTAGTGAACTTCAATATGACTAAGAATTAAAAGAGGTAAGATATAATACAATATTCCCACTTAGGAAATTAATCCCCCTACTAAGAAAACATGTCTAAAACTAGTTCTGATAAAGAAAAACAGTTTATCATTTTAGTCTTAAAAAACAGCTTTTTATTCTTAAAAACCAGCTACCTGAGAGTAGCAAGAATGAAGATCTGAAAATAACATTTTCAGCATCGGTCATCAGTGCATCAGTCATCTAATTTTCTTAGAATTGAATAGTTTATGAGAAAGTATTAAACATTCTTGCATATTTCATGTACTTTTTTTGCTTCTCTACTTTCTGTGGATAGTGTGTAGTAAAATGTGTTTTTCATTATGTTTACTGTCTGATGGTTTTTGTGGTTTTGTTCCTTTGCATATGTGTGTAAGAAATGTATATCTTACTAGAATTTCTGATGGGTTATATTTTCCATGGGATTTATTTAAAAGATGACAGGAATAGTACTTTCAAGAATAGTCTGCTCCACCCTCTTTCTGAGTTTTATATGTCATTAATTAGATAGCAGCCTCGGAATGCTTCTGAATTCCAAATATAAAGCAATGTTGAGGTTAGGCATACTAGAAGACAAAACATTTACTATGGCAGAAATCCAGAATAACTGAGATGTTGGGACATTTCTGAGTGTTTTTATCATCCCTTTGTTATCCATTCTTTTACTTTGCTTGCAACAATTTCTTCTGAAAATTTCTTCTTCAACACCCTGGCAGGCAAAAAGCTGTCTGTGAACCAGCAATATAGCCTTCAGGCAAAGGCAGCCGTCAGTAGTTTGTGCTGTTTTGGACAAGTGCTACCAGATGTCTGAGGGAAGCAATCTTTCCTTCCTGTTGAAGCAAGTCTAGCAGAGAACCACAAAGACGACTGAGCGCTTGAAGTATTTCTCACATGAAGAGCTAAAAGAGATAGAGCTTTCTATCCTGGCGAATAAAAGGCTAGGGGGGAAACTTATCAATTTTCATAAATACCTGACTGGAGGGAATAAGTAAGACAGAGACAGATTTTTCTGTGTAATGACCACTGGCAAGACAAGAGGCAAGAACCACAAAAATTATGCCTATAAACAGATACCTGCCATCACACAATGGAATCACCCAGTGCTAAGCCAGAGTCATCTGGCACTTCACTGAGTCCCTGATATATTCTACCAATATGTTCAAAAAGCTGAAGTTTGTCTCTCTCTTTCCAGAAAAACCAAATAACAATTTTGATAACAAAAATGTTTTTGGAAGGTGTACATTTCCAGGCTTTTAATGTAAAATTGTCAAGAATTATGGTCTCATTTTTCCTTCATTCAATATGAAGGCTCTTTGTAGGCAACAAGCAAAATAAACTATACAGTTTCATACTTCAAGGTATCAAGTTCTGACCACCAGCCACAGGATAACTCAACAACTGATAGTGGTTTGAGATCTTTTCTGAGTGGCTACTGGTCTCACTCTTTGATGTCCAAATTACAGGTCAGAAGACATGTCTGTAAAGTACAAATGCTGCATTTGACTATGGAATGTCTTATATTCATTTGAAGGTCACTGCCGAACAGTGGCTTTAGGAAGAAAATGTTAGGAGAAATGGCACAGTAAGGCACATATGAGGGGCAGCTTCTAAAGGGGGAGGAAAAGTTATAATTAGAATTAAATGTAGAGCTTGCCTTAGAACATTATGTTCTCATGGCTTTGAGGAATTTTTTTTTGAAAGAAAAAACTACTATTAAAGTTACTTTACGTACATAACAGTATGTTAAACTGCATTTAATTTTCTTTCACTCTTCTGACCTGTGCTAAGAGAAATTGCAGAGATATGATTTAGCTCTCTCTTACATTTTTTTGAGTCATTGCCTTTTAACCTGTCCTTCCTCTGACACAACCTCCAGGAGTCAATTTATACAAAACCTCCCATAGGAAAACATTGAAGTACAATTTGAGGACATTCAAATTGCAGATGAAAACCAAAAATTTTCTAGTCCTCCAGTTCAGAGAACAGCTTGAAAATGTGAATATGAGTGGAACTTCTCCCAGTGAAGAATTTTAGCTTAAACAGACCAACGTGGATCTGCCATCCACCCTGCACTACAGCTGTACATAAAAGCAGTAGTAAAGAACTTTGTATGGACCATACTTCTTTTCAGTTTGAGTTAAAAATCCAAACTAAAGGGTAATTTTTTCCCTCGAAAACCATGAAAAGAAATACTGAAATATGGGTGAAATAAACCATTGTCAATTGCTATCAATTGCAAGGTGAAGAGATGATACGTGGAAATTGGCTTAATGATAAATAAAAGATGTATTATTTGCAAATTAAGGTTTTAAATCTCTTTATATATATAAAAAGCTGATTGGAAAAACCAAACCAAACACTGCCATAAAAATTATGCAGAAAAAAACTCCAGAAGTTTTGCAGAGTTGTGCAGCTCCAGAAGAGTAGTTGAAGCAGGGTACCAATCACAACTAGATAAGAAAAATATAATAGTTTTTAATAGTTCCCAGGTGGCAGAGCTATCACTAGATTATGAATAAACTCTGTTGACATAGTTGGGAAGAAAGATAGCCTTATTTCATGTTCAGTATTTCATTCAGACCACCTTGGTACAGTATCAGTACTTGTTTTTTCCGATTACATTGTTTACCAGAAAACAAATATCAAAACGTATTTAAATAATTTTTAGTGAACAGGTGGATTTTTTTATGGACATACACTGTGCAAACACACACCTGAATCAAATAAAATCTATAGCCATGTTAATTAGTATTGACTGGGAAAAAAGCCCAAAAAAGCCAGTCATGTGAAGAATTTGCAAATTCCATCCAAAGCTTCTGGATGTGGACTCTTCTAACATTTCTTAATATAAAATTACACGCACCTCTTGTATGACTGCTCAACTCCTTCAAACTGAGAAAAGGAAAAAAAATTGATTTTTTGAAAAATCCTAACATCACTAGCATTACAGATATGAGTAGGATTGTGAAGTAAATTCCTTTGTAACCAAATCAGTGTTTTTTCTCTTGTCCTTCAAATTAGTCTTGGTTAGAACAGGCTCTTAAAGAAGGACTCAAGGTCTTTGTCATACATCCATAGGAACATTGTCTATGCTAAAATGTTATGTGTTGGTTTTGATTACTAGGATATTTGTTGTCATTCATTTTTAAAACATTTCCTTTTTCAGTGGTGTTTTCATAAAATCTTGAATATTATTTTGAGTATATTTAGTTTATTAAGTAAAGCCACTGGCTTTAAAAACCAAATATTTTTTCTTCATAAATCAGTGTGTCTGATTCATGATTTATTTCACAGTAGAGAGTAATTCTTTCAAATTTGTATTTTATATTTGTTCAATACAGATGATTGCCACCAATGATGATATAAATAGTGCAAGAAAATATAGGACAGTGATTATGAAGAAGTTAAAATCAATAACAAATCATAGCCTTACATTTATAAAAATCCTAGAAATAAAATATTATATGTTGGCAAGAAAAAATTGAAATTATACAAATATAAGGAAGTGGTCTTAATTTCTAAATGACCTTCCGCTGTATCTTTGAAAATACCAAGCACATAGTTGATATTGAGTAGTAAAGTACAAAAGAAAATTGGCTTTTGGATGCCACAAATGAAAAATAGAACTTAACACCATCTATTGACTGCTTGAAGTGAGAGCGTCATCTTATGTCTCTATGACATGAAAAGGATTCAATTCATTGTCCATTCAAGCTCATTTATCCAAAATGGAGCTTTTCTTTCTGAGAACTTTCCATATTGACCATACTTTTTCTTGTATAAAAAGGCTGAACTTCATACAGACATTCTAAGGGATCAGGGACTCTCCCTGGAGACGCCTGATTGATTCTAGACCAGCATGGATCATGGCTGATTCATTTTGTTCTGATCCCTTTGGGATGGTTGGGACCCTCTTTGGAATTGATTTTTTCTCTGGGATGGATAGATCCCTTCTGAAATCTAATATGCTTGATATAGGTATTAATATCCTTATCCATGTCCATAATAAATATATCTACTGTTTTAATTGCTGATAATTTGCTTCATCAATGTAAGTTCACAGTAATGTGTCATAAAGTGATCCTATTTGGTTTGTGCTGTCATTGGTTGTTGGTCATTGTCTATGATTTTTCACTGCCATACTCCTTATTGATAGTATGCTATGGGTTGCTGAAAGCAATTTGTAATACCATGTATATCATATATATATAATTAATCATATGTATACTTGGTGATCAGAATTATATTTATGGAAATACACTTGTTAGTGGGGGGGGTTTTCAGTATTTGTGGCCATCTGCAATAAATTTAAAATAAATAGTGGATAAAAGCCTCCATGTGCTTGTATATTACAAAATCTGACAATATGTTAATACCATAGCTGGAAAAAAAATACTTGCAATGCTTTCTTTATTTTTACAGCAGTTTGTGTCAGGAAGAATAATAAATTATTACTTTGGTTTCTTGGCATCTAAGTTAAAAAAGATTAGGTTTTCTGCTTCAAAATGATGTGAACAGAATAGTGTACAGAATTTCAATTTTTAAGAAATAGTTTCAAAATTGTCTAAGAAATTTTGATTTCTGATTTCATTAATGCTTGATGTATTGGTCTAACATTTCTTTTTCCTCTCTATCTCTCTGTGTAAGCATGAGAGCAACGAGTGTAGGAGGGCTACACTGAGAAAGTTGTGATAAGTGAAAAATACTGTGGAAAAATCAACACAACTTCTCTTTTCTAACCAAGTAGATATAAGACGGATGAGAAATATTTTGGGATAATCTTTATCTATGTATGCGTCCCTAAAGATTTGTTAGATAACCAGTGCTGTTACTACCAGCTTGTTCTGACTGTCCTACAGAGATATAAAGGAAGACATTTTGATCTGCTAAATTTTTTGTATCATTAGTTTAACTACGTATACCCAGGCTTTTAATTTTGCTTCAAAAAGATGTGTTTCCTAGTGCATCCAGGGCATTCTTGTCTCTACTTTTATTTATATTTTTTTTTTTTAGATTTACTTTTAAAAACAGAGATATGTGCATTAAGTGTGCTTGTGTTTTCCAGTGTGTATAAGCTGTTTACAACATGCTCATCTGAAGAAGATTTTATAGTGGAGTTCCAAGCCCTTTAAAATAAAGGCTTATAATGGAAAAGCTGGCAGTCCTTTAACTAGATCCATGCTACCAGTCACCACAGTAATATTACAACTTTTATAGTAGAAGTAACATCAATCTACAGACAGTGTCTGTATGGTACAATACCATAAAAATTGAAATACCATGAAATGAATTTTGTTTATTTATTGTATAGTGCTATGGTAATGATTTGTGAACTGAATCTGTTTTGTACAAGTTTTAGTGGCTCAAAGATTAACTCTGTAGTGTAACTTCATTGTTTGTGCATACCAGCAGATGTGGATTTCCTGTATCAATGTATTTATATGTTATGCAGCTGCACATTAAAATCTACTTTTCAAATTTAGCTCCTATACAACACAATCAAATTATTCGGATGTTTCTTTAGCAAGAATCCTAGAGGTTTAAAACAGGTGAGACTAAACTATGTAAGTCTCCTAAGTGTCATATCAAATATGTTTGTAGCTAAATTTAGAGCTGGAAGTACAACAAAGCACAGCAATGTTTCTATTATCTAAATTTCTGGCTGACCAGCTATTGCAATGTGAAGTTCCTTTTCTTTGAGGGTCCAACAATACAGGTGCAGCTGGACTGAGAACATTACAGTAGCACAGGAATCCTTTCCAACATTCACTCACAATGCCCATCTAATTTGGAGACAGCTTTGGACGGGAAGCTCTGGGAGCTCTCTCAAGTTATCACTTCCCCTAGCTGTGACTGTTATGTGACTACTATAATACTGTCATCAAAATAAAGCATAATGCCTACTGGAGCCATTCTATAGTAGAAATTTAGTAAATTATTAATAAGTAAATTATTATTTAATCATGCACAAACTCTCTTGAGAACAGAGTGCATTTTCAGGTAGGACTTGTTCATCGATACTTAGACGTCTAAATATGTAGTCTGACATGATGGAAAAGGAAAGGAAGACCTACTTTTAAAGTTGTTTTTAGCATACTTATAAATGTCTAAGGACAAGAGAGAGGAACTCATGATTAAAAATAGTATTAAGGAGGTCTAATTATGATTGAGGTTTACAGAACCTTCACCAATGTGTTATTGGTTAAAATATTTCTTAATTATGCAATTACTTATTTCTTAATAATGATATGACTAAAGACAATTTAGTTATATAATGTATCTACTAATTAACAATTAATGAGTTTGAATCACTGAATACACGAATGGGGAAAAACAGATTTTTTTGCATATTTGTTAAGTGATAACAAGTAAAATTTCTTTTGGCTGTATCTTTGAAATAAGTTTGATGCAACAGTCTTTCCTACTAGGTATGTGTCAATATTGTTAATAATGCCCATTTCAAATCATGCAAAGTGAATCAGAGTAGCAGGCAACAGAAGCTTTATAAAGAGTTGTGAAAATAGGCACAAAAACCTCATCTCACTGTGGTCACTGGGAGTTTCAGAGGAAGGGAAATTATCTATCTAATAGTTAGTAATGAGTTGTGCTTTTAATAAGAAAGATGTTTTCATTCCAATAATATTGACTGTTTCTCTAGGCTAACTACCCTCTAAATCTGAAAAGTGATTTATTCTGTCTTCATAAACACCACTGTCTGTACTCTGTGTCTCAAACAAAAAACTGCTTTGTTAAATTACAGTAATTTCAC
>VRYO01001463.1:54454884-54477806 GCA_009812075.1 Sialia sialis
ACGGCTTATAATAATTAAAATACTGTATTCTGTCTTTTACAGCTGTTGATCACATTAATAATAAGGCAGCATTTTTGAAATTGCAAAACAATTTAAGAAATCCTGAAACTCTTGAGCACTTGAGAAGTGTTAACGTGTCTAGCCAAATGACATTTCTAATTGGAATTCCTGGGCACAATAGGAAAAACACAAATCAAAACTAAACAACTAAATGTTCTGAGAGATAAACTGCTCCATTTACTTAGTGGAAATAAAATCAGAACTGAAACAGTTTATTGATTTAGTAATGGCACATTATTAATTGGGAGTCAGTGAAGTCTGCATGTGGAATCAATACCAGGAGTACAACAGATAAATCATGAGACTGGAGATTATTAAGTAACACCTACAGACAGTGGGGCACTGGCTACCTGCAGCACCAATCCCATGGGAGTGGGCTCTGCCTGCTGCAGAGGGAGGTGGCAAAGCCACTGGGAGGGTGCAGATACTGCCCAGCCTGGTGTGCTCTAACTCACCTTCTCTCCCAAGATGTGTTCCTGCTCATTGTAAATTAAGATGCCTCTTTACAAGTAATTTGTAAGGCTTGGCCCTAGTCACTTTCACACTAGTAAAGGTAAAACAATGTTTCTATTTCAAAGAAAAGAGTTCAGATTTACTTGTTTACAGTTGTGTAAGCATCCTTCTACTGACCACTAAGAAGGAAGGAAAAAGTCAATGTTTTAAATGGATTCTGAAACAAACTCAAAAAATCATACCCCCAATTACATGAAAAAAATATTGAATCCTTTCTCCGACACCTTTTTCTTTTCTTTTGTATTTTTGTTATAAAAATGATGTTACATGTCAGGGAGAAAAAATATTACTAGAATTATTGACTATGTTGGACAAAAATTATGTTGCTCTGTTTGGTTAGGACAATTTTAATTTATCTTGTATTAAAATGCATATCACTTATGAAAGATATTTTTAAAAGTTATGTCTTAAAATGCAGATAAAAGCAATTAGTTTTAGCTCAGGTCTTTCAAGGAACTTAAGTAAACATATGAAAATGATACAAGGGGGAAACATTGAGAATTATTTTTGATGGAAGCTGTAATGGAATCACTTCCTTAAAAAAAAAGTGGATTCACTAAAGGAGTGAGGAATGCTGCCATAATTCACCTCATCCTAAATCAAGAAGGAAACAACATATTTTTGGTGATACTTGAATTGGTGAAACTTATTTTACTTATCCCTATCCCTCTCATTTCTAACGAGATTTTGCTATAAAATTATTCCTTTCTGTATTGGAGATCTTTTGGAATATCTTTTGTGAAATTCAACGATTAGTACTTCATAAATATTAGGGACATGGACCCAGTCACCTGATGGAATGTCTTGATAGCTTTGCCTTGTGCAAGAGGTTTGCCTTCTGTGTAACATGCTTTGTTCTAGCCAAAGTCTCAGGGCAGACACTGATCATTTTTCTGTTTGTTTTTCTCTTGTGGTACAAGTCAACCTGCTTCCTTGGTGGTCATGGAAACTTATTTTCTAGCCACTTGAGTTTGCTACTACTTGATTTCAGGAACAGTTTCAGTGTTGAGGTTTGTAAGTATGAGGAAACTATTGTCCTGCCCAAATTTTGTTTGGGATTCAAGTGTCAAAATGAAGTTATTTATTAAGAAGTTATATTGCTATTCTGTCATAATATACATTTTAGTTTTATTCTGAAAACTCATTTCTTCAGTTGGCTAGCATGGGTGATTCTTATTCAAGAAAACACTGTTGAGGAATGTATCTTGAGCGGGTAGCCAGGTTACCAAACTGCAGACTGAGATGCAGATTGAGATGCAGGTTGAAGCCTAGAGAGATAAGAGGCACCCAACACTGCCAACCCTTTTTTTAACAAAGGTCACAAAGAGGATGCTGCCAAGGAGATGAATGGACATAGAGGGACACACATCGAGGGTTTTGCAGGAGCAAAACCTCACAGGAAGAAGGAGATTTATGAGTTGTTAGACTGAGGCTATAACAGCCTTTGTTGGGTGTCCATCTTAGAGACACCAGCTGTGGCTGTTTCTGTGTTACTGCACCATGAATAAATTGCTTTATGGAGCAAGATATTTGAGACTCTGACCTGGGAAATATGGAATCCACCTGGAAGGAAACCTGGCCTGACTGTGTGAGAATGGGGTGTGTGGGGAGTCAAGCAGGGCACTGGACCTGCTCTCTGAGAAGAGCTTCAGTCCCAGCAGTGAAATTCTCTGAATGGTCAGACTGGGAAGCTTCCTTAGCAACTCTACAGCTCTACAGAAATGTGCTTCAGCAAAGGCAGAAGAGAAGATCAAAGCACATAAAAGGGCAACCTACATAAGATGAGAGAGAGATAGGCAAGGAGAAGCTTTTTTATATGTTTTAAATAATTGATCTTCAGTTTGCTGAATGAGGCTTTCTAACTCCTGCACATCTGTAGGAAGCTCTTTCTGATGGAGGGATTATGCTTTTCTGAATTGAGGTGTGAGATAAGCTCTTTTATTTATTATAAAATTGTATCTAAAAAGCAGTGAACCCATTTCTCAAGAGAGGGAGGAGACTGCCATGTCTGAAGTACAAAAAGTGAAGCACATAGTAACGGATTGAACTGCTCTGTGTTGTAATCCAAGAAATCACAGAAGCTTGTCAGAATACCAAGACATTTATTGAAAAGACCACAGAGATGGTAGTATAGATATTCAACAAGGGGCTTTCAGCTAAATTTCAGATTAATATTTGATACTTATATTAGAGAATTCTTTCCTAAAGCACGATACCACATTGCAAGTCTTCAGATCGTATCAGAATATAGAAGTTGCCCTATCATTTATGTTTCCTTTCATTAAAGTATCAAGTACTCCTGGACTTTCTCTCATTCACATTAAAGAAAAAAATAGTCTTTTGTTGAAATCTTTTTAATTTTTTAAAATATTTTTAATTTTTTATCTGCACTGTGGTTTTCTTTGGGATTTGGGGGGTTTTGATTGTTTAGATTTTGGTGGTGATGTGGATTTTTTAAATTTCCCTTGTGTTTTAATCTCTTAGTTTCTCGGTTTTTAGGTTTTGTCTCTTCCTTCCTTACTGCTCTTCTTTGTACTTCACCACCTTCTTAGACTGACTTCTGGTGTGTTTTGAGTTAGTTTAGTGTTAATTGGAAGGAATGTACTCTATGTGTCGTCCTTTATAAGAGGGTTTTAATATTTCCCCAAAGTACTACATCTTTCTAAAGCAATTACGTTGTTCCAATGAACAAACATCCCTCCAGTTTTCTGTAAAGGGCAATGACTTTATATCTTCTTTCTCACATTAATTTGAAAGCTATTTTTGATGTGCTGATAATGAACCAGATGACTCCTGGGTCCTGGAAGGAAGAGTTTTACTATTTTCTATACCTGTAGATAGTAATCTTCTCTTCTTTTACTTGAGAAGTCAAAATAACTGTCTAGTAGACATTTTTCTACTGATGTGTTTTCCTGTTTAAACTATTCAACTTCTCTGACCTCTCATTTTATACCTAGAAATTAAATAAGTGCATTTGTAATGCCTTCTGTCCTTGGAGTTGCCACTCTGATCAGACTTTGCGGCACAAAACTCTAATAAACATACAAATGTCATTGATATCTTAAATTCTGCTGGTATCTTAGTAGTGAGGAAGGGGAACAGAGACCCTTCCCTCTTAATTTTTGCATCCTTTGCTTTCAGATATCCTGCTAATTTGTGGGTTTCTAGGGATGAAATTTCCTTTTCTTCCACAGTGTTATGACATTAAAAGGTTCCACTGGAAAATGAGGACAAAGAGCAGGAGCTTTTTTTCCATGCCTTTGTACTCACTCTTTTTGTGTTTCCATGAAAATATGGATGCAGAGAAGGAAAGACTGTGATCCAGTAATTGTCAAAGATCAAACAGTAAGAAATAGAGAAATAAGCAGAATGGCATAGCTTATATGAAGAACCACACAGCACTGAGAAAATGAGGAGCAGGAGACAGAAGCTCTGGATTTAAAAGTCTGAGGCGGGACATGCTGCAAGTCAGCATGGGGCTTTCTTTCCCTTTTTGGATATAAGGAAATAGATCTATCCATATGGTCTTTCTTGGAGTTCTTTTAAGCTTCAGTGAATGCTAACTGAAACAAAGATATCTAGAACAAAAACATATCTGGCTCAATGTTTGAACATTTTGATGGAAAAATTATATACTAACCTGAAGGGAGGGTTTGCAGAGTATGTTTCATGCTCTGTCTACAAAGAGCAGGAAATTCTCTTGCCTTCCAAATAGTTTTTCTTTAACACTCATTTCTTGAACTTGAGATGGGGAATTTCCTTGATTGCTGTGCATATACATAAAATATTGTCCAAATTTTTTTTCTACCGAAACCAAAAACCAGCCAGTATCACAGCTGCAGTAAGAAATAAACAGATGAAAATTCATATTTTCTAATTTCAAAATAAGCAAAATACAATATTGTATATGTGGAGTCAGTTTTTGCAAATTTCTCCTAACTGATTCCATAATTATACCCCACTTTTCCCCCTGAATGTTAAACTCCTTCTGATGTACTCTGTATGAATATTTTTTCACAGGGCTTTCCTCAAACTTATTCCAACAAAATCTATACCTGTGGTTTAAGCATTCAATTTTGTGAGAAACAGTCAATGAGAGATGTCAAATAAGAGCAGACTAAAATTAAAATATATTGATAAATTAATGTATTCAAACTGTCAGAAGAAAATAGTAGAGATTTTACATGTAAGACATAAACCTAAGCTTTTTTAAGAATTTATTTATTTAGTGCATAATGCCTCCTAAATTTAAGCTAGGTGATGAGAAAAGTCCAACTGAAAAACTCAAGGAAGAAAGAAACTAATCTCATAGGCAGATAAATTGGGATACTGCATATTTTCCACATGTAAAATATTGTCCATGAATCATGATACTGTGCTTGCTCTAACAGATTTATAAAGCAAAAAGGCCGTATTTTCATTTAATGGCTTGTATCATAAAATGTTCCATGATAAAAGCTTATTCAGTTTGCCCTTAGTGAAGATAAGATAGAAGAGTTCAAGAAAGAGTTAATAACAAATAATGTTTTCTTAACTCCAAGAAGCTGAATAAGGACAACTTGATCTCTTTGGTGACTGATTTAGTAACAGAAGCTGCAATTATCTTTACTGATGAATGTAAAAGAAAATGCAATTGCAACAGGGACTTCATTTCCAAAAAGGGAATCTGACAGGGGGAGATGTATCATCCAAGTCAAAGACAAAAATATCCCAGCCACTTTAATCAGGTCCAGGAGCAGAGGCTAACCCACACATACAAAGAAATTTCAATTCAATGAATTTATGACTCTTGTGTTTATACTGGCTAAGTTTACTAGACATACATGAAAGAAAAAGATTCTTAAAAGGAAACAAGGATTTGAAATTTTCTAGTTTTCCATTTTTTAAGCAAAACCGACCTCCTATTCTTCAGAGGAAAGTAAGTGTGTTCAGTATTCTTTTATACTCATACATTATGTATTTGTTTGATTATATAAAGACCACTATTCTCCCTACCAGCTGTTCAATGTTAGGCTTTTCAACGTTTTTTTTCTTTTTTTTTTTTTTTTCACGAATCTCTAGGATTATTGAAACATACTTTTGAAATATGAGGCTATGGAAAACATACAAAACTAACTTTCTAGTGCTGTGTCCTGTACTACAGGCACTCACTTAAATGTTGAAAATTAATTTCCCAAGGTGGAATAATATCTCAGGAATTTGGGTGTCTATAAGTGGAACAAATTTCTTTCTTTCCCACTGCCTTTTTTGTGTGCAGTGCTACTCTAAAAAAAGGGAAATATTTATTAAGAATAAAGCCAACTGAGATCAATAGATCAAGCCTGTAGAGAACAAGACTATTTTTTCACTTAAATACACATCTCACAATGTAGCCATGCCTGAGAGCACCAATGCCGTGCTCCCCAGTCAGAATTTCACTGTGATTTGAGGTTCACCCTTAGAATTATCCTTCTGGGAAATTCATCAAATGTAGTTATCCAGCCCTTAGCATAAAGAAGGAGAGAGGTAAAGGAAAGTGAAACCATCTTTTTCTGACATGTAAAAATCCTCACCTTGTTTTTTCTTTTTATTTTGTTTTCAACAGGTACTCTAGCTATAATGAATAAAACCGAGGTCTTTTTAGGCAAAGCTGAAATGCATATTGTTCTGAAGATGTTATGAGCCCTGCTCTAGTTGAAACCTAAGAGAAATATCATTGTGGGTTTCAGACGAAACACAGGCCTTTCTAAATTGCTTAGATGCTTGGACATTTAGATGTAAAATACCCTCAAAACTGAGGTCTAATAAGCAGAGTCTGAAAATACTGTTAGGGTTTCTTTATACTACTTCGTCTGATGCAAATCTAAACCAACAATATTGAACATCCAGCTTTATGCTATGATCTAAAAGTTTTCAGGATAATCTGACATTTGGACTAACACAAAATTATACAGCATATTAATTATTGCCCTGTTCCTCTGCCTACCTTCTGTTTGTTCATGGCAGTATGAGGTTGATGCACTTACATACTTCCATCTCATTTGTGTGAGCAGTAAATTCATTATTTTAGTCTTTTATCGTCTAAGTGTAGTTGATATTTCTATAATTTGCATGTCAGTAGTACCAAACTCAAGGAGCTGCGAGTAACAAACACATTACACCGACTCTTTTCCTGATATCCCTCCAAACTCTTTGATTATTGCATACCACTTTGCCACTAAAACTGTAACTCTTACATTTTCATCCCTTTTTTTTCCCACTCATCATCTCATGAGGCAACTACCCAGACAAGGTATCTTGGCCTGATACAAGCAGTTGTACCTCTCTTTGTTGCTCACTCCAGCTTCTCAATAACAAGCCACATTTCTGGGGCTACACTAAAGCTAAATATAATCTGGAAGTGGTTTTAGAAAGAAAATTTCTTTTCAAGAATAAAAGAAATCAGATTCAACTATAACAAAGCCTTGATGAATAAGCAATGCACAAGAGAGACGTAAAAAGTGTTTCAGACTCCTTGCCATAAAAATATTTAAAATACAACTGGAATCTACCTTGCAATATAAGCTCATTAATCATCATTTGATTAGAACAGACATTCTTCAATGAATTGCCAGATATTTCTAAGTCTAAACAAAGAGCAAGCCAGACCTAATAATTTCAACTTTTCTTCCTAGGTCAATCATATTTTTAAAACTTATGATTAATGTTACTGCTCTCTTCTAGACTTTTTCACACTGATTTACACATTTCCTGAAGTACAATGGCCAAGACTGAAAAGTTGTATGAATTGGTATCAACACATCCCAATATGGCACTTGCCTTCTTTAGTAAGTATATGAATTTATTGTTGCTTCTTCAGTTAGTGATCCATTATGAACCATTATTCTTGTCCTACTTTGCTGCCCATTCTTCCCTTGTATTTCTGTAGTTAGTTGTTCCTGCACTCTTTTTTCCTCTTACTTATTTTCTTTGTCAAATCTTTCACAGATCTGGGCTTATTGAGAACTTGGATCCTGTCCTCTAGTGCCTCTGTAGTCCATCACAGATTTTCTTTTTCATTAGTATATTTAAAAATATACACTTTATTTCATCCTCTATGTGAGACAGAAATCAATCAATCCACCATTATAACCCCAAGTTATTGATAATTACTCTTTGGGGGGATTATCTTTTCTAACCAGTTTTCCACCCACACTGTTGTAGTTTGCTCTGTTTCGTGTTTATCATATTGCCATGATTTTCTATTGTAATCTTTAGGAAAGCTAAGGCATTTGTTGACTCTGAAAATTTATCTAAAAATAAGGTCACAAGGAAGCATTTTTTGTCTCCTCAGCACTTGAAATTACAAGATTTCTAGCAGTCACTTAGTCTCAGCTGATCTGTTCCTGAGGACTGAAACAGAAAAAGCAGTAAAGACTATATTTCCTGATGCCATTCCTTTGTCATTCTTTTCCTGTATTGTGCATCAGTTATCCTTTCCTCAGTCTCTTGTTAAGTGATTGAACTTGCAGAGCAAATTCTTGTTTTCTTTTGTACTTTAAAGCAACATCTTGAGCTTTGCTTTGCCCTTCTGAACCTCACAGGCATATGCCACACATCTGATTGTGCCTTCTGTAGCAAGACCTGGGGTTCTTTTCAGCCAAAATTAAACTCTCACTAAAAAGTTTGCAATGCCAGCCTTTCAAATACTAATTTGTTCTTTCTGCCCTCTAAATTAGGGTGGCTGAATTTGAAAATTCTCTGGATCAATGTGTGAAGAGGTACTTTAGCTCCTCAGGTGGGAGCACTGAGTATTGCTTGTCTGAATAAAGAGTAATAGTGATTGGCTGAGTTGAACCAATACTAGCATACAGGTTCTATTAACCTCAAATTACCATTACAGATGAGCACAAATTCAGGAAGTAGGTTGCATAAATAAAGCATGCTACTTTATTGAATCAATAAGAGAATAACAGGCCTTACAGTAGGGAAAGTGCTGCCAATCTGCAAAGGCTATGCATGATGATTTTTAATTAGATTACCTCCAACATCTTAATATTGACCTCAAAAATTTACAATATGAATAATGATAAATAGCTTCTTTTTTTTTTTTAAGTAGAAAACCATTATGATAAAATGTGTTTTAAAGCTATTAACTTCATTTAGTTAGTTTGAAAGTGAATCAAGCTGATTTTGTGCAAATCTATAGCGAGATATTCCTTTTATGAGGAAAACCCATGAGTTAACTCCTGTGTCTTTGAAAAGCTGTGTGTGAACAACATCTATTCAGTTGTCTGCTTTATTGTGTTTTAAAATAAAGGCAAGAACAAAACAATCAACCCTTTTTAGAATATGATTGGATGCCACAAATTGGAAGGGCAAGAAATTTATCTTTGCAACTGCATATATTAAGACACTGACTTTAATCAATGCTGATATTAAGTATATAATCATCTCACATGAATGGCTATGCAATACTCAAATTCAGTAGACTTAATATCTTAGTATCCCAAGCCTTATCAAAATTTTGACTTTCCTAAAGAGTCTTGAAGACATCTGTGTATTGTACATTAATTCAGAAAATTTAATTCCTATATATGACTAGTTGTATAATTCACTATCAGAGTCATAGATTCACGAAATATGTTTAATTGGAAGGAAACCACCTTAGAGCCAAAAACAGAACATCAATTTTTTTTTGTTGTTGTATATTTAGAGATCTTTTCTTGACATCCTCTTTGAAAGCAAGAGAAAGCAATGACACGTTTATCTTTCTTTAAGATGTATTCCATGAAACTTTTTCTTTTTTCCAGTTACATTGCATTCTTTGAGCCACTTCTCATGATGGTAGCATCCACCATGAATATTTTAAACATCTCTTTCAAAATAGTGCTACAACTTCTCCCAGGCAGGCAGCTACACCTGGAAGGTAGACCATGTGAAGGTTGTGTACTGCAATGGTTACTAGACCTGTGTCTGCAGTCTGCCGTGCCCTTCAGGTCTCTGTGTCAAGTGCAGCTGGGCATGTGCTGTGTAAAGTAATAGCAGAGTAAGGGAAGCCTATAAACTGTGTCAATGAACTCCATTCTTGAGAAATAATTGCTGTAGTGGGGCTCAGACATCAAACCATTCATGTGAGAGATAGAGAGAGTCCAACTCTACTGGTACCTTTTACTTAGCTCTGATATTTACAAATAGAGCTGTGTAAAAAGAAAGGAATAACCACTGATAGTTACGTGATTTCTTGTTTGGCTGTGAAATTGTTTCTTGAAGCCTATTAATTCATGCAAGTAACTTTCATTTTTCATACTGCAACCATGGGGGGGTTTTTATTTAAAAAAACAAAAATAGTGTCAAAGGAGACAA
The DNA here is from genome assembly GCA_009812075.1 of Sialia sialis. Taxonomy (NCBI): domain Eukaryota; kingdom Metazoa; phylum Chordata; class Aves; order Passeriformes; family Turdidae; genus Sialia; species Sialia sialis. The sequence goes on from VRYO01001463.1 coordinate 54,464,782, forward strand.
ATGGCTTCTGATAAGTCTGCCTGCAAGAGGAGAAAGGACATGGGCTTGAAAAACATGAAGAAAGATTGTGAGGACTTTGGTGGAAGGTTGAACCAATGCTATCTTCTTTAGAATGCTTTGGAAAAGCAAAATATTAGAAAACAGGAAAAGGGATAAAATGTTTGGGAGAAGATACTTTTATGAAGACAGATTAGGAGGACATGAGTGAATGTATCTCTGCAAGCAGATAGACAACATTGTCAAGGCATCAACCTGTCCTGGTTTCAGCCAGAAAACCTATAAGGACAGCAAAAGTCTAATAGCTCTTTTGAGTTGAAAGAAACAGATCTTTTTTACATCACAGCCTAAAAAAGGCTGGAATAAATAAAAAACATGGAAGCTCTTATTTTCCTTTTACAGAAAAATATTCCAAAACCAAGAATGTTAGATAAGTCTCAGGAAACTCATCACTAATTGTAACCAGCCTTACTATGATCATTGGGACAAATCACAGTATTTCTTGTGCTTAAATCCCCATTTGCAATTTCCTAATTTGTAGGATTATTCAAGAATAAAATCTGATCACAGAAACACTGTGTAGGGTTATAATAGCAGGAGATCAACTTAATACAAAGCAAAATCATATAAATGTAGTCACAGAATTGTCCATAATAGCTTATATATCAGTGGGTCTAAGTGAATGTGAATTATCATAGGAATGTTTAGAGTTTGGAATGGGTATTAGAGATCATCTGGCCCCAGTCCACCCTGCTATGGGCAGGGACACCTCCCACTAGATGTAGGTGTTTCAGACCTCATCCAGCCTGGTTTTGAACACTACCAGGATGGGAGATCTACAGCCTCCCTGGACGACCTCTTCTAGTGCCTCACCACCCCTATAGTAAACTAATTCTTTCTAATATTCAGCCTAAATTTCTGCTCTTTCAATTTGTACTTTTTGGTTTTGAAAAATCATATTCATCTGATTTGAATTTAATGCTAATAACTTCATTGTAAGTGTTAGTAACCACAGCCTGTCAAAACAAGAAATTTTAGCCACTTTTGAAAAATATTTTGCCCAGAGAGAGCATGGCTGCTAGAACACCATGTGCTGACAAAAGAAGATGTAATGAATTTATTAAATAGAATCCATTGAAGGCTGCATAGAAATTATGACAGACTTAAGAATTTTCAGTGCTTAAACTCTTAGAAGATAGGCAAGTTTTCAAGAGCAAAGTAATTTCTCTCTTCCATTTCTTTCATACCTTGCATCTTCTTTCTGTGTTTCTCTGTAGCTACTGCTGAAGACAGGGTGCTGGCTTTGGTAGATTTTTCATTTTGAGAATGTGAAACTGCTCTTATGCTGTCTAGTTAAATAGGGTGTTTTCCTAACAAAACACCTTTGAGTCAAGTTAGATAAAAATGACTTAATGACTAAAAATATTGTTCCTTTTTTCTTAGCATTTTGTTTCAGTATAAATCTTTACAACTTTGATAGCTAAAAATTGTTGAGCCTTCTGAATTACCTGATTGGTAAAATCTAATTGAAATCTAATTGATTGACTCCACTCAGGGATTATGCATTTTTTCTCTTTTTTTTTTTTTTTTTTTTTTTTTTTTTTTTTTTTTTTTTTTTTTGTAGTTGAAAAACAGCTATCTGATTTAATACAGCATTTAATTATCTTTACTAGAAAAAATCAATCAGAAACTAACAGCTATTAATTGCATTTTACTTCTCTAATGCTTGCAGCAAGGATTCTTTTTCCACCTGTAGTGGCTTCCAGATTACACCTTTTCAGTTAAAATTATTTAAAATCATGCCTGTCTCACTAGAAGATTAAAGAATATCATGCCAAGAGAGACACTGTTTATTATAAGACTTGCAAGTTACTTTTTTTTCTTTTCTCTCTGTGGTTATTAGAAAGTCTTATTTATAAATGCACAAAATGTACAAAAATAAGTGAAATACAATAAATCATGAATTATGACGAAAAACAAGATTTAGAGTTAGTGGTAGAATACTCCTTTATTTTATACTTGCTGTGGGTTTTTTGTAAGGAACATTTCTACTACATGGAAGAGTTAGTCTGAATAAAACTAACTTAACATAGCTGTGTCATACTCTGCCCTCAGCACTCCAAGGAAGTTATCAGGAGGTTTTTGGGCACAACCAAAAGAAAATTACTCCTGTAAAGCAATTTTAAAGCCTACTTGGATTTACAAAATATTAAGTACAAATCCATATGTAATTCATGCATATTATAGAAGATATCTTTAGCTATTTATTACAATAATAAGCCAACTGCCTCCTGGGGGAAAAAGGATACAGCTCCAGGGTCCTTGTTTACAATGGATATGATAAGGTGATTCTCCCACTACCATTTAAAAAACAAGCAAAACCAAACTAAAACCCAATCCGTAGTGTAAAAATACTTAATGCTAAACCAGATAGGTCATTAGATGGTGCAGTTTGGAGTCCATAACTGCAGAGACCCTACTGTCAAATAATGGATAATCTTGCAATCAAGAAGGAGTTCATTTAAAGTACTGTGACATATTCATTTGGCACTAACATAACCTAAGTAGTAGCAGTTCTGCAGAAATGAAACGAAGGAGGGCACAGAATATTTTGTGGGGATATTTATCATTTGATAAACATTTTCCTCAGGAATCAAGTACTGGTTGATTAAGTTCTGCAAGACAGTGTGAACATTGTGCTGTTTACTGTGTCTACAGATCTATCCAGATATCCACAGGTCATTTTGTTGCAAACTTCATTTCTCTCTTTTAGGATTTCCTATGCTTCAGCAGAAACACTTCAGTATTTTAGGGAGATAATTTTTTCTGATATTATCTCAGAATGCCTCATGGTAATGAAGACAGCAGCTATCACAAAGCTAAATTGCTCGGTTCATACAGTTTTAACCAAATCATATCTGAAATGGTTTATTGGCTTGCTAATGACACACAATTAGCTTGCAAACATTGAATGATCCATCCAGGATCAATATCACTAGCAGAATGGATAAATCACAAGACCAGACATTATGAAATGTTAATAAACGCCTGCACATTTCCAAACAGTCTTTTGTAACTAATTCCTCAAAGATATATTGCTGCACAGTTTTATGCCCTCCTCCTACACAGACCCAGATCTGTGTTACAGATACACACATTCTCATTGGAGAATGCTCGGACAGCTGTGTGCAGACCCTCCTGTAGGATTTGTGGTACTGTGGCTCTGCCTGGACCCATCCAGCTCCCTGTGACCGTGTAAGATCACATCCATGCCCCTGGGGTAGGTCTTCCCATGCCAGATGCCCAGGAGAGGTGTGCAGGCTGCCTGTGTGCTGGAGAAAGCACAGTCTGCCCCAGGCAGACAGAGGTGGTGATGTGATGGGGTGCCTGACAGCAGCGCCCAGCCTGGTGTGCTGTCACTGAAAACCCAGAAAATATACTATCCAAGCAGTTCATTAGGTTAGAAAGCCAGCATTACTTTATTCAGCACTGATGTACATGGCAGAACTCTTTACCTATTGTGTACACCAATTACAAAGTGTTGCATTCCCCTGAACCCAACATGTTGCCTTCCGGTCAGAGATGTGACCAACAGGAAGACAGGGTCCTGTTACAGACCTCGACCCTGCCACTGCCCTCTGGAAACCTATATAAACCTGAACACCGTGTGTCTCTTCCTCTTTTTCCCTTCGTTCCCTCAAGAATAAAATCTTGGGAGAGAGCCGCCCTTTGTATGCTTATTCATAGCACAGCATATTCCTATTTCTAATTAGCTAGCCAGGAATATTGGAAATAGAGAAAATAGCTGTGTTAACAAAGCTTTTAACTATTTATACATTTTAGCAAGCACAGGGATTAATGTTCGTTGGCTACAAGTGACATAGTTCTCTTCTTAATCTGTATTCTATCTTCTGGTCATTCATGATTCTCTCACTTCTTATCCTAATTAGTCTGCATGCTCAGTTTACCTCTTCTTTTTGGGTCAGTGAGTTTCTTGGGTCGGTGGTCTGTGGATCAGTGGTCAGAGATCCCCATGTTAGAAATACCTTTTACCCACCTAGAGCTGATCACAGCGCAATTGCTGAGTTGGTTTTATTAATTTCTTCCTTTTCCTGGGAGTCTTGCCAGATGTCCTTGTGGCCCATAAATTCTGCCTTTATCAGCAGCACATCCTTTTTCCCAAGGTATGTTAATTCCTCCCCCTGGTTTGATGTCACTGAAGCACATCAAACCCTAACCTTTAATTTGAGGTGGACATCACTTGCAGCTTGCCTGTTAGCTGCTATCTGTTTCATGGATTAAATATTTTTTTTCTTGGAAGTACATCTTCTATAAGTGAACTTGTAAAAAGAGAATATTTAACAAATAGTTTAAAAAGTTTTTGGTTTTCTGCCAGTGTCTTAGAAATTATATTGCTTTATGCTGATGTAACAGCCAGATAAAGTAGATGACAGCAATCTTTGATGTTATACCTGGGGATATAGGCTTTCATACTTAACTTTCTAGATTAGGACAATTAGAACATTAATGATTCTGGAATATGTTAATAATCATGTTCTTACCTTAATAAAGTGAGAACTGAATTTATGATTTATTAGTAGGTCTTGATTACACTAAAGAGTATACAAACCAGGAACCTTTGCACAATTGAAAATCTTTACTATGGAAATACTGTGATGCAAGCCAATTTTAGGCTGCAAAAGATGATATTTCCCTAACTACAGGTTTGGAGTCACAGACAACATGAGCCCATGTTCAGATTTGGTTTAAGCAGCCCTTGCTACAAGGGAGCTGGTATTAACACTCTGGCTCTGAGCAGAGATGAATTAGGATTCAGTAGTATGAGAGTCGATACATGCAGATAAGGGCTGGAATAAAAAATATTACTTGCCAAGCTATGTTTGCAAGCAGTTCATAGGGATCATCTGGCTATGCTCATATCTTAGATGTGTAGAAGTTATTATGTTAGACTAGAGTTGGGCTCAAGTTTGATTCTGATTAGGAGTAGGAGGATATCAGTCCTGAAGTTTGCTGGAATAGCTGCCTACTCCAGTCACACTTGATTCTTCTGATTTATCTCTTGTCTCCTCTTGACATGGTATGGGTCAGTTTTATTCTGTATATGGAACGTCATTATTCTTGGTAGGTAAGCTGGTAGTTTGCCTCTGGAATTCCCCAGGCTGTGGCCTGTAATCTGTCCTTCCTACCACTTTTGCACCCTCATGGAGCAGTCAGCAGACAAAATCTCAGCAGACTTTTGCACTAGGAATTGTCATACCATATTGAGACTCAAATCAGGGGGAAATAGTTTGTCTATAAACTTACCATAACTAATAGAAGAAAAATGCAATGATATATAAGCAGTATTGTTATAGGAGCGTGTACTGACAATTTTAATTATGCTACTTCCAGTGTCTATTGATACAATATAATTTCAGTATAACCAGATAAGCTGTGAAGTTGAAAACAAAATTCAGAAAATAGTTATATTTCTTCTACTTAGTGTTTCTGCAACACAAGTTCAATTTTTGCCTTAGTAAACAATTTAAAGTAATAGGGAGTCCACTTGGGATAATGCAAATTTTTTCTCTGCTTGCCAGAAAGAAACATAATAATGAACTCTCCTTTTGCACTCCAAATTTAGTAAGAAAAACAAATAAAAAGAAATTGCAATTGCTAAAAATCATTTACTCAGCAAGTGCTAATGTTAGTGTCCTGAGTGACAAAGGTCTTGTGCATAGTTCATTACAATATTAGCACATCAGAGTAGATTCTTTTTCCAGAGAGACACCTTGCCAAACATCTTAGGAGTTCAATATAAATTTGGCTCTGCACCAGTGGTACCTTACTCAATTGCTCTGAATTGCTAGAGTTACTGAAGAGAAAGGATGAGTTTTTTTCAAAATTCTAATTCTGCGGTATTTTACTGTATAAGCAGAAGGGAGGACAGAAACCTAGATTTTCAAACACAGCAGTTCTTTCAGTCTTCTTTTATTTGTCAAATATTGAACTTGTATTATAATATGTTATGAGATAATGCAAGTTTCTTTGTCAGAAGCAATTTCATGGCTTGATATACCCTTTTTTTGATCATAACTGCATGAAAATCATGTTGATGGAATCATTTTCAAGATGCTCCAAATGACAATGAATAAATCTATTAAATGTAAAGAAATGCATTCTGAGACTTTAAAATAGGAACTATTCCTTCATGGTGATGCCTGACAATCTCTGTATTTAAAAATCAGTCAAGCTTTCTGCTGTGAACACTCCGTGGGTTTTTTGTATTTATATTAAACATCTCAGCCCATATAAGGTAAATTCCACTGGTTTATGGATGAATGTAACAATGGCTGTCAGCACAGATAAATACTTGATTCATCAGAATCAAAATGTATTCATGTTTGTTTTTCAATTTCAAAGCAACATGGATGACAAAAGTCTAGCTCAAATAGTTGATGCTTTCTGAATTCTCTTACCCACACAAAAAATATAATGTAATTATAGTTTTATGAATATTTTCTGCTGAAAAAGTTTTAAGCCCTGGCAGCAGGTATTTGTTAGAAAAATAACTGTTCATATGAGATATGAATCTTCAAAAGTATTTTCTTTGAGATTTCTGTTTCACAAAAAAGTTTTTTGGCATATAATTAGAAAGATTAAATAAAAAGAGAGCAAATCAGTGTCCCCATTGATCAGCATATATCAGAGTACTGCATTAGCACTGGAAAAGTTAAAAACAAATCACAAAGATGATAGCTGTGTTGAATAAATGAAGATGGTGAGAACTACTTGTGATTGGGAAAAAGAAATCATCAGTCTGCCATTAATAAGGGGTAGGGGCCAGGGAGTAGTAGGAAAGGCAAAGAAATCCAGAGTCAGAGCCGCTCTTTTGCTTTGTTTGATTTCAGGCTCCTCTTGAAGTAAGTTTTTCTCTTGAGGTTGCTGCAGGAATTCTTAATTTCCATTTTTGCTTAAAAATGTTGGAAAAAGAATTAGGCGTCTGATCTCCCACAATTCAGGAAACAAAAACACCCATGAGATGATGGGTTTCTCTAAGTTTTTGTGGTAAGTTTCAAGATGCCTTTTTTCCTAATAAAGAAAACACTATTTCGTGTTTGTAACATCTGAAGATTCTAGCCGTTTCCTGATCATTGGAAGTTCAGTGATATGTTGCAGGCTAAAAAGCTTTAATGAATGGTGGGACAGTAAAGTATGGGAAATGGGGGTGGGAATTGTCTCACAAAAAAGTGTGTTCTGTGCACTTCCCAAAATATTTAACTATGCAAATTAGAAAGAGTTGCAATGCTTGCAGCTGTGTTTGCTCAGTGGTGAAAAGGGGAAAACAGGAAAGAAAGACCAAATATTTTTGAAGGAATAAATATGCCTGTAAAAAATATTTTTTAAAATTGTATCAATAAGCAAGTGACCAATGCACAACTGGAAGCAATTATTGGCCTGTGATATGCTGAACAGATAAATGATTTAGTATTGTCTATTTAGAGAAAAAAAGTATGTGTAAGACGAACAAATCTTTAGTACTCCACAGGACAATCATATTATTTTTGTTAGGGAAAGTTCTGAAAATATATTTTTAAATAAAATAAGGTTTATATTAGTACTGTAAGGTACAGGAGAATCAGATATTTCAATCATCTATAGGCAGGTATCAAAAACAACATGAGAAACATCCCATCATTATCGTGAGAAATAGTGGTGACTGGGAAATTTATTTCAACTTATTGTGAATATATAATACTAAATTTTCATTCTTAAGAATGTAAATTAAAAGTAAAAGTCACGTTTGTTTTGTGTCAATTTTTAAAATTGAGAATCTATTTTGAATTTAAAAGAAAGAAAATAAAAATACATATGAAGAGAACAAAAGCATGTAAAGCAAAAATACTATGAATGTAATGGAAATATAAATTCACATTCCACTTTTTAGCTGAACTTTCATTTTCTTGTGTATATTAACATCTCCTTCCTTAATGCTATGCATTCTAAATGCTCTCATTGGAAATAAGGAATATGTATTCCAGAACCTGTATGAATCTGTGAAAAGACAGAGATGAAGTACAAGAAAATCTATTGATTTTTACATCTTAAAGAAGGCAAAATGAAAGAAACGTCTGAATAATGTATAATTTAAAAAAAATTATTTTAATTTTCTTATGTTCTAAGTGGCAGCTGAGAATGCAAGACATAAATAAGAACTCATCTCATTTTGTATTATGGCTTCAAGCCTTCTATAAATCTTCCTTTCTTCTGACAAAGTATTCCTACATCAGGCCATTTAAATCACTCCTTTCCATCAAATCAGGAACATATAATGTGTGAGCACTTTGGTTGTAAGTGAAGCCTTTAACATTTAAAAAATTATGTTATTATTAAATAGCTTTAATTTATAAGGACTGTACAATTCTCTGATATATCTTTGCATTTTTCAAAAGCTTTTTAACTTTATAGCTTGTGTTTAGATAGTACTAAGAAGCAGTCTGCTGACCTTTCCTGACTGTCTGTATTCCTTCAGCTGCCTGAAATTGAAACCCAAGAAAATTTGCTGGCAAGATGTGGGCTATTCTGTGCTCATTAAAACTTGGTATTGAGCTTGGATACATTGACAGTAATTTCACTACTATAAGGCACACCGTTTTGACTACAATTTTGGTTGAAACCTGGAAGTGTGCCTTATAATCTGATGCGTCTGATATATATGGACAAAGTTCGGAAATTTGCCAAACCAGAAGTGCGAGCCGCGATGAGCCGCGGCCGGGCCAAGCCAAACCATGACAGCCAGCGCTAGGTGGGAATGCTGGGGCCCAGGGCACAGGGACGGCGCCTGGGACTGCATTTAAAGGCTACGCCTATCCATGAAAAATGTTTGCAAATTGAGCACCTGCCAGTAAACCACGTGATCATGCAGTCCATTACTAATTCGCTACTTTGTTGAGCACGGATCCTTGCTGCAAAAAAGTGCATCTTATAGTCCGGTGTGCCTTACATATGGACAAAGTTCAGAAATTTGCCAACAACCAAGAGGTGCGCCTTATAATCCGGTGTGCCTTATAGTTGTGAAATTACTGTAATTTATTTTCTATATAGATATAAATAATCAAACCAACACATAACTACACATAAAAAAATAACCTAGTATGTGGCTACCTGAAATGGAAGAACTTTGACAGTGATTTACCCAGTATGTGAGCATCATGCCATCTTTAATATACCCTTCCCCAGCATCATCCTTTTAGATATGGAGGTATTATTATCCCATGTCTGCAAAGAGAATACAGAGAAATTCTAATTGTGAACACTTCTGCTAAAGGTATCATATGCTTTGTCTATAAACCCAAGTACTGATACCTCTGTTTTTCCTGCACTAGTGTGGATAGAGAAACATCAGTGTCTATCATCGCTGCTTTATCCCAGAATTTAACCACCAAAGAAATATTAAATCTGAGCTAATTAATCCATATGCTAAACACTCTACAGAAAGTAGAAGCATTCACCATGTATATGAACAGGTCTACACACAATACATCTGAATATTTAAACTTAAACTAAATTTTTAGGTTAAGCAATTTTAGATTTATTACATCCTTAATATTATACATATGCATGCTCCTAATTATCACTTTCTTTTAGAAACAGAGAGGCAATACAAGAAGTGCCTCTTTTGCTAAACAAAAAGACAATATAGGAGAAAATATTATTTTTCATTTAATCACAAAAAAAAAAAAAAAAAAAATCTAAAATAAAACAACTGCAAAGTCATCAGCTGTAATTTTCAGCTTTTCAGGATGTCACTATTTGCCAGATTTTTGAAAGACCTCATTTCAGTAGCTGTTGTGGTTTTTTCTAAGTTTGGCCATAAGCATTGCAGTGGGAGTGACAATATGCAGAGCTCTATTGAAATGCTGTTGATGCAGAACAATTGAAGGAAAAATTTTGGTCCTGAGCCCCTGTAGAATAACAAAATCTACATCACCAATACATGTTTATAGCACTTGGCTCTGCTTTCCTTCAAAAAACGGAATAACATTCTGGATGCAAGGAAGCATTAACCATATAATTCATTTCAGATATAACCTGGAAGAAAAAATAAATCCTTGAGGTCATATTTTTTATATTAACCAGATGTTGATATAAAGCATTACAACACTAAGTACAAATTCTAGGATGTTTCTGGTTAAAAATATAGACCTTTTTTTTTGGTGTTTTTTTTGGGGGTTTTTTTGGGGTTTTTTTTTTTTTTTTTTTGTATTTAATTTCTTTGGTATTTCCAGTCCATAAGAAGAAGAGGAAAGAAAGAAGAAAATAATTCAGACAATCAGCAGGTAAGAAACTAAGCTATCTAAATAAGAGATGAAACCTCAAAACCAGAAAAGATTCTTAAGTAATTGTATTCTCATTTTAGAACTGCTATAAATTTTCCAAATGTTTTCATATTTGAATTTTCATAGCATTAAAGATGGAACATTTAATGCTTGGGTAATCCACAACATAGGTGCTCCTTAATGCTTTTCCCTATATAATTTTTTTTCTCATACGGTATGCCTAATCATCAGCCATTGTAATTTATTTCTCCTTCATCTGTATTTAATACATGCCTTCACATCTCAAATATGAATGCAGTTCTCAACTCCTTCCTTTTTACATCCTTCCCTTTAATGTCAAAGCACAACAAGACAAGGACAACATAGATAATAAAGACCCAGAATAGTTTCTGTAGATGATAGAAATTATATGACTTTAAGAGGGATATGAAAGAGATCCAAAATCTTGATGAGCTTAATGAAAATTATTAAGAAACAATCACTCTATTCTTTTACTCATAATAAACTCAGAGACATCTAGTAAAGTTAGTTCATGGGTTCAGAGCAAGTAGAAGGGATTTTTGTTTAATTAAATTTGAAACTCATTGCTACAGGATCCAATGGATGCCAACTTTGCCCTTTTTTTCCATTTTTTGGCAAAAGGCTATTGTGTAAGTTTGAAAAGATAGTGAGCAGATGAAGTTGAACTTGTACAGAAAGACATACTCCACTGTCCCCTGCTGAGTACAATCAGGATGGGTGATGGGGAGGAGACTATGGCGTTTCAAACATCAGAATTCAGCAGTAAGGTAGAGATAATTACTCTGAAACTACAGAAGGACCTGTCACTTTTTGGGATTAAGACAACCACAGAGAATAGCAAGAATACTGGAAATCATTGCTAATGAGGGTATATTGTATATAAGTATGGCAAACCATAACAGCCTAGGATGAGTATATCTCATATTCATAAATAAGACAAAGGTTGTTGAATTGAACAAACTATCAACTATTTGCTGGTCAGTGAGTAGTAAAAAGACTGAATTGTTTCTATTCTGACCTTCTAAAGGTGGAAATCTGAAATTGAAAGGAATAAGTGGAAACTTTTCACATAACGTATATGACGTGCTATTTTGTTGTTTTATTTGTAGGAATAATTATAGCTTTGGTATACGTGTGTTGTCCTTTTTTATACATGCAGCTATGTGTGCTCACTGCTAAAACCAGGAACCCAGCTCCAGGGAATGCAAGCTGTAATTTCACAGACCTTGCAGGGGAATTAATTTTGAGGTTTAAGCATCTTTGGAATCAGAGAAACCGGGGGATTTGTGTGAGTTTCCCTATACCAGCAGAGCAGGGCCTAAGACATCCATAAATCAGTCAATAAATTTATGTGAATCCCAAATTTGGAAGTTACCTTATACCATTATAAGTGTCCCCTAGTCATTAAAAGGTAAACTCCCTTTTATTTGAGGGAAAATTGCCTATTAATTGCCTATTAATTGAGGGAAAATGCACCTGGCTCCCATATAAAGAAGGATTGACCAATATGTATTTTTCAAATTATAATAACATAATAGGATTTCAGAATACACATAGTCAGGATGCACATAACACAGCACATCTAGAAATCAATGTCTTGCTAAATTCTGGGTGTATTGGCATACCTGGGTTCATCAAGGAGCTATTACGAGGGATGTATAGAATTCCAGGATTTATGTCTAATTGGGCTTCTTGTCAATCTTTCCCTGTTTCTCACCCTTTAAGACAACTAGATTATTTCAAAGCACCATATATGCTGAAAGTTAATTTTTCATGGTACATAGAATTACCCAGCTGGGCAGGAATATAACCTACAAATTCTCCCAACTACTTGTGCGTGTGTTACGGAGAGAACCCTATTTCAAAGCCTTTGAAGTATGTGATCACCCCCTCAACAAACCCATTCACACTTGTCCACACAAATCCAACAAGTATCAAAAATGGCTTTAAAAATTGGCTGGCATTTGATAAACAGCCTACCTATAGGACTGTGAAAAAATCTACTGGGCTCCTGGCATCTAGGCTGCTTAAAATTTTCCTGGGCTTCCATCTCTGCTTGTAGTAAATGTGGCTGGTTTAGTTATAGATTATGGCCACTATATTGACATGAACATTTACTTATCTCCTCAAAAGAATAAAAGCAGGTACAATGAAATTATTTTCTATGTGCTTATTCATTGCCATATATGCTTTGAAATGTAGAAAGCTTTAAATTCAATCTACCTGATAATTTACTTTTTAACATGACCACTCAAATATTATATTAGAGTTGAAAAAAAATATTTGAAATTCATTTCATAGCTCTTCTTTTCTGTTCAAGATGAAAAGAAAATAAGCCAAAGAAACATTTTTGCTGTGATTACTTCAGACCTCAGAGCTGCATACTATATTTGTAAGTCCACTGAAAATTCTGTTACGTTGCCTTAAAGACATTTCAATGTAGTTAATCTGTGGTTAAATAGGATTTGGGAAATACTGCATCTAATGTTAGCCATACTGGCTTACACCTGACTATCTGCCCCACAGTAAAAATCTGAGATGTCTTGATTTTCTCTTAATCCAGAATCAGATCTATGAAAATATGACTACAATAATTTCACAATTATAAGCCGTACCTGATTATAAGCTGCACATCCGGGTAGCCAGGTAGACCATGGGATTTGTCCA
>VRYO01001463.1:54478806-54491306 GCA_009812075.1 Sialia sialis
TGAAATTACTGTACTTTTATCTAATGTTGAAAGAAGCTTGAAATGGGAAAGGTTAAGTGGCACCTATTAACTGCACTCTATTAAAAGGAATGTACACTGCTGAAGCACCTATATGTAGGGTGAAAGATACTGTGAAATTACTGCCTTACTGCTTTAGACTGTTGACAAGGAATTTTCTTATTCTATTTATGGATTTATTTCATGCGATTAATAACAAAGTAATGAAAATAATTCTTAAATTATATTCAATTCTTTCAATATTAGCAAAGTAAAATTGCGATAATGAGAGAATGTGTTAATGTTAAAACATGAAATATTCCATTGAAAAAATTCTCTTTGGAAATTAGAAGGAGCTACTACCTAAACCATGCAACAAGTTCTGATATGGACCCGTAATAATGAAGTGTACTAATCATCTGATAGTTATGTCATTTTAATTACTCTGTACACAACACATGCATATCTAGATTACCCTTAGAAAATAATTGTTAGACAAAGACTGCATAATAGTGAACCTTACCCCATATCTGAACAGAGCTGTATATTCTTAGAATCATATAGACCTAAACACAGTTGAATGTTGAATGAAAAAGACAACTGTCTTCGTAAATCCTAAACCAGGAATAACTTTTAAAAATTTGTGATCTGAAGTTGGCTTGAGACATCCCAGAAATATTTCTTGATGCATTTTTAGATCTCTGGATCTGCACATAATTTTATTTTATTTTGAATCTAATTTTTTTTAAGCTTTCTAAATGCAGAAACATAAAAAGGAAAGGATTAGTTATTCTTTATTTTGGAGGTTTTTTTGTTATTTTTATTAAAAAATTCAAAGGACAGTCTAGATAATTAAGTAATATCTGTCAAGCAAACTTATTTGTTGCAGAAGTTTCCAATATTTAAACATCAGTGCATCTTTTATCTTCTTCTGGATCATTTTTTTGTTTCAAATAATGTGTTTCTCTGCTTGTGTGGCTTTCAGAAAGCATATCTTCCACTTTCCTTTCCTAGTAGTTACTTGGCTAGACAATCATTATAAGTTACAGTTGAGTGTCCTACTACAGTTTAATTATTGTGGAAACCTCATGAGAAGGAATGGCCTCTAGGGGAATATCACATGCACAGCTCAATAATCCTAATCAATCTAATTAAATTTCTGCGAAATAAGCGTTTTTAAAAGATTTGCAGAGGTCTTGTAAGTTTGTCTTATTGTTTGGTGTTGCAGGCTCCATCTTTTCAGGGAAGGTTTCTCAAATATTGCAATGAATAATGCATTAGATTTGAATAGAAAATCCTTGCACAGAACCACTGCAATGGCATAGCAGAGAATACATTCCTTTTGAGAGCAGACTTGCTGATGTAATTTCCTGATTCCTTGTGATGGGTTGAACCTGCCTGGACACCAGGTGCCTGTCTAAGTCATTCTATTCCTTCCCTCCTCATCGGGAAAAGAGAAAATATAAGGACAGTCTCATGGGTTGAGATAAAAGCAGGAAGGGATCACTCATCAGTTACAGTCATGGGCAAAAAGACTCCACTTGTGGAAAAATAATTTAGTGTAATACAAATCAAATCAGAGATAGGTAATGGTAATAAGACAGAATCTTAAATAAACAGCTTCCCTGCACCCCCTTCTTCCAGGGCTCAACTTCTGTCCCAATTTCTCTATCTACCCCTCCTCACTGACACCAATGGACAGAAATGGGGGCTGTTTGTCACACATTGTCGGTGCTGCTCCTTCCACTCTAAGGTAACGTGAGACTGCATCAAAGGCCTTACAGAAATCCAGGCAGATTACATCAGTAGTTTTCACTTTTTCACTGTTGCAGTCAGTCATAAAAGGCCACCAGTTTAGTCAGGCACAATTTGCCCTTATTGAAGCCATGCTGGCTGCTTCAGATCATCTCCTCGGCTTGTGTGAGGCTTGAAATTTCTTCTATGAGGATCTATCTGCCCCATAAACTTCCCAGGCAAAAAGGTGAGACTTACTGATCTGTAGTTCCTTTATCCCCTTTTTAAAAATCAGACTGATGTTTCACTTTTTGCAGCCACCAGCGACCTTTCCTGACTGCCATGACTTTTCATGGCAACATCATCAGCCAGCTCCCCCAGAATCCTGGGGTGCATCTCATCAGATCCAATAGATCTTACTTTCATCAAGGGGTCCCAAACCCGTTAGCTTACAGTGAGAGGAACTTTGGCCCTGCAACTCCCACCTAGAGGTTCAGGTACTTAAAAGCTATGAAAAACCTGACTGCCAGAGAAGATTGAGGTGAAGAACTCAATGAGTACCTCAGCCTTCTCCATATCAGGAATTACTGGTTCTCCTTTCTCATTCATTGCTTAGGTTCACTCTTTTGTTCTACTTGGATTTTTCTTGGGCTTTTTTTTCTGACCTGTGTATTTAGAGAATCCATTATTATTCTTCATATCCCTTAAGAACCCTTTTTCCAATGGTGCCTTAACTTTCCTGATCCCATACCAACACATTCAAACTGCGTTCCTGTTATTTTCCTGGGTCACATATCCCTACTTCCACGGGCTGTGTATTTCCTTCACTTCTCTTTGTGAGAAGTAGATCTTTGCTCAGACAGATCAAGTTCTATCTTTCCTTGTCTTACTTTTTAAACATGGAGAAGAAGAGCTCCTGTGACCCAAGAGAGGTGGCCTAAAGTTCTGAGTTCTGACTTTATCATTTGCCAGGTCCCGGTTCTGCGAAATCATAAGGAACTCAACCAGGGCACAATTTCTACAACCCAGGCTGCCACCAATTTAAACCTCTTTAATGAGCTCAGGTGAACAGATGAGCACCAAGTCTGGTAAAGACTCTTGGTTTGTGCAATAACTGGACCAGAAAGTTACCCTTGATGCATTCCAGGGACCCTCTGGACTGCTTTACAATCCAAACAGCTGTATTTTTCTCCAGCAGTTGGTTGAAATACCCTGTTAGGTGGAGCAGTTGGTTCCTGAAGGACTGCAGCCCTTGAAAGGGATCATGCTGAAGAAGCTTGTTAAAAACTGCAGCCCATGGAAAGAACATGCGCTGGAGAAGTTGCTGAAGGATTGTCTTTCAAGGGAGGGATCCCATGCTGGGACAAAGAAAGAGTGTGACAAGTCCTCCCACTGAGGAGGAAGGAGCAGCAGAGTCAATGTGACTGAGTCAACTCCCATTCCCCATCCCCCTGCACTGTTGGAAGGAAGAAGGTAAAGAATTAAATTAGGAATGAAGCCAAGTCTGGGAACAAGGGAAGCGTGGGGGAAGGTGTTTGTTTAAGATTCAGTTCTATTTCTCGTCCTACACTCATTTGATTGGTAATAAGTTATTTTTCCTCAAGCCAAGTATGTTTTATCTGTGATTGCAGACTGATCTCTCCCTATCCTGATGTTGACCCATGAGCCTTTCATTATGTTTTCTATCTCTGTCCAGCTGAGGAGAGGAGTGATGAAGCAGCTATGGTGGCATGTGATGTCTAACCAGCATCAACACAGCACAAAAACAAAGTTGCATGCAGTGTCAAAATTCTGTCAGTGGATTAGTCATTAGTCAAGCCAGCTAGAGGAGTGAAGAAGAGAAAAACTGACATGCAGAATGATGAAATTATACCAAACTATTATTTTTTTAAAACGTTTTCATTCTAAATGCAAATTTATTGGTACAATCTTATTACACAGCGTTAGTAAAGGTGCCAGTCATAAACAAAACTGAGGTCTGCATAAGCAATCAATAATTAAATACAGATGTTTTCTGTGCCTTTGATTAAAAAAACTGAAAATAAAATTATAAAATAATAGAAGATTAAATTTTGATAAGTAATGACAAGCATACAAGATTTTCTGGTTTCTGATTTGCTCATGAATATTTTCCTCTATAGAACCTTTGGTGAAAAACATAACACACCCCCAAGATGGCTTACTTTGAATGAAGCTACTTTTGCTCTGATACAATTGCCTTCTACAGAAATTGTTAAAATGGGAGGATTTGTGATACTCAAATTCGAAAAGATAAAACCCAAATAAAAAAAAAAATCCTGGCTTTCATGGCTAAAAAGTATTGAACTTTAAAAGAATAATGTACTAAATGCAGCAATGTAAAATTGCAAGTGGTGAAAAAAAAATCCACACGTAGAAAACTGAAAGCAAATTCCATACTGTGCAAGACAGCATTATTCAGATTCAGAGGCTGCTGACACTAAGTTTGGGAAACTTAAAAAATAGGGATCCTAAGACACATATTTAAGCTCCATCTTTTCTCGTTCCTCCTCTCTCTCCTTGCATTCCCATCTATGTGCATTTTCCTTAGTGTTTCAAATTAATGGTAGATGTACATCAGAATGCAAATTTCCTCAGTTGAACTTAGAATTAAAAAGAAAACTTGAATTTTAGAACTTAACTTCCTGTAAGTTTGAATCACATTGCCATTATTCCAATGAGGATTGATTTCTATTAAAATTCCAGCCCATTTTAGTCTTTGTAATGAGCCTAAAATAGCTGCCAGCTTGCTGTGCTGGAATTAATGATAATCGAACGTAACACAAAATGTATTTCCATATTTTGTATTGCTTAAATGATTTCATCTCAGATGTAGTATGATTCTTTTTAGAGATGACTACTTCTATTTAATCTCTTTTCCAATTTTAATTTGAATTTCATATTGTTCCTGACTGTTTAATGAATATTTTGGGACATGGCCATAGTGTTGTTAATTATACCGGAGACTGAGCATAATTAATTCTTTTGGACCCAAAGTCAGCTAGTTAATCGATTTCTGATGAAACTGAAGATTAAACACAGATAGTTCGCTTCTTCCTTCATTCATTTTAATTTTTCCCTCTTTGAATTCCCTCAGATTACTTTAGGAAGTCAGTGCTGGCAAATCAATTTGTGGACCCATTTGGAGTATTATCCAGATGATAATAGATGGATGATCTACTCAGGCCAGTTACCTTCCTATCAATTTCGGTTTTTAAATTTTTACAGAAAACCCTTTGATTCTTTTCAGCAAGTTTACTAGCTTTATTTTAAATTCATTTTTAAATGATTCCTGACTGTGTATTAACAGAATAAAAAGGAATCCTCAGAACAGTTCTCTGAAGACCAGAGAATTCACAAAGTGAGAGCACTCTTCCGATGCAGAAGACATTCCTCATATTAGTGGGGTATTAACTCATGTGGCTAAATTTGATTTTAGAGAATGGCTTGTAAATGCTCAAAGGAAAAATAAAAAAATACATTAGTATGTCCAGGGATTGCTTTCACATTTTCTCCCTGTCCTATGCTATAAATAATGGTATATTTAAATTTTTGATGGTGAGAGAAGCCCTAAGGACTATAAAGAGATTATAATAAAAAAGGGCAAGTAAAAAATATAAAGGAACAGAAGATGGATTTCCAGTCAATGAGGGAAACCTTGTGCATTTTTCATTGATTACTTAATTATTACAGTAACAGATAATTCTAGTTTGCTACACTCATGATCCAAATGTGCTCTTGCACATATCCTATTGCTCTTGCGATATCCTATTGTGAACAGACTTAAAACAGCCTTTAGTGCTGTTTCTTTATATGCAAGTGAGAAAAAAGCACAAGTGTACCAGGCAATTTGTTATCCATAATTTCTAGAAAACTAGAGCCAACAAAAAAAATAGTTAAGAATAGCTGCTTACAAAAATTAATCTCTTTTGGACATGATGTGTAAATATATAATTCAAACTCCTCAGCGCTTGAGGACTTTATATGTTAAATTTATATTAAATTCATTACTGAATAAAAGCCTTGGTATTAATTTCGAAATATTTTTTGTTTCCCAAATGAAGATCAGATGTGGATGTTTTCTTTATAAGAAATTGTACTGTTTAACATTCAGACAGCAACTTTTTCAATCTGTAGAAACAAAGACTTCACCAGATTAAAAGCTATTCAATTTCTAATTAATGTTCTTTGGTATAATTTTGTCCATCTTTCTGCATATTTATAACTGTCAGTGTTATCATGAAATTCCGTTCCCAGAAAAATTAATTTTGCTTTTTAAATGAAGTGAAATGTTAGTAGTTTATCGTAATATTTTTAAGGGAAATGTAAGTACTAAACAGCAATGTAAGAGGAAAAAACTAAAATTTTACGTCCAAGTTTCACTTCATAGAACTGCAAAGTCCTAGGTAAGGAAAGTATTTGGTCTCAAAATTATGACATGAAGAGAAACCTAATGAGAGTAATGAGAGACTCAAGAATACCTCCACTTATCATATAAAAAGTTTATCTTAAGTCTTGCTCTAGAAGATCATCAAGAAAGTGATCAATTGTTCTAGGCTCAAAACAACTTACAGTAATTTCACGAATATAAGCTGCACCTTTTTCATTGAAGAATCCAGCCTACCCCAGTGGTGCGGCTTATATTCAGGTGCAGCTTATCTATGGACAAATCCCAGTGAAACGCCAACCCGGAAGTGAGAGCCGGCCAAGCGGAGAGCTGCCACTGAGCAGTGGCCAGGCAGGTGGGGGAGCAGGCTTTGCTGAACGGGGCGGTCATGTCGGCGGCGGAGCTGCCAAGGAGCCAGGTGGGCTGGCGGCAGGGTTGCTAAGAAGTGGGACAAGCTGACCAGCAACGGGGTCGCCACTGCTGCCAGGAGGGGCGGGCCGATGGGGGAGCAGTGTTGGCCGGGGAGCGCCGCCCTGCCATGCCGCCGATCGGGGCCCCCGTGCTGCCGCAGGGGCACAGCAAGCAGTGGCCGGCAGGACCATGGCAAGCCGCGGTAAGCGGAGCCGCGGGTGAGCAGCAGCGAGCGGTGGGACAGGCGAGCTGGGTGGGTGAGTGGGGCTACGTTTAAAGGCTCCTCTGGTCTGTGAAAACTGTTTGCAATTTGAGCAACTGACAGGAAACCCCGCAATCCCGTGATTCTGTTACGAACTCGTAACTTTGCTGCACATGGTTCCTCACTTAAAAAAAAAAAAATAAAAAAAAATGTGCAGTTTATATTCAGGTGCGGCTTATATATGGAAAAATCCCGTGGTCTGCCTGCCTACCCGGATGTGCGGCTTATGTTCAGGTATGGCTTATAATCATGAAATTACTGTACTCTAAATAGTTGCCTTAACTTTCTGAATCTAGGAATGTTAGTGTAAGAATATAGAGTGCCTCTTTACAACCTTCTTATCCCTGAGGTCTAAACAATATGTGTGTCAATAGGTGATTAGGACTTCAAACTCATGAGAGACTGCATACTAAATCTTGATGTGTCATAAAACAGAAATTTAATCCTGTCTCTAGAAAAACGTGTGTGCTTCCACAGTGTTTGGATGGTTTCACTGGACACTACTACGGCCATTGTGTTTATTAAATATTGGTGGAATTTTAGATTTAATTTTTTAAAATAATTTTAAATTTAACTTTGAATTAATAAAATGACAGGCAGATTTGAAGTATCAAAGATATTGGATTTTATGCCTTGTGTTCTTCCCTCTTCAGTGGCAAAAACTTCTTTTCATGTTTGAGTCACCTGGGGAGATACTAAGAATCAGGCAGTCCGACTTTAAGTACTGTTAAATTCACATTTGTAGTAACATTTAAAGCAGAGAAGTGAATTTTAATGACATTTTGGTTTTGCAGCTATTCTCACCTTACCCAGCTATAAATAGACAACTGATTGAATGTGAGATAAACAGCAGAATATGGTACTAGCTACATTTTCCCCTTCATTTCCCTTTCTGTAGTTTCACCCCAAGCCAGTGTAATTTTGTCATATTATATTGATACCTGAATTCTAATGGACAACTGACCATATTATTAATTCAGAGGTACCTAATTAATATTCATTGGAATAGAGTATCTCTTCCTACCTCTATTCTTGGCTTTTAATACCTATTTACCTAGATAACTTAGATGGAAATAATAGGAGGATCAGCTGAGTTGTGGGTGTTAATGAAAGAAGCAGATTCAATTAGACTACTTATCATATATTCAAAACTGATTATCTACTTTTGTAGAAAATGTCAAGGGATAATATTGTTTCTTTTATTTACATCTTTCATAAGAGAAACAGAAGAAATCACCATTAATTCCAACAAATCTAATCAAAAGACAGTAAATAATCTGTTGCAGTAAATTTGCCACAATGCAGACTGCAACAAGGTAGTACTGTTAAGACTCACACACAAAAGAAAATTCTATGTCCTGGCACTTTGTATGTCCACTGATGCATCTCATTGATTTAGCTTTCTAAAAGTGATCATAGTTATGCTGCTGCTGTTGATGATGATGATGACGACAGCAGCAGTGATAACAGTAACAGCTGGTGTTACTGCAAGCAAAATTAGCTTCATTCATTAAAAAAATAATATGATCCAACTGCTGAATATAGCTAAATGAAGCTATTGGTTACAGTATGTGCCAAAAGACAAAAAACAAAAACATTGCAAAATTCTCTGTGTAAAAGTGCTAAAAAGGACTCCAGGCTTTCCAGATACTTCGGTTGTTTACAACCAGCTTCAGACTTTGGTAGGTTGGGAGTCAGTGCTGTGAATCTGAATATGTGGAATGAACCTTAATTTTTCTCTTTGGCTTGTTTTTTTTTTTCTTTTTTTTTTTTACAGATGACAAATATAGTAAAATAAACCCAAACATATCTAAAAATCAAACTTTATATTCTGTCTTTAATTAACACTTGGCTTATTCCCTACAAAGAGATAATGATTATTTAAAGAGTTTGTTATACTATTAATAATTATTTCATACCAAAGGGAACTGTTCAAAGTTTCTGTCTTAATTTTCATAGGATGTTCTTAAATATGCCAAAAATATTCTGGACATATTTTCTCATGTAAAACTATACTTCAAGCTTTCTACTATAGTGATCCTGTGGATGGGTGGTTGGGGGGAAACAAAAATCGAACAACAACAACACATTAGGGAAAAAAAAAACAAAACAATCAAGCAAACCAGAATCTAGACATAAAATTATATTCTCAAAGGAGCAAAAATGCGGAGCTTCGAAGTTTGTTTTCCTGATTTGTTTGCAACACACAGTTGTTTCTTGAAATTTGTCAAAAACAAACTGCCAAAATAGCAGGATTAGTATTACTACAAGCAGTGCTATTAATAATAATGATTTGGTCAACTCTCGCTTTACCAATCCTTCAGTTTCGTTACTGGTCCTTTAACTAGAGTTCATTCTTGTGTTTAGCCCTTTACCAACACTACTTTTCTGCCCCATAATTACATTCCTTATTCCCCTGGAGGCTGAAAATTCAAAGACCAATGTTTTTTGTGGAGAGGCATTTTTAGTAAAATATTAAATTGAAGGAGTATCACTATGTTACACATTATTAAGCATAATGTTATAGGAAATCTCCTCTCTTCAAATAGAAGAAATTGCTTAAATACTTAGTACCTTCTCTCAGAATTACTGAGAGATTCAAACTATGGCTGTGCAGAAACCCAGAAACCCTTTTAAGTACATAACCTAGAACTCCCTTGCCCCAAATTCTCTGAACCAGAGGGTTTCTTGACTGCTCTTATTTTTTGGGTCTCTTTGAGGTAGGTTACTTCCAGCATTTATTTCAGCACAAAACTTACCTCCACAGGGGTAGAAAATGAGTCCCACTAAAAGATGAAATTATAGCCCAGAGAAGTGAGCAATGCCCTGGAAGCAGCTGTCTCTCCAGGCTGGACTGCACAATGTGTCAGATGGCGATTATATAAAACACCACAATGAGTTGCTTACAATACAGCATTTCTGTAAGGGAATCTCTGTGTGCTGGGTCACAACAGTTTAAAGATATCCATATTCAAAACAAAGGAAATTTAGACTTGTCCTTACTTTTCTGTTTCATGTATTCCTTATAAACATGCAATTTTGGGTGACAGCAAACACGCTTCTCATTTCTTACAAAATCTGGCAGTGCTAGGATGGCCTTACAAATCTGGCAGTGCTAAGTGCTGGATCTGCCTCATGCAGCCCTTATCATCCAAGAAAATCTTTACAAAAACAGAGAGAATGAATTTGTATTTCACTGAGAAACATGTTTACAGGCCAGTATAGGCTCATTGACAAAACATTTTTTAAAAAAATGTTTTCTTTTTCTTAACACATTTTGAAACTAGCTGTTATTAAAAGCTTAAAATATTGTACTGGCCACGGCCATTTAATACAGAAAACTTACCAAAAATCTGTCTCCCATCCTAATCCAAATGTTAAGAAAAATATTTAATGAGAGAAAGCATGACAGTGATTATAAAGAAATCCATTTCCATATGATATGTGAATGTTTGCATTTAATTTTTATGAGGATAAATATTGAACACCTGATGCTTTACAAAATTAATTGTCTGATGCTGGATAGATCAGCTAATATCATTATGGAAATTTCCGAGCGATATACTTGCAATTGTCATGCATATTGTAATAAGACAGTGCAGTGGGAACTCTTATTTGCCATGGCAACCATTAATTGGATATGCAGGAGGTGGTGTTTTGCTTTAAATAAATCTGACTGGGTCAGCAATTGAATGTTTCAAATACATGAATTATATTTTACACAATTTTTCACTTTTTTTTCCCCTGGGTTTGAATAAGTTTTTTCTTGATATCTATGTGTTCCTCAGAAACAAATGGGATAAAATTGAATAGAAGCCTGGGACACTTTGTTTTATGATTATTGTAGTGAATGCACATTTTCTATTTCTAAGTCCGACAAATAAGAGCTGATTGTAATTACATTTGTGCTCCTGCCATGTATTCTCAGGCCTCTTTCTCCATTGTTTCTTTCTCATGTGACTATTATTATGGATCAAAGAGCTGCTTTGCATAAATAATTTCCATAAAAATGTATATTTGGTTTTTGATTTACAGAGAATTTGACATAGGAGACAGTCTTTTTGCATATCACACTGGGATTTTGAGTAAAATATGTTGGGATATATATATGAAAAATTAACTTCCAAAGAAATGAATCCTAAGCAAATATTCAAAGAGAAATTATTAAAATCCGAGGACATAGATATTTCAAGGCAGAAAAGTGTGAAGTGCAAAGAAGAGGTTCCTCTTTGAGTTATACATTCCATGGCATATTCACCAATACTTTGTTTAGAAAGGGTATGACCATTTCTGTGTTAAATTCTGAAGATATTTATAAATGTGATTAATTTTATACAAGTGAATTGTTGTGCCTAAGTCAAGGAAAATGACTATAGTATTCAAGATCATATTATTTTCTTTGCTTATTGGAATCTTACAAGATTAATAAGTCAATAATACCTAATATATTAATCTTAATATATTAATATTGTCCTGGTTTAGGAAAGCATCTGGATTCAACGCAGGACAAAAATATCTCCCTAATATTAGTCAATGAAATATTGATACTTCAGAATTAGTCCACATAGCTTCATCCTGGAGCATAGTCCATGATTTTGTCAAACTCTTAGGCAGATTTGAACCCAGAGCAGAATTTGGAGCAGGTATATGCAAAATGCTGGGTACTCTGTGTGGATCAATACATGAGTTCTCTAGACTGAGGAAGACTTATCTATAACCCTGAATAATTTGTTGAATGTGTCCCAACCACTTTGTTTTAAAGATGTGGTGAAAGTGGTATAGTTTGTGGTTTTTGTTTTGGTTTTTTTTCTGTTTACAGGTTTTCCTAAGTAAAACTAATATAATATAATTTTTATATGTATAAAATCATCAGCAGATAAGTCTCCTAAAAGGGAATTTTATGCCATTGCTTACCCAGGAGAGCCCAGGAGAGCAGAGCATAGACCATCATATTTTCTCTTTTTCTGTGGAAACCACACCACCATTTTTCTATCAATAGACCACTTTATAAAAGGTACATTTCTTTCCTATGCAATGCAGCATGAATACATATTTATCAATTATGGTCCGGAAATGGTCTTTTGAATTGGGCATCTCAGAAGATATCGGGTGCGAAGTTTTTATTTAGCATTTGACTTCTTTATTCCTACAACTGATT
Organism: Sialia sialis; assembly: GCA_009812075.1. NCBI lineage: Eukaryota > Metazoa > Chordata > Aves > Passeriformes > Turdidae > Sialia > Sialia sialis. Next base: position 54,490,774 of record VRYO01001463.1, read on the forward strand.
TGAGTGTACATGAATTTATGTATTTTCCAGATTCTTTCCGTGGCCACATCATATATTTTTATGTTTTGAGAAAGATAATCCATTTAAATGCATGATCTTTGGTTCAAAATCCTTTTATTTTTTTCTCCATTGATAGTAGTTTTTCTTAAGTGAATTTAATCTTGATACACAGAAACTGTCTCTGATAGTTTTGTTCTAAGCATAATGAGGACACATTAATTTTAATTGAAGTCATGACTAAGATATATTGAGCTGAAATCCTGATACACAACTACAGTGGTCAAAAAGTCATTGTGAGGACACTAAAATTTCTGTTTTTAAGATAACCTGCCATGCAAGTCCTTATAACAGAATCTGTCCAAAAATGTAACCTTGTACATCATTCCATCACATTTAGCATGAATAATAGTCCCCTCTTGTCCATGGTAACCAAAAAATTTACAAGGAGAGATATGGAAGGAGCAGTAAAGTTTAACTAAACAAGGAAATTGGTAGTAAGTTTTTAAGTCCCTTTTTTTTTTTTTTTTTTTTTT
>VRYO01001463.1:54491587-54585339 GCA_009812075.1 Sialia sialis
GAAAGAAAGAAAGAAAGAAAGAAAGAAAGAAAAAGAGAGTAAGAAAGAAATGTTTTGTTAAACAATTGTTTTGGGTTCCTTCATGGCAATATTTAACCAAAAATACATTTCTTTTGTGTGAAATGCAGCAACTCTTTGGGGGTTATTGCTGTCATCCAGGCAGCAATCATTTCACAGAGTATGACATTACTTGTTTAGAATTCAATTATGTTTTCTCTCATGTCAAACAACATTAAATGAGCATTTGAATTTTCATCCTTTGACATCAATAATTGTTATAATTCATGGCAGATGGCTCCTCAAAAGTCAGAAGTTTAGGCCAATGAAGAAAAATCCTTTTATTTTTCATGTAGACAACAACTGACAATAAAGATGATTCAGATATGTCTATTGCAGTGGAAGCAGTTTTTATTTATTTGATTTCTGCATAAAGCTCTAGTCAGAAGTTTGGTTGTGCACTCATTTATTTTAAAAGACAGATGTTTTCATGACATGTAAATTGGTGTCTGGTTTTCTTCACTCGGGAACATCCTGCATGGACACCCATAACAATCCTTCTTGTCTTTCTTCCTCTTTCACTGTGATCCCAGTTGCATCTTTCTTACACTTTCAAAGAGAAGTACCTTCACATTGACTATCTCTCTCTTCCACCAGGTTTGTTTGGTGGTGTTGATCCATTGTTTAGTATGAGTTGATAGTAGCTGGTATTTGGAATTCTTTGAGAGCTGTCTAACACATGGTAGAACGGAAAAGATGTTAAGGAAATCAATGCTTTGGCCTCATAGCTAAATCAGAGTGTTCAAATCTGCTTAAATATGAAATGCAGATAACTGGTTATATTTCTATCTAGTTTTAGGGAAATCGTATAGAGGTGCTGGTCAAGTGTTCATCTCTTTTATTTTCCTTTTATTCTTCCTTTCATTTACCTATCTGAAATGAAAATTGCTCTATGATACAGATCTTGCTACAGTCATGTTTGCCTACCTTATTTCTGGATTAATGATCTACGCAGGATGGATTTCAATGCTTTGTTAGAAAATATTACTCTTCAAATTCAGAAAGGTTAGTTATTAGCTGTTGTAATTTATTAAGGGGATTATACTTCTGATCTTTCATCCACACTTATTTAATTTAGTTTCTACAGAATTTTTACAAGTTAATTGGTTTTGACCCAATTCTCCCAGAAGTGTAGATTTTTGAATTCCTGAAAATGAGTTAGAGAATCTGTCACCTTCCAAGAGAAAATAGGTATCTGTTCCTTGACCCTTTAGAAATCTCTTCCTCAATAATTGAGCAGGAGGTTTTAAAAAGAAATTACTCTTTTACAAGATATAGCGTTAACATCAGAATTTTTGGTACATTACTTGTTTCATATAATTTTCTTTCCAGAATTGCTTTTTCTAAGTCATTAGTCTCCACAATTTTTACATCTTTAGGACATTTTGCAAAACCTGTATTTTTTCATAAGTACCAAAAAAAAAAAAAAAAAAAAAAAATAAGAAAAAAAAAAAGAAAGAAAAAACCGCAGGAGGCTTTTTTTCCTTTGCATGGAGATTAGTAGTGCATGCTACTTGTAGTCTTGTAGTGCAGCCCAGAAAGACAGCTGTATCTTGGGCTGCAAGAAAAGCAGCATGACCAGCAGGTTCAGGGGATTCTGCCCCTCTGCTATCCTCATTGAGATCCTACCTAGAGTGCTGCATCTACCTCTGGAGGCCCCAGCAGTAGGACACAGTAGGACCACAAGGATGATCAGAGGGCTAGAGCTCTGCTCCTATGAACACAGGCTGATAGAGAAGGGGTTGTTCAGTCTGGAGGAGAGAAGGCTCCAGAAGACCTTAGAGGAGCTTTCCAGTGTCTAAAGAGGGCTGGAGAGGGAATTTTTATAAGACCATGTAGTAATAGGACAAAAGGAAATGGCTTCAAACTAAAAGAAAGTACATTTAGATTAGGTATTAAGAATTCTCTTTTTTGAGGGTGATAAAGCACTGAAACAGGTCACCCAGAAAGGTTGTGGATTCCCCATCCCTGGAAGTGTTCAAGGCCAGCATAGATGGGGAACTGATCAATGCGGTCTAATGGAAGGTGTCTGTGCCCATGGCAGGGGATTGGAACTAAGTGATTTCTAGGGTCCTCTCCCACCCAAACTCTTCTATAATTCCATGATGATTATTGGCTGAAATAAATATTTTTGTTATGTCTGTGTGATGTAATAATTTTTTGATTAAATTTTGCTTTTAAAATGGTTTTCAAAACTTATGGAACTGAGCAAGCCATCTTAACCACACTGCGTACATGGCAAACAATATATACCTATTATATTGAGCTACTGATTACTTGAAATATCTTTTTAAAAACAGTTAAAAATGGGTAGTTCCAACATATGTCTTGGACTTCAAGTTGCTCAGTTATAAATCCAAAAGTGAGCAGTCATCTCTCAACAAAAGAAGAAGTTATTGCAGAATACTAAAAAAACTCCATGGTTGGCTTTCTCAAAGAGTATTCAGAATACCACAATATTAGAGGATTTTAAGATGCACCTTGAACATGTGTTTTCACTATTTAGACATTTCTCCAAGACACATTGTCATATTTGTTTTTGAAGATTTTATTTTAAAAAAATAGATTGTTTATTTGAATTAAATTGTACCATGGTAGAGATAATTTCAAGACAATCTGCACAATAACGTAAAATAAAATGTTCCCACCCTAGGTCTGTTTAGCCAGGCTGATCTTCTTCTCCACTGGCTTGTCTTCAGGCATATGGGAATGGCCCGTCCCTGCAAGTGAGTTTTCCTCCTTAGGACACATCTAGCCTTCCAGTTTTCCTTTCCCTTTCAGGGAAGTCCAAGAAGACAGCTCTGCTGACATCCCTGCTTGCTGTGATGCCTTAGGTTTTGAGATTTCTATTCTGCTTGGGTGAGCTTTTCCGTTGTGCCAGGGTGCTGAAGACAAAATAGTCCAAATACAACTGTGAGCTTCAAGGACAATCTCTCCAAATCTCGGGCCCTAAGCTTAAACAATGTGAAGAGAGGAGGGCAGGCCAGCCAGTAAGCCAGGAGGGTGAAATTTTACAATTTGATTGGATGGTTGACTCCTGTATGCAATGGACTAATATCTATAAAGGTGTAAGATCTTGTGACCAACTCCTCTTTTGCTTCCATCTTGGAGCCATCCAGGCAGAGGCCATGTCTGTGGCACTGATTCTGTCAGGGTGTGGCCTTGAAGGCCTTTCAATAAATACCCATTTTATTCCCCTTCACTCTGTGTTGCTTCTGTTCTAGCTCCTCTAGGCATCAGCTGCTACAAGAATAAAAAACTATAATTTCATGATTGCTGTGCCCAGGATGGCTTCCAACCATTCATATTACCTGTGAGTCCTTCTCTAATCACACACAGTAGGTCCTGAGGGGAATTATTCCTAGTGGGCTTCTTCACTAGCTGTGTCATGAAGTTACTGTCCACACGCTTCAAGAAACTCCTAGAAATTTTTCTCTCTGTTGCAATATATTGCCAGCAGACATCTGGTGGATTTTGTTACAGAAACTTTTCCATGCCTCTTATCCTCTTATTTAGGTGAGAGAGCTAGGTGTAGTTATTTGGTCTCATTTCATTTAGAAAGTGAATGTTAAGCCTGGGTGCTAAAATTGTTTGTCAACCAGTTCAATGGCTTGTTCCTATAAAAAATACCGTTTATTCTGCTTACACCTTCAAATCCCAGAAGCTTTGTGTAGATAATTACAATCTGTGTGCAGTCGAGAGCACGACAATAAGCAATCAGTCAATTCCATTATTGTGAGGGTGATACTATGAGGGCTATATCCAATGTCATTTACTCCTCTGTAACACATGCACAAAACACTCTGAGTTCCAGTGTTTTCCAGTTATTATATTTTAAATCATACAGCTAACGATGGCTTTATAGTCACTTAGAAGCATGTGTGCTGTGAATACAAATACCAAGAGGCTAATAATTTTGGTTAAAAAAAAGGGTTTGATTTATAGTGGGATAAGCAGGTAGGAGGAAATGACAATCTTTTTCTTCTCATCAATAGTATTAATAATAATGACTCTAATATAAATGAATACTATGTGATGATGATGATGATGATGATTATTATTATTATTATTATTATTTTATTTGCAATGTTAATTTAAAAAAATTATGCCTATGATCAGAACTTTATTTTCTTTTTTAATGCCTGCCAGGAAAATCAAAAGAAAGGAAAAGAAATTAGTAGTTAAAAGTTAATCTCCTTTTTATTTTTTACCATAAAAGTAAAAATCTCCATAATTATTTATGGCTTTACACAAAGAAATCCACAAAATTACTTAGGAATTTTCTTTGACACAATGTCAGAACTGTAAAAATAATATAATTTTTAACCATCTCAAAAGAGTAACAATAGATAATACAGTGTCCCAGACCTCACATTTGTGGGGTGCTATGCTCATCTGTTGAAACAATGCTCATATGAAAGTTTTCCTTGACTGTGAGATTTTTTTCCTCAGTCAAAGGGGAGCACTGAAATGACAAAAGCCATCAGAATATTTCCTGCTATTTTTTCTCACATAAAAAGAAGGTGAAGTAATGCCCTATTTTATTGCAAGCAGTGAGTGTGATGTCCTCGTGTTTGCAACATTGGAAAAAAAAGACACTAGAGAAAAAATCCATGTATTTTCATACTGTATTATTCTGACAGCCCTTTTTCTGCTTTCTTAAGGACAGTAGCTGACTCACAGACTGTTTTTCTGTACTTTTATATATCTAAAGACAAATAAAGACAGTCAGGAGCTCTATTTACTGCAAAACACTTTCCTTAGCATACAGGTTCAAGGTGTACTTCTGTGAAAATATTCTGTTCAATTATCTATTAGATTTTCACAATTTCACCCAAAAAGAGAAATATATATCTTTAAAAATTGTCTTTGAAACTAAATTTGAAATAGAAATTTAGTGGAATCTCCTTTATTCTTGACCATAATGACAATATATTTCAAGCGTGTCTTTGTCTTAATCTTGCAATCTGATAAGCAGCTCAACAGTCAGCTTCTTTTATTCTCGTGAATGTCAGAAATGCAAGACTAAATTATGTCCCTTGTAATGATTATCTAGTCCTATGTATAGTTTAATCATTTGTTATTAGTTGTGAAAGTTCCAGCAGTGCAATGCTTTGTGTTCATAACACATGATTGTTGGTTACTACTTGGGCTGTCATAGACAAAAGTTCAATTTCTATTATAGTAGGGCTTTTTGAAAAGAGCTGTCTGAATTAATAATGCAGTAACTTATCAGTCCTGTGTGGCGTTGTAGTGGCAGAAATATTTCTTTATCACATTAGTCATTGAATTTAGGAAAAAAAGAAATTAAAATCCTCAGTTTTTTTCCCCAATCAAACAGCAAAAATTTTTAAAATTGTAAGTGTATTGTTAGGACAAAAGAGTTCGTATTTTACTTTAAGACCTTTTTTGTTTTCCTTCTGAATACGTGCATGCATATTCTGGATTCTAAGCATATGTTTCGCTCAAGATGTTGTTTTCCCTTTTTTCCCCTGGAGCAATGCATACTTTAGTTCCTTGGTCAAAAGTTATACTCTATGCTTATGTTGTTTTTTCTTTATACATACATACATATATACATATAAATGTATATGTGCATGTACTTTAGAGTGGTGTTATTCAGTGCATGATACCTCTGCATCTTCCACACCTCATAACACTTGGCATGAAGGAAAATTCTTCGAAAGTCCCACCACACAGAAATACTACTGTAGCTGAGTCACCATGGAATCACTATGATTACAGGAGTTTATATGGGAGAAAATATTGCTGTTCTCTGCAAGATGAAAAATGGTTTTTCCATCACTTGAAAATACTACTACTATTATGAAGTTCTATCTTAAACATATAATCTGTTTTTAAAAGAAAAATAGAGCTGGCTTTAAGGATATGAAGGAATTGGTGCCTGATTTTTTATGAAATTATCATAAACTTACATGTTGAATATAGAAACCTAGATTCTTCTCTCTGTTGACAATGACACACAAACAGCCATTAAGAGATAAAGTGGAAAAAAATCTGCCACTAGTCTCTCTCCCCTGACTTTTAAGAAGGGAAAGTTTATTACTTAGCAAAATACTTATTCTGGCAATATTAAACTTTACTGACTATCAAAAGGCACAAAAGGGAGTAAGGTTAAATGTGGTGTTAGGTACCCTCCTACAAACATCAGGTCCTTAAGTCTTGCTCAGCATCCATAACTGTTGAAGATCATATTTTGCTTTCTGTTAGTTTCTGTCTAGCACAATTTGAAGAGCAAATATCTGAAGCAAACCTCTGGTTCTGTGGAATCAAGGGTCCTAGACAGTCATTTAATTATGTCCCCACTCTTAACTTTAGATCGTCTGTAAAGTTTCCTGCCTATTCCCACTGGCAAGGCAATTCCAGCAGAGTTCAGTGTTCAATTCCGTAGAGTTCAGAGATCTGCTAAATCAGGAACTAAATAACTCAAAACTGTTTTTTCCTTCCCAGCAGTAACTAGGGAACATGACAAGACAAGCCTTTTTACAGCTACAAATTCCAGGTGGAAATGTTGTCATGTTAGCCAGTAATAATAGGCTGAGAGAAAACATTAATGGATTGAAATGTGAATGAGATAATTTAATTTGTTTTCAAGTATATGCAACTATAATTTTCATATATAGAACATATATCTAAGAAATTTTGCTTCTTTTATCAGCTGCAGCACAAATCATGGCATATTCCTGATTTTAAAGCAAGAGCAAGTTTTCACAGCACTGGTTTTGCATTAAAAAATATACAATTACAAGTAATTATAACTTTCATCTGGATGAATATCCTGATCATGAGAATTTAAACCAGCTCCTCCATTTCTCATTTCAGGAAAAAAAAAATTTAAAAAAATCAATATTTTAGGTAATTAGAAGTGGGTAGAAACCAAATTTATTTGAGTAATATTAAATAAAGTTTTAAACTGTCCCCACTCAACTTTATTCGTGTGAAGTTAAATGTTCAAAAAGACACCAGAGGACCAAAGATGAAGGATAGTGTATTTCTGTGAGAAATAGGAATGTCCCAGGTAGTGTATTCAAGCAAATATGGGCCATGGCAAGCAAAATAAGAACAATATAAGATTCTAGGTTAAAAAAAAAGATAACAGGTAAGAAAGAAACAATTATTGCAATCCTGCTAATAATCTTTTGTCACTCAATAAAACATGTCAGTAAGAGGTAGCACAGATAGAGCACCACAGATAAATTATTAATGTTCTCTTGTATTCACAGCCTGCCAGATTAGCTCTGAGTAGGCTTTGTTAAATGAGTAATTTGTGCAGCTAGGACATTTTGACATGGCTATCCTGTGAGACATCATGGAATTTGATCTGCGAGAATCATTGTCACATTCTTCTCTTCTTTTCATTTTTCTTTTCTTTTCTTTTCTTTTCTTTTCTTTTCTTTTCTTTTCTTTTCTTTTCTTTTCTTTTCTTTTCTCTTTTTCTTTTCTTTTCTCTTTTTTTTTTCTTTTTCTTTTCTTTTTTTCTTTTCTTTTCTTTCATAGTTTGGATTTCAATTTTATATCAACAAATGCAGGAAAAATAAAAGTAAACAATGCATATATGATTATTTATTTTATTTATTTTTCATTACAACTATATCCATATCAAAGCTGTTGGGTGATTGAAAATAGAGTTAAATATCCAATTAAGTAGCTGGTAATTTTCCTGCATACTCTTCTTTGCTGGGAATCGTTTTCATCCAGCTAAACTTTCAGAATGATTATATGAGCTGCAGCTAAAATATTAACTGCAGCTTTATGTATCCATTTTCAGCTCTTGATTTAGAGACTCAGAGAGGTTGATTTACAAAGAAATTGAAACGTTTGCAGTAAGAAATGGAAGTTGTAGGGCTAATTTTGAGAACTCAATACTTCCAAGTTGTAGATAGTTTTTGCTTGATGGAGGGCTGGAAGAAAACTTATACAAGAATATTTGTGTAAAATGTAGTGTTTCAAGGAGAAAGGCTAGGAACACAGCAAGAATTATCTAGGAAGATCTTACGGAAGGACTTTTCCTGATTTAAAAAAAAAATAAATTATAAAGCATGATATTTGCTTTGGATTATTGTTTTACTTCTCACAACAGAAGATACAGTATCTGGTGACGTTAAAAATTTGCTTAGAGATGCATGGATAGTCCTTGCAGCACAGAAATTAATTAGATTTTAGAAAATTGTACTTTTGCACAAAATAATGAGCAGGAGGCAGGAAAAAAATTAACTTTTTAAACAACAAATAAACTGAGACACCAATTATTAACATTATGAAAGTGACATTTTAAGCAACTGAATATTTTATAGTCTGACAGACATGACATAATAATATATGTACATAGTGTGCCATTTTCTTTTAGAGTAACACCTTTTCATATTCTCTCTATTTTATTTGTTTCCTATTTTACTACTAGCTTCTGTACAATAATTTTCGCACAGTGCACTTTATGTTAGAAATTTTACCCTTCATGTTGTATAATCTTTAAATTTTCAGCTAGAATATAAATTTCTCAGTGCCTGGGACTTCAAATATAATTTTTCAATTGGAAATATTTGTAGGGTTCACCATATCAAAGGAATCCATGGGAATATAAGTTTACTCCAAGACTAAAAGCAAGGAATATACATTAGGAAGAGTCTTTTAAAGTTGTTTTGGTTATTTTCAAGATAGATGAAACCAGTGGGAGAAAAACATCAGTTTTTTACTTCCTAGTTCTCACAACTAACTTATATTTGATTTAGATGGTCTTTTGCAACAGCAAATTTAGTTGATTTAATACTTCCTAGCCAAATAACTTTCCTTGCTTGAGCTCATATAGATGTCAATTAACCTCAATGTGTTTGCATTGAAGATTTAAGAAATAGTTTGTGTAATAGTTAACTCCATCAATCACATTTTTATACTCTTCAGAATTATATTGTTGGGCAAAAAATGGCCCTGGAATATGGTTTTATTGTTTTTTAAGATTTGTTTCTTTTTTTAAAAATGTGAATGTGTAAATATGAACATAGCTTAAAGGAATCGTTGTTGGAGAACAAAATATTGCATTTTTCTACAAACGAGATAAAATTATTAAATTAGCATAGCTGAGAAATAAATTGTGACTTAAGATCTATATCACAAAGACAGAGTGAACACAGTGATGTATTCAACCTGTATTTGAGGAATTAATGGGATCAATAGCATTACTTGTATAAGATTGTCTTGCTATAACCTATGAAAAGGTTATGTTAAGTGTCTCTACAATCAATTCTTAAAAGTAAATATGTACATAAACCTCAAAATGCCTAGCAAGAGCAGGCAAATTACACACCATTAAACCTCTTAGTCTTCCTTAAATAAAACTGCATAAAGAGCTGAACTCTCTTAAAGCATAATTAATCTAAGAAGAAAAACAAACAACCCCCCTAAAAAATCCTACCCCGCAAGAGAAAAAACCTCACAACAAAGAAGCAAACTGCAGCAGCAAAGGCACAGGTAAATCATCAGTGAACTTGGCCAAGCATAGTTAATAAACACTTCAATGAAAAATTAAAACTGCCTTATATCTTAATGGGAGACTGTGTTCGGATAGATCAAACATGCATTAGAGCAATACAGTCACCAGTAGCTGTCAGTTCAGCCAAATGACTTCGCTACAGGATGCCTTCTGTGCGTCACAAAGCCTCCTCAAACTGACAAACATCCTGCCACTTGCTGCAGATGCATGGCTGTTGTGCACAGCAAGGACTAAATATGTCATTACAATATGGCATACTGTGTACACCTAATTTGTAGAGTCACGTGAGAGCTAAAACCTGGAACGGGGCCCTGAAGGCATAAGAACTAATGAACTCTGCCTGGCTTCAGAAGGGTAATCCATCACTGACATACAACAGCCCTTTTCTTTAGACTGTGTTGATGAAAATTTTCTAATCTCTCATGCCAAGTGACGTTTTCTTAACTGAGTGGGACAGAATGTCCTCCTAACATTAACCTTCCCATAGCAAAATACACTTCAGTTAGACTCTTGTGAGTTAATTTGGAGTATTTCTCATTAAAACGTGGGAGAAGAAGATGAAAAAAGAAAGTAAGCAAAAGAAAATTATTGGACAGATTCTCTCTGTTAAGCTCTGGACTTAAAAATTAAATATAAATTTAAATATAAATAAAAAAATAAATATAAAATGGTGTGAATAGTGCTATAATAGTAACATTCGTCTCAAACCAAACAGACATATGCACAGATTTCCATAACTGGCTAGGTTAATTAATGTTAATACCAACATCAAATGACTAATATTTTGATAATGCGTTAAAATTTAACTATTCTTCTTTTTCTTCACAGTCCTACTATATTTGGCACAAGATGCTTAAAGAATACAAGTTTTATGCGTAAGAACCTATGTTTAAATATAGCAAAAATCCTGAAAATCTTGTTTTATAAGAAAATGTAGTTGCCCAGATTTTTTTTTCTAAAGTAAGTAAATATCCTTTTAATTTCAGGAGGAGCTGGATAAGAGGTCGGCTTCATGTCTTTCTTTGGTTTATGTATTTTTAAAAATTATTTTAGATAAGACCAATTTAATAGATATACTATGGGGAAGATTCCAGGTTATCTGATTCCTTTACCCATTGCCTACTCCATGCTGCCCAATCCTCCTCCATAGCGGACAATTAACAAGTGCCTCCTGCATACCTGGGTAAGAAAGACTAAGGATGATTTACATCAGACAAAAGCTACGCATGAAAACAAAACAAATTCTTCCCCACTTGCTCATCAGCCTGAGTCTGTCTTTCCAGGTCAGGAGACAATAGTAGCCAATAACAGATATTTTGTGAAACAAGAAGCAGGACTTTCTCTGTGACACCCAGTTTTCTTCATTCAGCCCCTTAGGATTTCCAGAACCTGCATCCAAAATCACCATGTTGCTGCAGCCAGCAGTGGACCATACTGCCAAGAATGCACTGAATCTTTTTCTTTCAATTGTGTTTTTTTCCTAATGTGTTCAGCCTCCATATTACTGAAAGCATCACCCGCAAATCCTAGGCTGGTGGCAGCTATGTGATTTGATCCTTATGATGTAATCCTTTCGTTATCTTTTTCCACTTACTTGGGTATCTACCACCAAACTGAATCAGTAACATCTCTGTGTAACAGGAACTTGCTCCTGGAACTGCCTAAACAAGAAAAAACAGGAATTTGCTCTTGTACCTTCACACTACTGCCCTGGCACCTACAGGGTAATTAAAATGGGATAAACTTGGTAGAATTTTGTTTATAGGAAAATATATAGTATGCACATAGACAAATAAAAATATTTGCTGACTACAGGGGAGCTATGTCTAAGTGCCACCTAGTACTCATCTTATGACAAAATGACATGCATTCTTGACAATGATAGACTAAGGGCCAGAAAACAATACTCATTTTTACTTAGTGTTCAGCAGAAATGTTTAGATAGAAAATCTCATCAAGGATTGAAACTCAGTGAAGTCCTGGGACTGTTGAGTTACAGCTGCTGCCGTGTTACAGTGTTTTGGCTCAGTAGCCAAAAATTTACCCCATCTGCAGTAATGACCATCTATATGCACATGACTTACAAAATCCAGCCTGAATGCACACTTGCTATGCTCTTCCTGACCAGAGAAAGCTTGACTTCACTGTTCATTGTTTCAACATTTCACTTTGTCTAATGATTTTTTCCTCTCTTTTTTAATCAATTTGTATTATTTTTAACGTCATTTTCTTGACCAAAAAATTATCACCCCTAATAATTCTGCTATGTGCATGTTCAGTCCCCCTATTTTAAGGGATATTTCATATTCTATGATGCCTTTCAAAAAGACTGTTGTGTGGGAAGTGGTAAGTCATGCTCTTATTATTTTCTTCACTTGCGTTAAATTATTAGCCCTCACTGCACAAGAAAAGAAGTATTGTATGTGAAGAAATTCTTTTTAGGATGCTTGGTAACAATTTCATTCAAATAAATTCTGCACAGACAGATACTACTTTTCTGGAAGACTGTTCATCTGATCTTCATTCTTCTGATTTCAAAAAGCTACATTATTGAAGATAAAAATTAACATGTAGACAATAAATCCCCATTTTACTTCTATCAAGCTCTTTTTAAAATAATGAACCTTTATTAATTACTTTAATGTCATACGTGCCTTTGCATGCTTATATTTTAAGTTTGTTTACAATGCACATTTTTTTCAAAATAGGAGATTTCCTTTCTTTTTCTCAATTTAATTTAATGAGAAGTAGCTGTTCATTTAAAAAATAAAAGAAACAAAAAATATTCCACTTGAAAAAAAATTTCAGAATTGATTTTCTAAATTTCTAATTGAAGTGAAAATTCAAAGGTTTCCACAGAAAATTATAATGTTAGAAATTATAAAATGTCAAGGGAATATCATTTTGAATCATGGTGGAATAAATGCTGCACAGACTTTATTGAAAAGAAAATAAAAAAATAAATTCATATTGGCAGTTTTGCAACTAAAAAGAGAAGAAATCTAGTTTGTACAGGATGCTCAGAGCTCCATCCAGCCCAGCCTTGAACATTTCCAGGGATGGGACATTCACAACTTCTCTGGGCAACCTGTTCCAGTGCCTCATCACCCTTACAATAAAGATTTATTTCCTAATATCTAAACAAAACCTCCTCTTTCAGTATGAAGCCCTTCCCTCTTGTCACTGCAAGACAATAGTTTCCGTCCTTCCTGAAGGCTCCCTTGAGATGCTGGATGGCCACAATGAGTTCAACTTATTGGTTCATCTTCTCCTTTCCAGGCTGAAAAAATCCACTTCTCTTTGCCTTTCCTCTTGGAAGATGAGCTACGTCCCTCTAATCATCTTGGTGGCCCTCCTCTGAAGTCATTCCAAGAAGTCTATGTCCTTCCTATGCTGGAACATAGCACTCCAGGTGGGGTCTCACCGGAGCAGAGCAGAGGGGCAGAATCCCCTCCCTTCCTGTACTGGACACGCTGCTTTGGGTGCAGCCCAGACACATTTGGCTTTCTGGGCTGGGAGAGCACACTTCTGGCACATGTCCAACCTCTCACGCACCAGCACCCCCCAAGTCCTTCTCAGCAGGGCTGCTCTCAATCTGTTCATCCTACAACCTGTGTTGATACCAGGGGTTGTCCTGACCCAGTGCAGCACTTCACACTTAGCCTTGTTAAATGTCATGAGATTTCCATGGGCCCCCCTCTCAAGCTTGTCCAGGCCCCTCTGCATAGGATCCCATCCTTCAGGCATACCAACCACACCACTCAGCTTGGTGTCATCTGCAAATCTGATGACAGTGCAGTCAATCCATTAATATGGGTATTTTAGGGGCTTTGGACATACGGCATTTCTTTCAGATACTCAAGAAGCAAGTGATTCAGAAATTCAACCACTGTGTATGTGTACATTCTTCAGATTTTGACACTTGATAGTGTACCCTGCCAAACTAATGTTTTCCATGTCCCATGACTGGCATTACTGAACTAATTTTTAAAATAATGAAGACTTTTGGGTAGTTTTAGCTAATAATCACCCTATATATGGCTGTTAATGCAATTATCCCATTTTACTTTCTTCCTTGCTTCTTAAGTTGGCTGCAATCTCTCATATGAAACTGAAATCATTGAGTGTTTTAAACAGAAGCTGTCATGCCTTCACAGATTCCCCATAGTGTTTGTTCCATAGGCCCAAGTCCTGACTTGAAGAAAACAATGAATAGTACAATATTACAAAGCACTGCATGCAGTATGTTTTTTCAATGCTGTCACTAACTATGGGTTATAAATATGATTATTTATTTATATCCACAGAGATATGCATTTGATCTTTTGTCTGCTTTTCTATGAGTAGGGGTTGTTTTACTCTTCTTTCAATTAATAGTAACATGAAAGAATAAGTACAATAAATCTAAAAGCTGTATTAAACACATACCTGCTAAACTGATTTGTTTTCCTTCTTTTTGTGTTTCATGTCTCATAAAAGATCCTGAAATTTACTTCTGAGTGATGAATTCAAGCTGTTACAACAAGAAACAGAACAAGCACACAGGGCTGATCTGATCATCTGGGTCTTTCAGGCCATCTTTGAGCAATTGTCTTCATTCAGTCATTAATGTATATCATAAGCATAAAATAGTTTTCGTGGTTTTTTTACCTCATAGGTTCATAACAACAGCAACACATGCAATACCACACATGCATTTTCATACTAGCAATTTTTTACCTGTAAATACCCCTTTCTTCCTCTGATCACTTTAAGAACTAATTAGGAAGACATTTTCAGAGTTACTACAGTGATATCTGCTGATATCAGCTTCATGCAGCCAGAGCAGCAATATGAGGTTCTTTCAAATGTATAACACAAGGCTCAGCAGTGGCATACTGCATGTTTGACCATAGTCAGAAATTCTGACAGCAATTAGGATTATCTGTATATGACTATCAGCCAGACAGCAAGTCCTCCCACACAGATATTATTCAATAGGTAAAAAGTCAGGCTTGTGTGATCCTTCATACTCAGTTTATAAACATGAGCTGAACTAAATTTTTCCCAAACAGTTAAAGGATCAATGAACCAGATTTACAGGTCTAGATTTGACAATTAGATGTCAACTTAGTCTGTATCTAGAGCATAGATCTATCCTTGGTGACTGTTTCTTTTTGGACAACAAAAATGGGGTTCATGTCACCACATTTTAGTCATCTATGGTCAAAGGTGTCTTATTGAGGCCAAAAAACAGGGCTCTCTTATGCACCAGAGAGAAAGATGTAATTTATGCTTCTTTTTTCAGACAGATTTCTCCCTGGAGCTGTTTTTCTCTGCTGACTACAAATGTATTTTTGAATCATATCCACTAAATGCTGAGATTATAAACCTAAAATGAAAGCAGGTTAATTCCACCACAAATAAGAATGGCAAAAATACTTACTATGAAAATGTTGGCATTTATTATTAATTTGTCATTTAATTTGTTATTAATTTAAATAATAGCCCTACTTGTCTGTACATGACTTGTGTGTATTATCTTATTGTCCTTGAAACATGTGAAAAAGCACCTTCATTCTCATCTGTTCTTTTATTAAGACACATTTCCACACAGCAGGTATTTAAATTCAGAGAACTTCAAAACATACTCAAAATTAGTACATGATTAAGCATTTCCTTGAAACGAGAGTCAACATTTTTTCTCTCATCAGATTGCAGAAGGGTTGGAGTCTGGCTGTCTTAATGAAACAAAAGCTGTGGTAATGGTAATACAGCAAATCCATTACTGAGCACAGCCCTCAATTAGTGCTGAGGATTGAAAACAATCTCTGTCATTTCCACAGCAGCCACTTTCCTTGCCCTCTGAGCTGTGGCAGCTATTCTCATACTGCAGTCATGTATGCGAACTACTAGCAGCATTGCAGAGGAGGGAGTTACTGACTGCTTTGTGTTGTTAATTAAAAGAACTGCATTTTCCACATCTGTAATTATTCTCCCTTCTTTCACCTATAGTATTTTGTATTGTTTTTTATAGTGCTAACTCTAATGCTTTAGATATACAGTATACATGCCATAAAACAGAGGTCATAGTTGCTTACATTTTTCACATCTTCAAATCTTGCTTTGAAAGCACAACAGCCTGAGCTGTCACTGCGGTTAATTGGAAACCATACTCCTAAAAAGGTGGAAGGGAGGTCAGGTCATACAAAGCATAGGAAACTCATGTTCAGACATTTTTTAACTTTCAAGTGCCTAAAGTTTAAACCACAAAAATGTTTTTATTTACAAATATTGTGAACAAATGAAAATACAGTTGTACATGCTTCTGTGGCTCCCAAGACAAGGAAATATTTTAAAAAATAAAAGACTTAAATTCCATCATTGGAGTTCTTAAACTATCACCAGGGTTTCTAGATCTTCTAGATCGCTGAACTAATGGATTAAAAAATATCACACAACTCCACACCACATCCTGTGAATGATCTGATAAGGATTAATAACATACAACACATTCCCGAGGCACATGTTACTTGAATTTCCTACTGTAAAAGACCAGAATCAGCATTTTAAAATATGAAATTTACTTACAGTTTAGAGACCAACTTTCTTTATTCACATTTTTTCTGCCTGTTAGTTTTTTCCAGACTGATGTTGCCTGACTGCATTTCCTTTTAATTTCTCTCACCCTCTCCGTTCTTTCCACCTCAACAGTTAAAGACATCACAGAACCATAGAACAGTTTCATGTTGGAAGGACTTTTAGAGGTCATCTACTCCAACCCCTTGCTTCCATGGGCAGGACATCCGCAGGCTTCTCAAAGCCCCATTCAGCCTGAATTTGAACACTTGCAACTCCAAATTGTCCATCCCAGGATTGTTTGAAAACACCATTTTACAATGCTGGAATGGCATTCACATTCCCAGCCTATGTTCTCTGTCAAGCTAGATTTTCTCATCTTTCAATTCTCTGTTTCTTTTCCCAAAATTTACACTGTACTTACCTGTCTCTCTTACTCCTTTTGCCCAATAAAGCTTTCCAGTATCACGTTGTGATTCCTACACTCTTTAGAGGCTCCTTATTCTATTTGTCTTCTATATACTACCTGATATCCTTATCCTAAGACAATGAAACTGATTAATTTCTTCAGAAGCTCTCTCCCTCCACAGCCTCAGCTCCTTGTTTAAAATCCATGTTTCAAATAGCCCCAGAAGATCTGAACTGAATAGATGCCATTCTCTGAAATCATAAGAGAAATACATAACTCTTAAGAGGTTCCAATTGCTGAAGTGTAAAATGTCAATTCATAACATTTGCAGCGCCTTCTGAAGAGCAGGGATTTTTCAAAGGTATTTAAGTTACAGTAATTTCACACATAAGGCGCACCTTTTTGACTGAAGTTTTGATCCAAACCCGGAAGTGCACCTTATACACTGGTGCACCTTATATATGGGAAAAGTTTGGAAAATTGCCAAGCCGGAAGTGCGAGACCGCAGCAGCCCTGAGCTGAGCCAAGCCCACCCAGTGGGGCAGGGGCCACCCCCTGTGGCAGCCCCGGGCAGGGCCAGGGGCTGGGCCAGGGTGAACAGGGGCTGAGCCAGGCCACTGGGGCTGGGGGCTGTCCAGGGCTGGGCCAGGCTGCTGGGGACGGGGGCCAGCAGGGCCGGGGGTGGGAGGGAATGCTGGGGCCCACAGCAAGGGGAGGGTGCTTGGGGCTGCATTTAAAGGCTATGCCAATCTGTGAAAACTGTTTGTAAATTGAGCGCGTGACAGTATTCTGTTACTAATTTGTTACTTTGTTGCGCACAGACCCTCGCTTCAAAAAAAAGGCGTGCCTTATATGCTGGTGCGCCTTATATATGGATGAAGTACGGGGACTTGCCAGCCACCCAGGAGTGTGCTTTATACTCCAGTGCGCCTTATAGGTATGAAATTACTGTAGCTAATTTTTGGCAGAAATACTCAATATATTTAAAATAAAATATATACAAAATTCTCTATTGACACAAGGGCATTCTTTCTTTTATTCAAATTTCAAGTCTAAGTTGTAATACTTGTTATATATTTACATATTGTGGAAAAGGCCTTCATGTCCTTGCTAGAAGACACTTAGGGAAGTACGACTTCTCTTGCAAGAAAGATCAATATCATGGTCCAGAAAAAAAAGAGTGTCTTTGCAAATTAAACTACAGAAAATTTCTTCTTCATCCCATTTTTGGCTCAAGTTTTTGGTCTTATATATGCAAATGAGGTGCAATTACCAGAAAAGCAATACAGATTTTTTTCATGGCTGGTCACACCAATATTCCTCCTCATCAGTTTACTTCTAATCCTGATCAAAGTGTTGAAATTCAGACATTAGAATCATTTTGCAAAATTATATGTCCAAAGTTTTCATGATAGAAGAAGAAATAATGTCTATATATATTTTTAAAAAAATCAGAGTATGAGATTAGAACACTTTTGCATGATCCAGCAAAAGTGATCAAGATTTATTTCTTCTTACTTTAGCATAATGAGTTTTCATATTTAATTTGTTTGTAACAATTTGCACTGAATATTTTTATTAAGTATTTTTCAAATTTCTCTAAAACTCCTTTTTCATTTCTCTCTTATGACCCTGATTTTTAGTATTTACTTATCTTTTCCATTTAACTGCAAATAATTGTGTATCTCCTGTGTTTTAGACACTAAACAAAAAAATCTTCTAAGTCAACCTTGCTGATTTTTGGCACAAAAAAAAGTCTCAAATTGTATGACAATGATGTTTCATAGGTTGCATGTCAACACAAACCAGATCCCAGTAAGACTACTATGATGAAGCCAGGTTTCATCCTCACCTGTTAATACTTAGTTTTCAGGAGAGAATTTGTAAGAATTGTTTTTAATATGTTGTCTGTATTTACATAAAATTTTGGTACACGAACTACACTAGATGCTAAAATATTTGAGTATTTCCCAGTGTTCAGAGAGGTCATAGACTTTCTCTATTTTTAAATTCCTGTCTCTAAATTTAAAAATGTTTTTGTATCAATTACTATGTCTCCCTTGCTTTGCCTATATTTAAATTAAAAATATATGGAAATGTATATATTTAAATAATGCATAATACTTTTTTTTTACATCTGTACATGTGAATTTAAATTATTTTTATAGTAATCCAAATCCATATATTTATATATATACATACATTTGGTCATATGTATAAACAAGTACAGAAACACACACACAGAGTGAACTACATTTACAATGAAATCAAAAGTTTCCCAGGCTGGAAAATCTCTACTATTTAGAGACAAGTTCTTCACAGAATTATGTGAATTTTCTTGCCTGGCATGATGATGGCCTTCATATTTTTGTACATAAGTTGCACCTAATTTGGGCACAACAATCTGGCCCTCCAAAGCATGCCTATAAAAGCTGATTGCTCTGTCCCTGAATGCATGACAAGGGCACAAATATTTCCAAACTATGTCCAGCAATATTAAAATTTTTCTTTCATTATGATTCAACTGAATTTTAAGCCAAGGTTTCTGGAAATGTGCTACCTAGCCAATTTAGTACAGCATGGCCAGAGTGTTCTTTACTTAAGATAAATGAAACTAAAACTGCCCAATTAATTACGAGTTTTCATGATTTCACTGTCAGACAAATTGATTCAGTTGTACACTCAATTTGATTTTGTGCTGAACAGCAAATGACTTGCTTAGAAAATAAAGAAATGTGGTTGGAACACGGCTTTAATTAATTCTATTGAAAAATACCTCAAATGCAATATACCCTGAAGAAATACTCCTCCAACTATATTCAATAAAAGTTGTTTATCAAAGTAATTATTTCCTTTAGGGAATTTCTTAGAATTTTCTCTTTAAATAAATGAAAGCTCAGAAAAAGCAAGCTTTTACTTCTGTGACCTTGAAGAAACACCTTAGTACAAAAAATTTACTTCAGCAAGAAAGAGTGTTTTACTGTTAAAAATATTTCATTGCCTCTGTTACTAAATCTTATAAAAAATTAACCTTTGGATCTCTGCTGAAATGTTTCCTTCTTTTATTGACAGTACACCTTTCCGGTTACAGGAATACATTACAAAGGATATAGAATGCAATATGTAATATAGAGGGTATAATACCTTGTATGGTATTTATATGTAATAAAGCCAATGCTCTTTTAATATAGTATTTGTTTACGTAAAACCTGCTGTACCTACGCTTGCATGTTATTTTTAAAAATCATCAAATATTCTTTTAACACAAATACTTTTGATTGATGTTATTGACAATGGCAGTGATGTTGACTAACTTGTGTTTAATGGTTTGCTAGACTCAGAGTAACAAATCAGAAATCCAGTGGAGTTTTCAAATAGGACTGCATTGGAGTTTTCAGAAAAATTAATTGTATTATCTAATTGGGTGCACTGCAACACTGCAAAGAGTTTGAGTTGATGGTTCCCTTTAATAACTACTTAGGCGATTCTAAATTTCCATGAAAAGCAAAATTCCAAGTAAAAAAAAAATGTAAAAATCAAACAAAATCCACTGTTAAGTTTATTTATCCAGAAAAAAAAGTTGAATATAACTGAAAACCTCACACAGATGGTTCTATATAAATGCATATATGCATAAAGACCCTTGGTGTGTATACATATATGTTCCATTTTGTGGATGAAGGTGACATACATGAGAAATCACAATCTTTTTATCCACTTGTAATACTTTCATTTCATGGTGAAAATTTCCTTCTATCTAATTGAGAAAACTTCTGATCAAATGGCTTTCCAAGTTATTTCATGCAAATTACTGTACTGAGAAAGCCAGACTAAATTTCAGAATGTATATTTACATATTGCCATAATGGCAATGGAGAAAGTTTCAGGCTTCCTCTAAGTGCTGAGTAGTTTGAATGCAAACATTTAATGTAGAAAGACTCTTTTTTTTAAAACCTAACCTTCTTTTAGTAATTTTCAGCAGAGACTCATAAAGAAAATAAAGCATAAAGAAAATATCAGTTATACTTAATAACTCTGAATTCTTTGACAAGACATTTTTTCCTCTTTCAATTTTCCACAAAGATTTTTTCCGTCTCAATTTCACATATCTTTCTGGGGAAATGAAATTCCTTATATGTCCTAGCACGTAATTCTGAGGCTTTCTATCTACTTTTCCCTGATGAACTTCAACAGAATAGAACAAGAAACTTCACAGAAAGAGTCATGCCTTCTCCACCTTGCAGAGATATTTTCAATACTGTCGTGTAATTGGTGAGACGACATTTAACATGTTGGTTGTTTGGTTGTTTTTTAGTTTTTTAAACCTCAGGCAATCAGTAATCCCTGCTTGTTACCCTCGGGTTATATATTTAACTTAAAATGAAGAAGAATTACTATATTCTTTTTGCCCCTGGGGTTTTCCAGCCACATAAAATGTTAGCTTCTGGCTTCCATGTTAATTCGCAAACACTGAATCTCATGGGCTTTTCATCAGAAATGTCTCATCTTTTTCACAAGTGATTTTCATTTTGCTGTAGAAATTAGCAAATATCATAATCTCTAGTGCTTTTCAAAATATATAGGAAAATATGAATATTTTGGGGGGAAACCCAAACTAATTACTTTAATGTTGTTATATTTTATTTTCATTACTTCATTTTGAGGAAATAACTCAATGAGACAGCCTAGTGATTTCAAGGAACTCTCAGCAATAACCAGTTATCCTGGTTCTCAGGGTCTGGGATGTGAGAAATAAGTCTTATGGAAAGAGAGAGACAGTGTGTTTTTTAAAATTATAATGTAGCTAGGTTATCCAAGTAACCCACTTACACTGCAGAATTGACTAACACAGCTGAAACCTGTCAGATTTCTCCAAGTTTTAGTTTATTCCTTAATTTCATCTTCAGCCTCAGGATACGTAAACCAAAAAGGTAAATAATCTGCTGATTACAATATAACCTGTATGCCTACACACTTTGACTCTCCCTAATTAACATTACATTTTTTTTTAATAGTCCGAGCTTTTTCCTTTTCCTTTTGTTCCAGGTTTAATTTTTTAAAAATAATCATTGAATGAGTGATTCTTTACTGACTTATTCCTGCTTTACATAATAGTTTCTTAGATGATTGAGAAACCTCTCATTAAATCCTCTGAGCCATATTTTAATTCTTACATTATTTTATTCCCTCTTTTTATAGCTCAAAACAATTACAGTGTCTCAAATTTTAATTACAACTATTTACTTATTCACTGCAATCAAGACTTGTTTGTTATGCTTCTCTAATTTTACTTTTGGAGAAATCCACAGGAAGTCAATTTCTTATATTTGTGGCTTCAAGATGCACCTTTAATTATCTCCAAACTTGCATTCTTGAAATATGCTTATCTATTATAACACATGTATTTCCAATATAAATGAAAAATTAAATAAACACTATCATATTTTATAAGGGAAAAAAAAAAAAACTATCCATGAGCTATGTCTCTAAATGTTTAACATGTAAGACTTGCTTCTTTTCACATATTTTTTTTCACACCTAGTGAACTGGGAAGGAAGGAAGGAAGGAAGGAAGGAAGGAAAGAAGGAAGGAAGGAAGGAAGGAAGGAAGGAAGGAAGGAAGGAAGGAAGGAAGGAAGGAAGGAAGGAAGGATGGCTCTGAGCTGTTCAGTAAGTTGGAGGCTGGTGGTTGCTATAATGGGAAGCATTTTCTCACAGAATAACACTTCCCACCCATGATGAAAATGTAACTAAACCCACGTAACAGGGAGTTTTGCATGTTTCATCTGTCTGGGAGATTGACTACTAGGTCACACTGACACAGTTCTGATAAAAACACTGATAAAGCAAACAAACCCAAACCAAAAGGAAGGTGTTTCCATGTTAACCTTGGTTCTTCCAAATAAAGCATATCAAGAAGGTGACTTTCAAGTGTCTCTAAATTTAGAGAATTGCTATGCTGTTATGCTACCAGTTATTTAAGGAATAATTCATTCATTAGTTTGCTTGCCTTGCTCTTTGCTAAGAAAATAGATATTTGAGCATAGCCTGAATTGTTCTTAAGTTTTCATTGTTACTGTTATTTTCTTACAAGCAAGTTAATAAGATAAATATTTACATGTAATTGGAATTAAAAATTATAATAAATTTATTTTTTCATGTATAGGGTGGAGTTCATAATGGAAAATATTCTGAAAGGCTATTTGAGTTATTTGAATTAAGCTATTAACTGGAGTTATTTAAAATCAGTTCTGTTACTCTGACTTTGGATGAGCACAACACTTCATTCTACTTAACTGATATCATTCAACATCAGTTTGAGCAAATAACAGGCAACTTTTCCAGCTTTACCTGTTACAAGTAAATTGATTCCTAAAATTTGCATTAATAAGACCATTGGGCAAATTCATTCATGGTCAGTAAACCCAGTAATGTTGATAAAGTTCTATGAGGGATGAATTCTTCCTTGAGGATATGTCTAGTCTGAGCGATGAGGTACATTTTAGGTTTAACGTAAGTGCTATAATCCTAGAACTTGCCCTAGCACTGATAAATTGGATATGTGCTCAAGACTGGTTTATGAGTGATGGAATACATTCTAGCCTAATACAAATACTCTAAACCAGGAATTCACTCTAGCAATGACAAATTGGATATATTCTCAAGACCTGATTTGTCCCTGATGTGACCTCATTGACTCCAGTGTGGTAAGCAGATATTACAAAATCTTGACACAAAGTAATTATTTGTGTGCTCTTTTGACAGATTATGCAACACAAACTTGAATTTATGGAAAAATTTCTGTGAGGAATGACATTAATCCTAAAAATTACCTGATTATCAGTCATCTCTGGGTATTCTTTATTAGCACTTAGAAATTTACATTACTTGAAACTTTCTGCAGCTTAGTAGACTTCAACTTTATTCTGCTTACCTCTGTAGAGATGTTAACTTGAAGAATTAATGTGAATTTGAACCATTCTTTTGGGATTTTAGTCTTTATGTTTGTTTCAACTAAACAGGTACTCTTTCAAAGGAAGAGGAATCAGTCATTTACAGTTTATATGAGGAGATAAGTAAATAATACCTTCTGATTTTTGCATGATCACTAGGAAAAAAGGATCTACATGTGTTCTCAAAGGAAGGAACTCGCATGAATAGAGCAAAACTCCCAGACTGTATATTGAATGTTTCCAGGCCAAGATCTGTTAAATAATGTTCCATGTCTCTCCCTACATCACTTTTCGGGTAATAACACGTCTTTAAAAATGTCATGGTGATGTTCTTTCCCTTGCTGTGTTGAAACATTGCATCTTCTTTTATATATATGCCTCTGAGTTTAAAGAAACTAGTCTGACTCTGATAAATCTGGAATTAACTTCCCCTCAGCTCAAGACTGTACTGCCACTGACAGATTGAATGTCGAGAGCTATTTGCTTTAATCTGCAGGTATTGAGGACCTTTTTACCTCTGGAAAAAGTTATTGATGAAGAAGAAGGCTTTGGAGTGATTGTTTCCCAGGTGGCTTGCTCATCGCCATGGTTTAAAATAGATTTTCTTTGTGAAAGCATTCTTGTCCTCTTTCTGTGCGGGGGATAAGGTGCTGAAATGCTCATCTCACCAGTATTCCTGTCTGTTGAATGAATGCAGACTGCAGCACCTTTGAGGTCCTCAAAGCACACACCCTTCAAAGCAGTTCTGAAAACAGATACGCTTCCTCAGTTTTCAGATGTAAGCTCTGTGTTAGGAAATTCAATCTCAGAAGAACAGCTTTTGGTTAAAGTAAAACACGAGATCATTTGAACATAAGGAATCAGAACAACAAGGTCAACACCCCTGTCACTCATTAAGTGCTGCCTTCCAGAATAGCACCTTTTCTTTCTACTACAGTTTCAACAGCAGACAATGAGGTTAAAAAATAAAGTAAAAATTGTTCTAACATTATTTTTTAATATTACACCTTTTCACTAAATGTCTACGTTATATCTTTTACTCAGTGAGGCTGTGAATTTGGAAGTCCCAGACACTGTGCTGTTTTAAAAGTAGTTGCACAAAATCACACCACCTTGTATGAATCTAGCAGTGTAGTTGCACCTGCATTTTGCCTTTATACTAAAGAAAATGTTTAAGTGTTTAAATACACTCAGATTTTACAATGGCAAGTACTTTTTACAGTACAAATAATTTGACAAGGTTGCATTGTGGCTCATACCAGTCTCTGGAAAATAATACCTCTAATACTTGCTTTAACAATAATAGTTTTCCTTGTGTGTGATTTCTTATATTTTAGTATAAGATTAAAATTATTCAATCTTTTAAAATTTTCACAGATTTTTTTAAAGATTTGTTCAATGAAAATTTATACATCTGGAATTAAAATTTTCTTTGGCATGTGGTATAATTAACTATAGATTTTTCTGAAGCATGCAAAGACCTTCCAACATTATGTCCAAAACATACATACCTGTGAGAATATGATCATTGGAATACAAAATTTCTTCTAATCAGAGAACACCAAGAAATTTTCAAAATTTTTTGTTGATATTTACTTGAATGAAAGATTTATTGTGCAAATATTGGGATTCAGCACATATTACATTTAATACTGTAGTACTACCATGTTTTTAAATTCAACTTTTCCAATTTAAAATTTGGGGGTTTTTTTTTCTGTTTTTACTTTTCCCTTGGGTACTTTTTTTCTGAATTAGCTCTCCTATTTCTTAATTAGAATTTTTCATAAGTTTTTTGCCTACATTTTTGGTGAATTTTTTTCTTATTTTTAACTATTTTACCTATAGTTTCCTCATTTTGTCATAGATTTTTGATCATTGATCTTTCTATAATCCTGTACCAATAGTCATCTATTCAATTTTGTTTTTTAAAAAACAAACTAGGAAAAAAGTTACATCGTATCCCTTGCATGCCATTGGAGATTTTTTCCCTGTATATATTATGTGTATATCCCTTGCTTTAACTAAATACTTGTAAGAGAAAAGGTTCAGCCAAGAATGCAATGAAGCTGCTGACCGCAGTTATAACAAAGCTGGTGAATTTCGGAGGAAATATTTTTTGTCATTACGATATTGACTTTATTTAATATTGGCTTTGAGAGTTTATTTTTTCATGTGAAATTAAATAGACTTTAATAGGTCCAATCATGTTTTTATAGGAAAATCTCGTTCTATGAAAAAACTTAGATTTTTCCTACTGATTAGCTACCTTTTTTTAAAATAGGTTACTGAATCATGGATTTATCTTCAAAATCATTCTATTTTTGTTCACAATTTAAAAAAAAACCAAATAAAAGCATGAGCAAAGTTTTTTCTCACTAGGAATGAACAGTATATTATGCAAAATCCTATCAAGCTGACATACTAATAATTTTTAAAGGTAAGCAGGAATGTACTTTTTTTTTTCCCCTCCTTTACAATGAAAAAGGATAGCTATTAGCTTTTACTTCTCACCAGTGCAACTCTGGTAGGAGAAGTCAAATTTCATACAACAGTTACAAAGCTCAAGACAAAGCATCAAATAGGCAGGACAATGTTGTAGTAAAGCAGAATAGTACATTCTGTGTTAAGTGGGAACCAACTTAGTGGAAACATAACTTATTCTGTAATAAGATGAGAAGCAATTACATACACATAAAGAATGAGAAAGCATTACACAGAAAGCCCAGTGAACATTTTATGTTGTTTGAACTGTTTCAAATCACAGTTTAATGAAGGGGAAAAGTTTAGCCTCTTTTTAAATTGAACATTCACATTTCAATTTTTGTCTGTGACCTTTTAGAATTAGCTGTATCATTAGTATTTTGAACATTTTGTAATAACGGACTGTAAAACTCTTATTTATGTTTGCAATCTCTGCATGCTTTCTTGTCAACTATAATGTAAAACTATTTTCCACAAAAAGGTGTTAAAAAGACATAAACAGTCTAAAGCATCAAGAATTAATTTGTTGTTGCAGTTATATTTAACTTTTCAAGTCTCTTTATAGTCAGGAAATAATGCACATTTTTCCCAATTATTAAATTATTGCTAATACAAAATAAATTTTTAACCCTGGTTCTAAATTTTATTGGTTGGTTGGACAATTCTGCCACATGTTGAGGATTATTCACTGCAAATTCACTATATTTGCTTTTATTAATGATATTTTGAAATACATGGAAAAAATGTATCCGAAATACCCAAACTTCTTTTTTGTTTTGTTTTTTGGATAGCTGTCACCCCTGGACACCAATGTACAGTAATTTCACAACTATAAGCCGCATCTGAATATAAGCCACACTTCCAGGTAGCCAGGAAGACCACAGGATTTGTCCATATATAAGCTGCACTGGAATATAAGACGCACCTTACTTTGGCAGGGTACATGTGCAACAAAGTAACACCACGGTCCCCGGCACTCTTCACCTGGCCTGAGTTTTACACAAATGCCGTAGTGGAACGCGAGCCCAGCACAGCAGTCGTAGCTGCAGCCATAGCTGGGCTGCTCCACGCTAACTACATAGCGGAACCGCGAGCCCGGCACAGCAGCCATAACTGCAGCCTGAGCCGGGCTGCCTTACACAAATGTCGTAGCAGAATCAGCTCACCCGTGAATCCAGGCAAAGAAAGGAAAACACTACAAAATCCAGAAAGAAAAAATTCAATTTTATTGAACTTTTAATCAGCTTCATCCTCACTCGGGTCTTCACCCTCTGTGAAACCTTCAAAGTCCTCGTCCTCCGTATCCAAAATCATGAGTTGTGCGAGGCTGGCATCCAGCAAACCTGAACCCTTTTCGGCTGTATCTTCCTTGTCAGACTCCTCACTTTGGCTACTGTCATTCCCGTCACTTGTCAGTTGTGGAATGATGCCCGCCTTCCTGAACCCTTGCATGACAGTTCTAGGGGATACCACACACCAGGAATCCACTATCCACTGGTAAATAGTGGTCTCTTTAACCTGGCGCATCCTCCCAGTCTTCGTGAAGGAGTGGTCTGGTCCAGACATCCAGGCTTCCCACCTAGCTCAGAGTTTGGCTTTGAACGAACGGATTATACCTATGTCCAGAGGCTGCAGGTCTTTGGTCAAGCCACCTGGTATAACAGCTAGCTCCGAGTTCGTCTTTTTAACCATAGCTTTTACTCTTTCTGTTGTGTGGGCACACATGGAATCCAGAACAAGAAGTGCGGGCAATGGATGGAAAAATCCCTCCGGTCTCCTAGAGTAAACCTGGGTTAGCCATAACTTCATTATCTTCTCATCCATCCAGCCGTTGGGATTCATTGCAACACAGATGCCTGCTGGAAATTTACCCTTAGGTATCGTTTTTCTTTTAAAAATTACCAACGGCCATAATTTATTCCCGTTTGAAGTGACCGCAAGAATGACAGTAAATGATGTATTTTCATTACCTGTCATGCGGATGGGAACTGAGGATTTCCCGGTTTCTTCCACAGTTCGAGCCAGCAGCATATCAAACGTTAGGGGCACTTCGTCCATGTTTAAAATCTGCAGTGGCTGGATTTTTTTTCAGCTATCCTTGCTTTGCAGTACTGGCAGAAGTTCACCACCCTCTCCTCGTAATCCGCCGGCGGGCGCTGAGACACGGTCGTCCTTGCACGTATGGGGAGATGGCGCTGGCTCATGAAACGAAAGCACCAAGAAGGTCCTCCTTGAAACTCCTCTATATGCATTTCCTTTGCTATCTCTGTGGCTTTTCTCCGAACGACGACAGTTGTTAAGCCTCTCCCAGCGGCTCTTTGTTCCGAGATCCACGTGCAGAGCCTTTCTTCAAGTTCTGGCCATCGGGCTTTACGACCGCGAAAACTTTTTGTAGTCTTTGTAGCAAGACATAACTGATCTTCCTGCTGTTTCCACCTTCATACCATCAACTCATCAATGTTGTATTCCCTAGCTGCAGACCTATTCCCATGCTCTTTTGCATGGTTGATTGCTTTTACTTTAAAATCTGCACTGTACAATAATTTCCTCTGCAGTGGAGCCATGTTGACGAGGCGCATCTGAAGTCTCAGAGTGCCGAGCTTCAAATGTCGGACTGGTGGGCTTCAAATCTCAGAGTGCCAGGCTTCAAATCTTGGAGTGCCTCAAATCTCGCGTCCCGTGCATGAAATCTCAGGGCGCCGCATCCGAAAAATAGAATAGCAGTCCCTGCTGCAGCCCCCTCGCCCCCAGTGCGCCTGAAGCCACCCCCAGCCAAGAAGCTTTTATCTGTTTGGTTTACAGTGGTCAGAAACGCGCGATTCGTTGAAATTGAACCTGCCACAGAAACCCGTACTGGAAACAACGTAGCTGAAGTGACTGCAACACATGCGGCTGAGTGTCAGGTAATTCCGGGTTCACTATTCTCCTGAAATTGTCCATAGATAAACCGCACCTGATTATTAGCCTCACCCTGGCATGGGCTCCAATCTTCCATGAAAAAGATGCAGCTTATAATCGGGAAACTACTGTATTTGAAAAATAAAAGTTTGAGGGGTTTTTTAAGTTTTAAAGTTTGCTTTTTTGAGTTTAGGTTGCACAACTTTCTCAAGATATTTTAATTAATATCACTTAAAACCATGGTTCAGACATACTTAAAACCATGGTTCAGACAGAGACAGATTTGTTCTAAATTAGCATTCTCTAATATGATCAATGGATATATCAGTTTTAATACTTTCAGAAATATTTCGGTAAGATGAACTTCTTGTCATGCCTGATATGGAATATTCATCATTAAATGTCCCCTTGTCATCTATACTGATGCTTTCACTATTAGTTTTTGTCTGAAAATTCATGCTAGGTAACGTGACAGGAGCTCACGTTAAGAAGTATCACATTTTACAAATGATGTGGCAAGGACAGGTTAAGGCGTAATAGGGCTCAAATCATTGATTTTATCTCAACATGTTCTACAACTTTACTTATAACAGGCAACCTCTGGCTTCAGCTGTTTTGATGGGTGTTTGATATTTCTAAGCCAGAGTGAGGTTAATGTGAAATTTGACTCTACTGATTCCTCAGCTGAGCTATTCTATGAATTAACAGGGTGATCCATCACATTTGCATTATCACTCAGAGGTGTACAGTGTGTCCTACTTTAAAGAGCACATCAATTTTTGAGTCTTGAAAAAATGTCCCATGCCACAAGTCACTGGCAGGAAAGAAGTACTAACACTGACTTGCTCCCATTAGTGATGGTGATAAATGTCCTTTGAAAGCAAATAGATAACCATCATGGCAAAAGTCTTCTCAGCAGCTCCTCAACTGCTTGAAGGGTTTTCCCACTCCTCTAGGAAAAGCTGTGTTTGTACTTTCTGTATCCAATGATCTGGCCAAAACATATCCAAAACTTTAAAGCCCTGTGTAAAAGTCCAGCTGCCTGCTCAGCAGGAATTCTGTCGGTGCTGTCTTTATTAATGGCTTCAAGAGATGTGTGGAGATAAATACAGAGCAAGGGCATGACCTAGCTTTTTTTCAAGCTGTGCTGCCACACTTTTTATGTATGTCATTGTCAACTAAAAGGAAAATCTCTCCATCTCTCAGAAAAGTTCAGCAGACAGCACCTGTAGCTTCTCAAAACCTTTGCTCTGTGTTCCATGGAGCTGTTCTATCAATTTGGGATAATAAAATACCATATGGTGTTCTGGGGTGCTGCCAGCACTGCTGTTGAAAGATAAACATGGATTGCACTTTCTAGAGTCTAAACTGACCCATGTTAGGAGTGGCATGATGAGAAGATGAGTAATTATAAGGACAATAACATAAATATAAACATGAAGTGCTTCTTTGTGGACACATCCCTCTCTTCAGAGTTTGTTTTACTGATAAAAATATTCATAAAAACAAATCACTTCAAGAAACAAATAGCAGTGTCATACCAAAAGAAAACAGCAAGGATTTTGATGGAAATATCTCTGACTTCTGCAACACAACCTTAATGAAAATGGATCAATGGGCTGGACCATGAGGATTAATAAGAACAATCAGAAAAACTGTTTGATCCAATACTTTGTCCATAATAATATTCTAAAAAGTAAAGAGGAATCTCCATAATTTATAATTACCATTTATTTCTGAAGCAATAATGAAGCTCTCCAACAAAGTAAAGATGCATAGAATGTAGTTATGATAAGCAATCTTTCCTACTCACATTATTTTGGACAGTACACAAATAAACAATGAAAACCTATTAAAGCTTTGATTGAATTACCCAGGAGAAAAACTGGTGGCAAAAATATCCCATGCTTTTTATTCAAGTCATGTAAGTGGTTGAAATTCATCTAGGGAAAATACTAATAATCAGCATGTAAAAAAATCTCATGAAGGGTGTATACAAAATTAATTATCAAATTCTCTTTACTCAGAAGTGCAAATGCAAAGCTGTTCTAAGATAAAGGATGAATATTTGAAAACCTTTCATTAAAAGATATTTAGAAATTATTCTGATAATTGTTATGTTGAAGAAAGTGATAAATTGGAAATATAAATTATGTATAATAATACAAATTATGTATAATAAGACATTTTTGTGGAGAGTCATAATTATGACATTAAAATATGTTAGAAAATGAGTTATTTATAATTATCCAGGAGAACTTTGAAATAGGTGAGGAATGTGGACAATTTCTTTGTCAATGTTCATCACCATATTCTTTCTTGTGATTCAATGAAACCTCTCCCAAGCCATTTCCTTACCCAGAATTCTTCCATAACAGTGATTTCTCTTCATGTAACATTACCTGATTTCTTGCCAAGGACATTACTTCTCTTTTCTTGAAGAGTTCTTTATCATCCCAACCTGCCTATCTTATATCCTACCATCTGCACCTAATTCCCTGGTTTCTCCTTTGTTTCTTTACAAAATGTCTAAATAACTATGTACATATGCATTTATATACATATCAGAAACTGTAGCCTTTCTTGTCTTCCACCTCACTTGCTTTTGCAAAGAATCTTTCCTTCCTTCCCCTACAACAAAGATTTTGTAATTACTTTTCAGCCAAGTTCAACTGTTGACATAAGAAAGATAAGTAGGTAGCTGGATAGATTTGCTGCCAAGGGTAACAAAATGTTTAAAGTGGTTCCCATTTTATTCCAGAGTATAGAAATGCTCATTTTTTTTCCTAAAATAGATCCTGGGGAAAGGATTAGAGACTGTGAATAATGGCCAATGCTGGTACAGGAGAGCTCTTACTTTTCTCAGCAGCCTCAGTAAGAATGACAAGCCTAGAAATTCCCCCTTGTTCGTATTCATATCTCCAATGTGCATTTTGCATCCCAAGGTAAATGCAGAGGGTCTGGGAACAAACAAATCTTGAAAATAAACCCTTCACTTTGTCCAGACTTCACCAAAAGGTATGAGATACTGGCATTTGAATAACCTGCTTTTATTCACATTGATGTGGAAAAAAAGGGCATTCACATAATTTAGGCAGATTTGAACTTCTCACAGTAGGATTTCTGCTTTCACCTTTGGCACTCAAAGAAAGCTGGAAAAACCAGTCGTTTGTAAGGCATCCACATGCATAATAATGAAAAGTAAGACAAATTCAATGTTCTACTTGATTGATCTCTTTGACATGTTGTTCTCCATAGTAAACACGTCTTTATAATGTTTTCATATTTTTCAAACATTGCTCCAACATTTTAATATGGACAGCTGTTTCAATTTTTTACACTATCATATATGATGCTGTGAGGTTTCAGTGGGTGTTTCTTCAAGTGAATTCAGGGCTCTGCAGAATGACATCTTTCATTACTGGAAGTTTATGCCAACACATCTTTTCATTTTTAGTAATATTTCTTAAACCAGAATGACCTAAATCAAGGATTTTTGTGAAGAAAATGAGTGTTAGCATTATTAAAAGCTATTAAAGAAATGTCAGAAAACTGTTATTTTTGAGTTACAAAGTACTAGTTCCTGAATCAAGCAGAATATTGCTAATGATATGATTCATCACTAAATCAAATTTTATAGTTAATTAATTTTTGAGGTTTTGATAGCATAAAACTCCAAAATCATGTCAAACAAACCTGCATAAATGTTGAACTTCTCATTTATTTTGACTGCTAGAAGTGAACAAGTAACTTCCAACAGTTGCTAAAGCGTCCTCCAAACTTTTCAATAATAAAATGCTGAAAATTCAAAAAGCAGTCTAAAGTCAACTAGTCTTCAAAGACTTCAAGGCAATTTAACATTTGGTCAATTCTGATGCAGGAATAACTATTTTCAGTTATAGTACTTAATTCCAGATCATTGACTGATCTCAGAATTTTATACCTGCAAGTCTGAGTGCCAAGAACGTAAATGATACACAAACAAATTGAGCAGTGATCAATCTTCATAACAATTGCACTTTCTTGTTTTGACAATTGCCAAAGCTTATTTAAACATGAAATATTTTATTCCCAGATACATGCAGTAATACACCTTATAATTCCTCTCTTGAAGGTGTGATTCACAGATTTGTTACTGACATAGTGAACAAGTTCATCTAGGATCACAGGACTAATCACATAGTATTAATTAAGATAGTTAAATTATTGTGGATTTTTTAAGGATAAAACAAAAATTAATTTTCCCTATTAGCCAATAGATAAATGTCCTGGTTTGGAGGACAGGTGTCTGCTACAAAAGGCAGGAGCCTGTCTTTGAAATGGAAAACGTAAACCCCCTCCCTCCAAATTATTATAATTTTGAAATTAAGGGGCTCTCAGGCAAAGACATGGGAATTAGGAATAACAGTTCTTTACTAGGAAAAGTAAAGTAGAAATACAGTGCTACAACGAACAAACCCCAAACACTAACAGAGTCAGAATACAACCTGACACCCTGTCAGTCAGGGTGTCGTAGCAGTCCAATTAAATGGTGGCTGCAGTTGTCTTGCAGCGACAGATGTTGTTCAGTTGAAGCACTGATTTTGTAAGAAGGGTGCAGTTTCCCTCCGAAGGTCCAGTGGTGATGTGGAAAAGTCCGGTTTTCCTCTGGAAGTCCAGCAGAGAAAAGGCTTCCTAGTGTCCCAAAGTCTCAGTTTTCATCTTGGTAGGAAAGGCTTGGCTCTTCCCGCTGGCTGGAGCATCTCCCAATGGGATGAAATAATTTTATCAGTCACACAGTGGGACTCAATGGGCCATTAGCAGAAGATACCTCCCTGGAAGAAGGATGGGTTGTGAAAAGATAAAAAACAATGCCCTATCTGGTTTCAATGGATGGCCCATTAGCAGAATATCTCCCATGGAGATAAGGATCACTGCCCCCAACCTCAACAGATGGTGATAGAATTGATACTTTTGATCACATCCTACATTGCAACCTAAGGCAATAAAACAAGGTGAAGGGTGATTAATCTAACCTATCCTAATGTTTTTTGACATTAATGAGCTATCTCCTGGAAATGCTTTTTATTCTTGTCTGAGTAACCAACTAGGAGAGCAATAAAGATGTCATGTCCTGACTTTTGGACACCTGATATTGAAGCTCTTGAATCTAAGCAGGTAAAGTCTGTATTGTGTTTCAGATACAAGTTCCAAAGCTCCTTCCAAGCAACACTTCCCACAGTGTAATTATCCCATTCATGAGGAAGCTCCACAGCAATGATCCAATGTTTACAACCTGTATTTTCTTCAGGGAATTTCTTGTTTTGACAGCCACTGAGAAAGATTTTAAAATATGACAATACTACATCCAAAGACTTGCAACAGAGAAACTGAAAATTAAAATTTTGCTTTTTTAATTAAAATTATATATATTTTTAAGTCAGTATCTGGTACTGGGGAATCCACTAATCATCTCTTTAATGCAAAGAAAATTCTTCAGACTTGTTTATAAGCCATGAAGAAACATTAACCAAAACAAATTTCTTTTTCCCTGGAAATAATCCCTTAAAGGTAGCTATAGGAAGGTTTTCTGTCTGAAGTATTTCAGAACTGAAACAATTTATCTCCACAGCTATCTGGTCTCTTGGTTTCATGACTTTAAAGAAGAAAAAGCAGTAAATGCTGTGCTTTTACCTTAGGTGATACGATACATCACCTGGCGTAGTACTTGAAGTTATCCTCAAAGCAAAACCATCTTACTTTAGCCTCACTGTATTTTTACTTTTGGAAGACTAATATATTTAGCTGGGCTAAGATAGAGCAGATGAGAAATAAACAGCTTTCAGAGCACCAAAATCCCATTGTCACAGAGGAGCCTGATCTGGTTGAACTTCATGGCAGAAGAATGGTGGTGACCATGTCAGAAGCATCCACCCTGTGGATATGAATCAAATCTTCTTCTTCAGGAGGTCACACAGTGAAACTAGGCCATTTTCCTCCTCTGTAATGTGTTGGACTCTATGAAAACTTCATTTTCCAAAAGTCTTATAGTTTAAATGTCTGAAATGAGGCTGCTAATAGTAATTTGTTTTTTTTTTCTATCCTTCTGAATTTAATCTTCCATCCATTAATGCATCCAGAAAGAAAATTTAGTAGTCAGTTGCTGAAATTGTTATATTTTCCTTCTTGAAGGATGGAATTATAATATTTCAACTCAACCAGTTCAAGGATCAACAAACCCAGAGATCTAAAGCACAGTCTTACATAATGGATCCAAGTTTGTTAGAAGGGCACTAAAACCTCTAAAGTGATTCTTAACCATAGAATAGGTTGTAATATGAGAAACATGGCCTTTCTAGTCAGACATACTATTTCCATAAAATTATATTTACTCATGCATGCACAGGTAAATTACATCAAAGCAAAATTTGTTATGGGGGACCTGGTGAATTCTGTAGCCTAATACTATGCAAAAATAAAATACATCAGCTTTTAAGAAGTTATTGATAAACACAATTTTCTGCTAACATCAACCATGAAATCACACACTTGCAATTGATTATAAATTAATAATTTTGCAAGAAACACCAAATACACAGAGGCAATAGTATAGATTCAGCCAACATAGTCATTGAATACCATGCATGACTAAGACCCAGTTAAATAAGGCAAGTTACATCCCCCGAAACAGAAACTCTAACCTCATTAAGCAAGTATAAAACTGTCTGAAGTGATGGAAAACCACTTTGTACTTCACCTAATAACACAACTGGAATCCACTTTAAAGGAAAAGTGAGGCAAAAGCTGCTGTACAAATCAGGGAGACTGCAAATAAACAAAGTAAAATTGCCCAAAGAAGATAACAATAAGAATCTGTAATACCCTGAACAGAACACAAGAAGGCACTTAAAGAGGCATTCAGAACTAATGGTGACATTAACTCAATAAAGCATATGCATCCAAAGAGTCCCTGAAGCAATCTATACCCTGTGATTATGGCATCAGAGTAGCCGCCTTTGAAAAATTAACACCCCATTACCATGGAAAAACAACAATGTTCAAAGGCTTTATAAAAGCAAGACTCAAAACTTGGCAGTTGAACGGCAATGACAACCCAAATGATCGAAGTTGAGAGGGAGTATGAGAAGTAAGAACACATTAAAATAGCTTTTCCTTGGCATTGCCTGTTGTAAGAATAGTTAGGGAAGAAACTATCTACTCAAATTCATTCTGGGAAGGTTTTGATGTTGATGTAATTTGTTCTCAAGATGTGAACAACAAGACAGATAGAGCTCTTTAAGCACTCATTTCTATCATGGTTTGCAAGTGATTCAGGAACCTTCATGAGTTTGCAGTAGTGTGTTGAAGATAGGAAATGCTCATCTTAATGAAGAGGAGGCTCAGGGGTGACCTTAGGACTCTGCACAACTATCTGAAATGAGGTGGCAGTCAGGTGGGGGTGGGTTTCTTCTCCCAGGTAACTAGGGACAGGAAAAGACACAGGCTTAAGATACACCAGAGAAGGTTGAGGTTGGATATTAGAAATTATTTCTTCACAGGAAAGGTGATTATATATTCAAATGGACTATCCGAGGAGGTGGTGGAGTCCTGTCCCTGGAGGTATTTAAGGAAAGACTGGACCTAGAATTTGAATCTAATTGGTTCTGTGATTCTGTATTTTAATAAAATGCAGTGGATGCTGTCTTTTTTGACACCTATAATACATACAAATAATTAATATCAGCTTTATATCTGAGATAATCTCTTCCTTCTTGAGAGTATGTCTCACCTGCTCTGAATACAGATCACTATTTACTATTTCCAGTTCAGTAACTGAGGACAAGAGAAGACTGACTAGCAGATTACTAATAATGTGTTGTTAAAGTCCGTTTTCCAAACCATTTGTCTAGACTGAGACGTTTGTCATGCATTTGAGTAATTATTATTTAGAGTTCCTATCTGTTCCAATAGGTTTCACTAGTGTTTCTTCTCTAAATGTCAGCAAATCCTAGCCATCTTTGTAGTAGAAGAGCATTGCTGAATGTGTAACAACATGCCATATGTAAGTGGTCTTGGTTGATAGCTCTGGTTAGAAATAAATAACTTTCAGAACAAAATGTAAACCAGTAAGGTTCTGATTTTACTTCTTTGTAAAGCTCAAGAATGAAGCTATTTGATTAGAATTTTAGTTTTGTTATATTAATTGCCCTCTTCCTTTTACAATGAAAGGGAATTCTTTAAACACCAGCATCATAAGACAGACATCCACATGAAAATCTTGTTTTTGGGAAAGACTCTCACTAGGTCAAAATCACTTTTTAAAAGAGGACTTGGCTGTTTTCTTCTTTCTTAGTTCATTAACTTTCATAAAGATTCTACCAGTTTTAGGGCTTGATAGGACATAAATGTTTTCCATATTCTTTTAAAAACATCTGTTATTTGAGTATCTGTTACTGCTGCCATATGGACATGGTCAGGACTATGCCTCAGCTTCTGAGTTAGAGAAACCATCTCTTCCTAGATGAGTATCAAATTTCAGTATTGATTCTTTGGTAGAATCTTTCCTTGTAGCTCTCATTTTTTTTTATGACCTCAGGATTCATCTTGTAAATTTTCTAACATCTTCAGCAAGAAACCCCAATTTTTTTCCACATCACCAGAGGGCTGAAGGGCAAGGCAGCCATGAAATTCTTCATCAGTTTTTAAAATATCACATCAGAGAGGATGTTATCATCAGATAAATCCTTGGCAGTATCATGCCTTTAGATTTAGCCTAGATTTAGATAAGGAAACCTATGGACAAACAAAAGTTATAAATATGGCAGTATAAGATTAAATTTCTTAAATTTTTTTCCCTTCTTCAGTAAATAATAAAATAATTTGCCAATCCCGTTCTGGCACAGGTTATTCAGATGATGTAGTTTCTCAAAACCAACACACCATAGGGGATTTTGTATCTCCTGGGAAAAAGCATTCCCTCAGGAATAAATGTTCAAGTGGTGCTGATATTATAGGAGAGAAATAAAAGCCAATGAATAAAAAACCAAAACTGAACCTAAAGTAGAAACAGAATGGTTTGAAGGTTATTAAACTGCACTACTGAAGATTCTTGCATTGGTTAGAGTCAGGTAAATACCAACTGAGGTCTCCAGAGGCATCCACATGCAGATAGCAGTCTTGGAGAAGCATTCTTGCCGTAGCCATACAGGAGGGGTACTGAGGGCTTGATATGCTGGATTAGGATTTGAAAACTTTTAACTAGGAATATGTGATATTTCTGTAATGTGTCTTTCCAGCTAGTATAGACCAGCTGACTGTGTGCTTTGATTGGGATTTCTTCAGGCTAGCTAGTGAATATCTTCTACCCACATATGAAATGTTTTTTTTGAAATATATTTTTCTGTTTTCTCAGGTCTTAGGTTTATCTTTTCCAAGTACCCATGGGTTTCTAGGGCTACAAAGATATTTTGTTAAAAGATTTCTGTCCCTATATGCTAAACTGTTGCATTTATCTTATTCCTTTTAAGTCTGGAAGACAATTTTAAACATGTTCAGTTTTGTTTCAACTTGAAGTTGCCTACCTCAGTCTTAATAAGATTATCCAGGTGGTCAAAAGTGTTATGAAAAAAACAAACAAATGAAAGCAAAAATTGTTGTTACTCACATTCATCTTTCTTGTTTTCTGTTGTTTTTTTGTTTTTTTTTTTATTGTGAAACACATTATTTGGAACTGATAAAAAGATTACCCAGAACTCTTGTTTTGTGCAACAGGATATACTAAAGATATAAGTAAAGAATTGAGAGTAGTTTTCTTTGTTCCCCTTCAGAATAGCTACACTTAGAGTTGGAAGCTTCTCTACTAATTTCTCTAGATGCTGATTTAACTTCCAGAAAAAGACCGTAGCTTGTTTCCCACTTTAATTCTCATTTCTAAAGATGAGGCTGGGACATTTTAAGAGATCAAGTAACAAGGTAAAGAAACACAATATGGAAAGCAAGCTAAAAATTGGCTATATATGGGCCCTTGTCTGAGTCAACAGAAATGCTAGTGATAACAATGTCTCCTTTATTGGAAGAGAATGATTTAAAGAAAACTTCCTGTTACGAAAAGAAATGCAGCGTGGGGGATAATGTGAAACCAAATTCATGGATTGAAAGCCCTGGCCTCATTCTGATTCAGTTCCTGGGGAAAAAAGAAAGCTTAAGAATCTGAAAAAAAAAGATAACTGAGAACTCTGTAAATACTTTCTAATAATCAATCTTTATATTAATTGTGTGGGAAAGCAAGAATAATAAAGAGTAGTATACTGCTAAGGACATTGTGCAAATTTTCCCTCTTTAGGCCAAAAATAATGAGTTAGTGGCTAGCCAAAAAGAGTGGTTTTTGTTTTTATTAGAAGCTGTAATTCTTGACAGTAAGGTCAGGTGACCTTGACAAGTATGGCCACTAAGGAGGAATCAAAGAAACAAGAGAAATTTTCTTGCTTTATCTTGCTTTGGCAAGCATTCTCCCCTCAGGTCCCATACCTCAGCTTTTCTCTTGATGACTTTGTGCCGGGTGGAGCCTACTCTTTTTTTTTTTTTTAAAGAAACAGATTTATCTCTCATTTTCCTTCTGTATCCCCTTTTCACACTCTTTCCTAAAACAATTCTCATCATATAATTTTTCAAGCATCTTTGTAGATAATTTTGGGATGGAAACATTGTCAATTAAGGCTAATAATGTGTATAGGAGTATTTATGTTGCATATATAACAATACAACCTTATATGATCTTGGCTGGTTCCCAGATGTCCACCCAGTCACTCTCTGACTCCTTTTCTTCAATTGGACAGAAGTAAAAAAATAAGATGAGAAAGCTTCTGAGTTGAGATAAAGACAAAGAGATCATTTGTCAATTAGTGTCACAGGCATAATCAGTGTCACAGGCATACGTCCTCCCATACTGTGTGGTGCAGTGCAAAGGGGATGAGAAATGGGGGAATTTCATAACAGAGTCCATAGCAGTTCCTCTCAGTCAGTGAAGACAGCAAAGAAAGGCATGAGAATGGCAGAGGGGATGTGTTTTGTTTGGTTTCTTTGTTTGTTTATTTACTTTAACCAGCAATCACGGATTTCTCTTAGCTAATTACAGTGCAGGAGTAGCAGTGTTTACTCACCCAGGATGATGGATTTTCAGCAAGGTGACAGATAAAGCTGATTTTGTTGTAGAAAATACAGAATATACACTGCCAACAATGAATTCAGCCTGTTCCATTTCAATAATGTAAACACTAATTATCAGGCTCTCAGAAGAGCTAAATTGTATTTTACTGATGACCTTGTTCCTGTTTATAGACTCATTGGCCTGGAGGCAGAAACTGCGAGAGGAGGAAAGCTGCAAGAAAGGTGGACGAAATGATAAAACAAACAAGAAGCACAACTTCCCCTGAGCTAGATGAATCTATTAACATTTGTTTCATTTCCATATGTCTTCTTAAAAAGTTGATTACAATTTCCCATAACAGCCCTGTCTGTAATACTTGACATTTCAGTTGTGAGGCTCAGCTCTTGGCAGTGAATTATTGTAACCTACATCTACCCTGGTCAAGCTCTCTTCCTTTCTCTGTGACTATCCATATTTTTCAGCAGTTGGCTTATTTTGGATGCTGTCCAATCTTTTCTACCAGAAGACTTTTCACCATAGGGACACTTCTAAGGGTCTACATCTGGTGGATTTCTGATAACTGTCTGTATTTTTGAGAAGCAATTCTTCAGAATACTTCAAACTTTCTAAAAAATAAAGTGCTGTCTTGAGGCAGGCAGAGAAAGAAATAATAAGAGTATTTTCATTGGCTTGGTCTTCTAGAGATGGGATTCCAGGAAAAGGAAAAGATCAACTATTTACTGTCACATCCACTAATTCTTCATCCTTGTATAATGAAGCTGAGTATGGGGGAACTAAAGTCTGGCAATTTAACACTACAGAGGTAAGTAAACTTCAAAGTGAAAGAGGCAACTTGGTCTGTCTTCTAAAAGCTTTGTGCAAATAAATTACTAACTTACTTCTCAACTCAACCCAGCAACAGGACAACTTTGAACTGATTCTTACAAATTCATGGCTGTAGATTGTAGAACACTTCCTTTCCTTAATTTATTTAATTAATTCTGATGTATTAGGATGTCCAGTTTTGGTCCCCTAACCTCAAGAAAGACTTTGAGGTGTTAGAATGAGTCCAGAGAAGGATAATGAAGCTGAGTAGGAGTTTAGAGGAGCATTCTTATGTCTTACGAGGAGCAGCCAGGGAGCTGAGTGTATTTAGCTGGTTGTAGCAAGGTGGGGGTCAGCCTTTTCTCCCAGGTGGTTAGTGACAGGGCATGCGAGGAAATGGCCTCAAGCTGCAGCAGGGGAGGTTCAGGCTGGACATGAGGAGAACTTTTTCACAGAAAGTGTTGTTAAACATTGCAATGGAAAGCCCAGGGAGGTGATAAAGTCACCATCCTTGGAGGTGTTTATGAAATAACGGGATGTGACACTTAGTGCTACAGTCTGGTTGACAAGGTGGTGATGGGTTAATGGCTGGACTCAATGATCTCAGAGATCTTTTCCTACCTAAATGATTCTGAGATTCTGCAAACTAAAGCAACACCTAATCTGGATCCATTTTTCAGCTCTAAACTGAGGTAAACTTCTCTGGAAAGCCCGTGCAGCCTCTAACTTTTTATAACAATATAGAATGTAGGTGCAATTTTCTACCACGTATGTTTCGTAGCTTATTACAAATCAATAACAAGGAATTATATTCATAGGAATTATTGAATTATACTTTCCTCTAGCCTGGTTACCAGAAGAATAGACCACAAGGTAGATGTTGTCTCCTTATTTGTGTCAATAGTCAGACAATTTTTCAAAATTTTTATTTTTTTTTTTTTTATTATATGTATTGAAATGAGGGCTGGGTCAGGGAGCAGGAAGATGGGGGGAAATAACTACAACACCACAGAAAAAAGCCTGTTAGTGGAAACTAAGTTTTATAAAATATAGAATGACAGAAGAGTGATGAACAGATGATTTTCGAAATATATTCGGACACTTAATTCATCTACCCCTTTTAGCTGCTGTTTTGCGGTTCCATCTCAGCTAACGAGCAAAACCTCCTGTGGTTAAATAGCATTTGTCTGCTCATGCTATCAGTCTGATACAACGAGCTGCACACAGCTCTCTATCTGCAGCAAAACTCCCACTGATACTAATAGCCCAGAGTCAGTAAATACAGCATCAAAGATAAATTCTGCATGTACATTCAGTTTCATCACACATTTCATTATAGATATTAAAATGCTATATTTC
Organism: Sialia sialis; assembly: GCA_009812075.1. Lineage (NCBI taxonomy): Eukaryota > Metazoa > Chordata > Aves > Passeriformes > Turdidae > Sialia > Sialia sialis. The sequence goes on from VRYO01001463.1 coordinate 54,533,760, forward strand.
TACTTTATGCTTTGCTGCCTTTTTCTAGTACAGACTAGTAAGAAATAAAGAGCTAACACAGAGATTTGACACAGAGAAATAATTCTGGGACTTCCTGACATAAATTTGTTAGTGCTCTAATTCTGTATTTGGTTAATTTCTTTAGTTATTGTTGCTTCTTATAAGTTTCAACAGAAATATTGGGGATGTCATTCTATCTCTATTTTTCCTTTTTATGAACTATTGCAGGAACTATGTAGGCATATAGGTAAATTACAGTATTTACAGGTTGCTAGGATTACATCTGCCATCCATTTATCTGATCTAGACAGCCATCTCTGTTTTATTGATTCATTCTCGAAAAGTAAATCAAACTTGTAATCTTCACTCTCTAGCACAACACTTTCCAGGAATTTATTCAGGATTGCCATTGCCAGAATATCTAGAACAGGCACATATATTGTTTATAAAATAATAAAGTTGAAGTTTATTCTTATGGGCATATGTTGGAATTGTCTTCCAAAGCACCTCTAAGAAAAGATGAAGCCTCATTGATAGGAAAGCCTATATTAAAATCTGATCATTGCTGAATTTGCCACACTGCTTCATTTTAGTAATGCTTGCATTAAGGTAATTTAACTCCAAGGTAAAATAGAAGTTTGTTTGACTATTTATTTCTTTCAGACATTTACTATTTCTGATTGTTACCTTGCATGCAGTAGCAAAATTTCATGCACAAAGTAGTAATGTTTTGATTTGCAGAGGTTATGTGTCTGATCTTTTCTTTGCTGTTCAGACATTTTACAGAGGACTAGTTTAGCCAAGTACTTCAATTTCCATATTTCTGAGTAGCAAATCTCACAGATCTACATACATCTGTATCTACTAAAAGTAAATTTTAAGAACTTTGATTTTAAACTGTATTAAAAGTATCTAGGTTTTTTTTTTTTCAAAATGGAGGAGTTTTTGTTTTTGTTTTTGTTTGTTTGTTTCTGTGGGAGGTTTTTTCTTTTGTTTTTTAAATCTAGATTAAAAATAGAATTTCCTATGTAAAATTAGTCATTACTGGTTCAAATTAACATTTCTTCTTTTAAGTATTATGATCTCATATGAAAGCTATTCCCCATTTTTGAAAATACTTTGTCTTTTTGGGGATTTTTTTTTTTTGAATGGGAGTGAAAAAATTGGTTTTTTTAATCCTGAAAATTTCAAATATTATAATATTTGAGATTTATTAAAATACAATTATTAGATTTCTTTCTCATGCAATGCACTTCTCTGAAGCTTGTTTTTGACATATGATTAATTCCATGATAATGTGTGACAGAAGGTGGGCAAGAGAAAGAGGTTGGTTGGAGGCTGAAGAGAAGTGAGGGAGAGAAAGAGAAAGAGTGAAAGGATCCCCTTGTCCACAGTCGAGATATTCATAAATATCCTTTCTTTGGATAGGTTCAGGAATTAGTGAAAATCAAGAACTACGTAAGGATGGTCAAGAGTACGAGTGGAAGCAACTATGGACCATGTTAAAACTTCGCCCAGAAGCAGCTATAGACAGGATTAAATCTTTGCCCAGAAATTTAAGTAGTGTTGAACTGGAAATAATTGCCCTTTGGCTGAAGTTGTATCAGAAATATTCTGATCCAATGCAAGAAAGAATAGGTTTATAGTAAAATAAAGGTAAGGAATATTTTTCCTGGTTGGTACAGCTTTACTGGACAAGATTGCAATATGGTGCCTTCAATAGTTAAGTCCCTTCTGGAAGAATGAAAAGAGCATGCAAAAGTTATTCCCCACACTGAACAGATGCAGCATATGCCTGAGGATAAAAAAGTCCTCATGCTGCTTCCAACCTACTTCCCAGACCTGGGGGCTTGATTCAAGGCAGGATGAGAAGATAATTCTTCCTCTAAGTTCTTTTATTTCCTAGTATCTCCGCAGGGACTTCCAATAAAAGAGTTAAATTATTGTAGTGTTTTCTATAAAGTGGAAACTTGTCTTGTGCCTACCTCCTAGAAGACACAGCAATCAATTTAGCTCACTAAGTGGAGAGAGCTGCAGAGCAGCTGTCCAACAGCAGCCAATTAACTCAGAGAAAAAGATGCAGCTCCCACAGCTCAATACTACTTCTTGAGTGTTTTGTCTCCTTAGAAATATAGAGGAAAGTAACAAATTTAAAAACAAAAGAAAAGAAAGCTCTGAAAGCTGAAAGGTCTAAATTCTAAATAATGGGCTGTGACTCCTGACCTCCTATTCTCTTTACAAAAATGTTGCTACAATTGCAAAGAATGCACACCTATATCTATACATAGCAATAACATTTTTGAGTAACCAATTGGCCCCAAATGTAGGCAGTGGCTGCCAGCTGTTGGCGAGTAGCACCTGCAGGAGATGGAAACACAACTAATTTGTTGTCTTGGCATATTTGTTGCTTGATAGTGGCTCAGGTCTGTAATGTTGCAGACAAACTGCTGAGGCTTATTCAGTCTGCAAGCCATTATCCCTTGTTGCTCATCCATACAGAGACAAATGATGCTATTGGGGAGACCTTTAGTGTATCATGAATGATATCAAGGCCCTTGGGGTGATAATGAAGGGCATGAGAATGTAGGCAGTGTTCTTGGTCTTGCTGCTGAAGGGGAAAAGCTTAGTTAAAAGTGCACTGCACGAAAGACCTGGTTGCATGGCTGGTGTTGAAACAGGAGTTTGTATTTTAGGAGTGTGGAATAATTTTTGAAAAGTAAGGACTTGTAGGGACAAAAAGGCTTGAGGAAGATGCAAAGTGGACGGAGACTTTTTTTTTTCCAACAGACCTGCTAACCTAGTGAAGAAGATTTTAAATTAGATTTGTTTGAGGTCAGTAATGGTAACCCATAGAGATGAAAGAAAGTACTCCCCAGGGCTCAGCAAAACACAGAAAGTTCTCCTGCTCCTGCTGTTAAAGCTTGATAGCCTAAGAGACTATCACATCTGACTATATGCAAAGTCATGAACCTTGGCAAACAAGGACTTCTAAGCCTGTGCACTGTTGCAGAGTTATAATCTGACTGAGATTAGAAAGAGATGATGGAACAGCACAATCTCCTGGACTCAAGTTACACAAAGAGAAGCTTAGATTGGATTTTGGGAAAAAAAATCTTCACAGAAAGGGTTATCAAGCATTAAAACAATCTACCCAGGAAAGCAGCTGAGTCATCATCCCTAGAGTTACATAACAGAAGTGTAAATGTGGCACTTTGGGACATGGTTTAGTGGTGGATGTAAGAGTGCTGGGTTAAAAGTTGGATTTGATGGTCTTAAAGGTCTTTACCAAACTAAATAATTCTATAATTCTATGAATGGAGATTTCTGTAGTTTGATTCTGGCTCTTTAGGCAGGATAGAGAACATAGGATGGATAGGTTACACCCTAGGCAAAGGATGGGTTTGAATGTGTGCAAAGAAGTGAAGAGTCAGCTGAGATCTTATTACTGGGGATCAAAAAGCGAGTGGAAACAGCAGACTCCATGATAAGTGTTATGGATTGAGAAGGAAGAAGACAAACCTCATTATAACCGGAGGAAGTCTTATAATTACAAGCATTGGAACTTGTGGGGGGACCTTAACTACAGTGCTAATGTTTGAAAGGGCAATATGGTCATGTGATTCTGATTTCTGGAGTATGTTGATGAAACAGGGGATCAATGAGCCAGCTGTTCCCTGCTGGTTACCATGAATTAGAAAGAACAATCAGACCTGTGAAGGCTGAATTCAGCATTGGCAGAAAATTCTTCAAGACTATAAAGTTTTAAACCCAGAGAGAAGTGATCAAGACTAATAGTAGAATTATAGTCCTGGAATTGAGGAGAACAGATCTTGGCTTGTTAAGAACCTGTTTGGCAGAATCCTGTAGAAGATCACCCTGAAGGGCAAAGAGGCCCTGGAGAACTTCTTGATAGTCAAAACTGACCTCCTGACACACAAGAACAGTCTGTTTCAACTTGGAGAGCATTATAGTCATAGCAGAAGGACAGCACTGATTAACAAAGAGGTCCTGACCAAGCTCAAATACAAAAAGTAAGTATGCAGTAGCTGGAAGAAGGGATGAGCCACCAAGGAGTAATTACAGAAACAGTCCCTGAGGATATAGAATTGGTGTAAAGAAAAAAAAATCTTTGGGTTTTAACCCACATAGGATGTGAAGGACAGTGATGGTTTCTACAATATACTCTAAGCAAATAGAAAGATAAGGAAAATATAGTCCCCGTGCTCATTGGAGTCAGACACTCAGTGACAAAATATAAGAAAAGCCTGGTGCATCCAATATGGAATTTTTCCCTTATTTTTACCCAAGGTCTAGGCCTTTAGGACTAGAGGTAGAATCTATGAGAGCAAAGCATTCAATCACAGTGGAGAAAGAAACAGCCAGAAATAATTTGAAGAAATTTCACGTAAAGAGGTACATAGGATCAGATGGAATATACCCAAGGGTGTAGATGAAGCTGATCAATGTCAATTGCCAGACCACTCTCAATTAACTTTGAAAGGTCATGGCAATTAGAGGAGGTTCCTGATGACTGCTTGTAAATCTCACGTCCCTCTTCAGCAAAGTCAAAAAAGAGGACACAGGGAACTTCAGACTGGACAGCTTCAGCCCCATTCCCGGAAAGATTATGAAGTAAATCCTCTATGAAGCCAGAGGTACATAGAAATTGTAAGGTACATGAGAAGTCATAATCCAGTATGTGAAAAAGTGTGGACAATGAGCATAAATTAACAAGGATAACTTGTGTCTGAACAACCTAATAAGTTTTGACACAGCTTGGTGGAAACAACAGCTAGAGGAAAAACAGTGCATGTGAATAATTTAAGCTAGTTACTAGCAGCGGTCTTCCTTGGTTGGTACCAGAGTCAACACTGCCAGTGTTTATTCAATTTAAATTTACAATTTGAAATATTTTATTAATTTGAATGAAGACACAAAACAAATAAATATGTATACATTAAATATACATAGCAGCTGACAAAAACAAAAGTATTACTGGAATTCTCTGCCACTCATACCATGCCACTTTTACTTGCAACTCCATAATCTGTTGTCCCCAAATGGGAAATTTAATTACCACAGCAGAACCTAGACTTATCCACCATACAAAGAGACTGAGGAGTCAGGATTCCATCTCTCCCTTCACTTTTGTTAAGACTCTATTATTAGTGCTGCCTATATTCTCTAGCTAGACCTGTTCTCACCCTTGGATGAAGTACTCAGCAAACATGATCTAGTAAAATGCAAATGGCAAAGGGGTTGTAATTAGATGATCTTTAAGACCCTTTCCAACCCAAGCCATTTTATGAGTCCATTCTTTAATGATTTCTATTGGCTATTGATAATAATGGTTGCAACTAATTATTATGAAATGTAGCTTTTCTATAAAAATATTTATATGCACCTATTATTTATTAAAAACAATGCAGGTGTGACAGAATACTGAGGAAGAAACACATGAATAATGTTTCTTTAAGAACAGTCTGTGAAAGTATGATATTCAATTATAGAAGAAATGCCTGATAAAGTAAAAATTCAGTAATAAGTATATTAACTTAAATTCTGATCATCTTTGAATGCCCTGAGTCATTTTAATATCTACCCATGTGAAACAGTGCTGCAGTTTATAGGAGAGTAGAAACTCACCAGTCAGTTTTATGAGCCTCACTTGTTTTATGAGCCTCAGAAGTTACTAATTACTTCTCATTTTAAAATGTCATTCCTTTTGAAATCAAGGCTTCGCAATATTTTATCTAATCTTTTATTTCTATAATGGAAAATCAGGGACAACTGTCAAACTACTTTTGGAGTAACTAAAATGGTAGTGATCTTTATGCCTGTTTACCTATCTGCAGGTGATTAATTATTTGTCTGAACTTTTAAATCTTTCTATGTCTCTCTTTAACAGGCCCTCAGATACTACTTCCAAGAGAAGATATCAGGTAATTTATGCCTCTTGCATAGCATAAACTATATTAGGTGACCAACTTATTTTGTCATTGAATCTTCTAATATGTGCTTGGATAAAACACTTCTTCTGAAAGAAGCCACACTGACTTGAAAGCACCAAAAATCCTCTACTTTCTCTCATAATTTGCTATAATGACCAGTCCCTCACCCTGCTGAAAAAAATGCTTTTTACCTCACAATGAGATTGAGCATCGCAAGAATGTTATCTATTCCTCTTCATGCATTTGATCTTCTCTTTCTCTCCCTGGGAAAAACTTAATTAATATTGCAAAAATGTGAAGGTCAAACTTTGATTTATAAATTATATTTAAAAGTCAATGTAATTGGCAGCATCTTGCAGAGTGCCAGGTGGACCTCCTTTTGCGTTATCTAGAGAAGAAAATTTCATCCCACATACTCCTATCGCTGATATAATGGTTTTTCTGTATTAGTTTTAGCTCTGTAACCTACTTTGCCTCTTTCAGGCTGTAAAATATCACGCAAAAAAAGATTTTTTCTGGTTTACTTGCTAAACTTTCAGTATGCTGCATGTCACTATCTGTAAGAGAAAAAACTAATTGGAAGATGAAAACTCACTTAGATTGCAATGACAGTAGTAAAATAATTATAGTCTGAGAGTTTTGTCACTAGGTAATGCAGTTCTACCATGAAAGGAAGCTTCTACTCCTTTTTTAATGGACATGTCCCCTTTGGTAAAACTGTATTACTTCAGATCTATTAAGCAGCCAGAGACAGGATCCTGATAGGCATTTTCTTCTGCACCTGCAGAGAAATCAGCCAGCAGAATGGCCAGGTAAGATGAATTACTTTTCATTAGCTGCATTTTACATTCCTTTATAGACAGTTCTCTCCCCACTCAATGATATGTGTTTATTTTTAAATTTTCTTCGAAAGGTAAAGACCCACAGGTTTTTGTTGAGTTAATCCATTTGGAAATTATATCTTAGGGCTTAACTTTGAACCTGTAACATTGTGCATAATGTGGAAAACCAAGTGTGAATTGTCATCTCTATGCTTTTATTGTCTTCATTTGCAATATTAATAACCTCATACTTTCCAAAAAGTAATTTTTGTGTATTGTTCCAAGCATCATAATTCTACTGAGTCATGGGCTCCCAAATAAATGCCACCTCTTCTTGAAACGCCTGCTACTGAGAACATATTCAAGCTGTTATGCTGCTTCTAGCCTGTAAAGATTTTCATTTTAACTGTCTCTGATTTTTCTTCCTCTTTAGGAATACAACTTTTCTTCTTCACAGAACTTTTCACTGATGTTCTTACGGAAAAAAAATCGCATTTGTTTTGGATGCCTGCAACTAGGTCTAGATCACTAGATTTATCCATGAATAAAACCTGATCAAAGACATAGATGAAAAGTGAAAATGCACACACAGGGAGTTCTATACCCACCAGCAGGTATTCCATCATGAGAAAGACTCGACCTTCACAAGTGTGTTAACATCTCAAAATTCTTCACTCAACTTCAGGAAAAATTGCATCACTAAAATGCTTTTTTAAGTTCTCTCCTTTAATAGTAAATGTTACCAGTAAATCAGGAAATAAATTACCATTATCTCATTATGAATCAGTGATATGCATGTAAGGTTACAAAACCATAAACAAGACTCTGCAAATGATCTACTTCCTTCTCCCCTCCTTCATTCTCTCTGTTCCTTCTTCCTGCTTTCCTTCATACTTTCTCCTCCATTTCAATGAGAGGTTTCTGAGTTTTAAGGAATAATTATAGAGTTAATGACTTCAGTAAATCAGAATTTTGCAAACCCAAAAATTCTACCACAAATGCTAACATGCCTAATACCACTTTTTGATAGATCTTGACAAAGAGCTCAGGATAGTAGGTGTGCCCTTGGAAGGGGTTGAGAGAGGAGAATCAGTAGTGAAGACATTTTTAAGTTAGAGAGTTTTTGAAGGATTGCTGTCATACTCCCTTTCCACAAATCCTGACAAACAAAAAGTTGCTTAAAATATTGTATGTGGACAGAGTGCCCAAAGGATAGAAACGTAGCCAAAACACTTGATTTATTATTAGTAAGGTTTTAGGCTGTTTGTTTGGATTTCTTCTGCATCCACTTTGCATCTCAATTGCATAATAAAATTATGAAAATACAGAGAATTTTACAAAAGCCTACAAAGAAATCAGGGTTTGGAAGAGGATTTTACTTTGTATAGTCTAGTTAGGCTTAGCACCTGAACATTGCTTTTAAGATTCTGGGCATTCACATGTTCTCCTGAAAATAGCTCATTTATTAGCTCACTGGCTTCAGTTTTAGATGCTAAAGCTAGATGGATTTAAGGTATCTACTCAGTTTTGTTCCATGATCGATCTTTTCATCATTACAGTAGTTGGAAATGAGGTTTGGGAGGTGAATAAGTATTTTGCTTGCGTGACTAATTTGTATGCAGTACTGACTAATATATAACATAGTTAATTTGTATAAATCTTCCCCTTTTAAACAGCACATTTGTATATTTTTAGGCAAAATGCATAAATATTAAGCTATGCCTGTGAGGCTTCTGCACTTTTAATAACTTACTTCCAAAAAGCAATTGCAATGACCACAAAAAGCTAATGTTTTTGTTTGAGAAAATTAAACAACAATATTTTGTGCATCATATGTGTAAAATATGCAGTTGTGTATGTGTGCCTATGGATACACAGCAAAAAATAATATTTTGGAGAGTGAATTACTGAAATCTGCTGACATATTGTGCAGTCTGTGTTTAGCGTTGACCAATTTAGGTTAATGAGAAAGTTGAAGAAGGGAAAATGGAGTGAATTCCAATGAAATACTTTGCTTTGCCTTAGACCTGGCATGGTTCAGCTTCATGCAACTATACATGGGGTTCTATTGACAATCTTCTTTCTGTCTTTGGACTTTGGTGATTTATGCTCATTGTACTTCAATGCATAAAAAACTCGAAACTAACAGAATAGCTAGGTTCTTGTTCTAATTATGCAGAGTGAGGGTTCAAGTGACTTATTTGAAAAATATATGAGAGAAGACACTCTGAAAAGAATCCACTCTTTCTCTGGCTACTCATTCACAACCAAATTTGTCCTGAATTTTCTTTTTTTCAAATATCTTCGTTTTAAAGCACAAATTAACTAGCATGTTCAACAAAACCTTTATGGCATTAAATCCTACAAAAAGCAGGTAACTTTCCTGAAAAAATCAGAAGAGTATAAACAGAGTTATATCAATTAGCCAAAGTCCCCTCAAAATACTACTCTATTTTTGTTTCAAAAATATTCTGAGTTTTCTTCTTCATCCAGATATTGTGCAGTGATGCACCAGAATAGAACAGTATGTGAAAATAGCAACAGTTTGTGCTAAGTGCTACCTTTCTCAGTATTTTTAGCAGCCTTAAACAAGATTCTCCAAGCAGTGTCTCTGTAACCAAAATCAAAAAGTACACTTGATAAATTTAAAGGTATTAAATCAGGCAAATACATTTACAAAGAACTGGAGCCAGTGGGTTGGCTTGTTTTATATGAGATGTCTGAATTATGTTGACAATCTAATAATGTGCCTGAGTAGCTAAAGGCTGATACAGGCCTGCAGGAGCTGGTAATGTGGCTGTAACATCTTATAACTTTAAGGACATCATGGAGATGAATGAGACTCGTGTAGTCTGAAAATGAATACCTCCCTTGGTTTAAAAATAAGTTAACTATAAAAATAAATATTGTGCATTTACCATTTATATCTAGAATCTTGCATGCAATTTATACATATTGCTGTATATAAGTTACTGAGATAAATATTGCAGTAAAATATTCATGGTTTCTTTACAAAACAAAAAATATAATTAGCAGAGGTGGAAAACACCATTTTCTCTTGCTGTTCAACCATAGCTATTACTTTAAGCAAAATCATAAAAGTGACATTATATGGCAGAAGTAATGAAGTGTGGGTGGAAAATCAGCTGAGTTGACATGCAAAATGAGACACTTCAGGACTGTCTGTGCTTGTAAATGAAATGCAGTCAAAATATTGCTCTATCCGGAATCTCATAAAGAAATTGAAAAACTTATTTTATCCAATTTGGGGCTGTAACATTTATTAAACCAGAACAATTATTATTAAATATTGCCATTTTTCCCTGTTTTTTTATCCTTTTTCCCTTCAGTAGAGGAGTTTAATTCCCACAAAATATTTGCTACAAATAACTCACAGATGTACTTATGATAAGATAATTTTTTTATTATGATTTCCACTAACAAAGCATTACATTTTGTCAGAATTCTGGATGAATGCTAGAAATTAGTTAATAAGTCAAAGTTTATTTACATTGTGTCATTTATCACTTTAAACATAATACCACATGTCATATAAGAAATATTTTTTTTCAAAACCTAATGCCAGCTACTGTTCTACTACGCCTCATTAGCAAAAGTAAAAGGAAGGAGACATTAATTAAAGAATAGAATTCAGGAGGAGAACTTGACAATGATCACCTTTTCAGGATAAACAATCCTGAACTAAACACTATCCCAGAACCATAGAAGTGCTGAGGCTAGGAAGTACCTCCAGAGATCATCTAGTCCAACCCCTCTGTTCAAAGTAAGGTCAGTCATCCACAGGAGGCTGCTCAGGGTTCATGTCCGGTGGGCTGTGAATATCTCTTTGGATGGAGACTCCACAATCTCTCTGGTTGTTCCAGCGTTTGACCACAATCACAACTAAAAAGGATGGTTTGGTGTATTTTTTCTTCTTATGTTTAAACAAAATTTAAGTTCCTCTCTGTTGTCTCTCACCCTGTAATTCAATAGCACAAAAAGAGTCTGGCACCATTTTCATTATTCTTTGTAAGCTCCAGTTTTAGTACCTACATTCTTTGTATATCACCAGCAACCAGGTTTAGCAACAAAGACAGATCAGGAAAACGACAGGGAAATAGTAGCTTAATTATTCTGATTACAAATAAAGAATAGTGAAAGCCAAATACAGTGTGAAATTAAACAGCCTCTCCTTTTCTTATTAGCATTTTTACCCTGCTTCATCTTTGGAAATGTGACAGGCTAAGAAAGAAAAATACTCTTATGGTTCCCTTTCCATTAGTTACTCTTGCATATTGCATTGCTTTAATAATAATGAAGGCAGGAAGTGCCAGGCCTTGGTCAACCCATGTGGAAAGTCAGCTTCCTACCACCTAACATTGCACTCTGCATTATTTCCATTGGATACACTAATACACAAATTACATTTGAAATGCGTGTGTGAGTGTGTGCAATTGCTAACATGTGCAGGAGTGGAGTCAGTATGGTACTCAAAAGGGGCCTATATTTGCTGTTCTTGTAAAATATATAAGATCACTGGACTGAAATGAATGCTAAGAAAAGAAATAATGAGATAGCACTGGGAAGACCACTGCTTCTGTTGAAGCTTGTCTCACATATCATGTTATGTTGTATAGAACAAAATAAGGAAAAAGGAAAGAATAAAAAAGGCAAAACACATACAGAAAGATCCATCAACAAAAACTAAAAGTGGCAAAACTGCTTGAACCTTATCAGTGTGATGGGAAGTATAAGCAGACGTATTCTTGACTATTCAGCTAGGGAAAAGGGAATTACATACTGTGAGACTAACAAATTCCTTTTCCAGCAGCCTGAAGAAAAGCAATATAAATGAAGGAAATTTTATTGCATCTAAAAGAAAGTAGCAGAATTTCTAGTGAAAGAAATTCAGTTTTCTTGCCTGAATAGAAGATTTTAAAAAAAAGTTATCATATCCTACTTCAACACTTGAGTCAGATTGTATTTCTTGTTCCAGTAATGAACTGTATAACGTAAACTTCTATGATGAAACAATCTACTCAAATTTAGGCTGTTCTAGGTATAAACTCCTAGAAGGGATTTATGTTACTCTTGTAAAATACATGACCTTGAATTCTGTACTACTAAACTTTCACTCCATCTTTTTTTATCTTTTAACTATTTTCTTCTTTATCACTATCACAAAATACATATCTCCAATTGCATTGTTAGCACACACATATTTTAGGCATCTATCTTACCAATATTTAAAATATTGAAAGTGTTTTAGTTAAACACAGATTGCTTTAAAACTACAAGAAATCTTTATGCCTCTTGGTTATTTTCTTTTAGACACAGCACATCCCAGAAACACTGAAGGTTTTTTCTATAATCAGTTCCCCATCCTTTCTCTAATGCTTCCCCTAAATCAGAGCTTCTCCAGCTTCACTTCCCTTGTGACACCCTCTTCTCTGAATCTATGCAAATTTGGAGAGAAAATTTCCCTCCTATTACATTCAGCACTTTTTTTTACTAGTAATATTTCTTCTGGAATATACATCTTTAGAAGCTATAGTCTACCATAATATGGGGGCTCATGGGGCTATTAGTGTTTCTCATAATATTTCAGTTTCTATCACAAATAGGAATTTATAGAATATTTTTTCAACCACACTTCTTTGGTATTCTTCCCTAAAGAGATTTAAAACTGTCTTTTGTTTTATTCATGCTAAGTGCTTGGGTTTTATTAATACTTAACTGTCATAGAATCCTACTACTTTTACCTTCACTTCTGTCTTCTCTGAAGTGATATATATTGCTACTCAATTTCATACCTGGTTTTGTTGGGTTTTGAGGTTTTTTGGGTTCTGTTTTGGTTTATGAGGTTTTTCGTTTTTGTTTTTGTTTTCTTTCTATTCATCTGTTACCCCCTTGAATATCTGATGTGAAATTTAGAGCTTGTAATTTAGATTTAGTCTTGGGACACAGATGGAAGAGATAATATAGGTGCTGTTCCCTTTTCCCAAGTGAGTAAGATATTAAGCCACTAAAGTCTTAAATTCCCTGTCCACACCTCCCTCTTTTGCTATGCTTTGGTTCAAGATTGTTTAGTTGATAGCTTTGATTAAAAAAAATATCAGGGCAATTGTTTTACTGGATTAAAGGTCAATTTCCTGAAAGGTACACAAAATATCGTTAAAGTAGTTTTGATAGAGGGTTATAGGGATATATATATTTAGATTATTACATCATGAAAATAATTTTGATATCAGTAGTAGTGACGTAGTGTTCCAGAAGAAAGCACACCATAGTATACTTCAGAAAATAAACCAGGCTTATTTTTTTCCTTGATTATTTAGTGGTGTTCATTTCCCATACTTTTGTACATTGATGAAACTTAGTATAAATTTCTTAAATGAAAATTACAATACACTCAGATCCAGATCCAGAGATCTTAAGATCTTGCTATTTTAAAGTGAGTTTCCCATCCCACACCTCATGCTGGAATTACGTTTGCAGAGGAATCCAGTCTTCAGATGGAGGGATTTACTTGGACTTCAGAATCTTGAAAACAAAAAACATTGTACACTTTCAGTTGTTTCCCTGAAAAGTAAATAAAACTGGCTGCAAACAATAAAATGCTTTGATGAAGCAACAGTGCAGATAATCAAATTTTATTCTATTGCTAGTCTGTATGCTGAAACCAAATTCTGGGGTGTAAAACTATCCAAGTATCAATGAATACTGAAGTTCAGGGATTTCTGCCAATTTATACCAGCTTGAAATCTGGCCTGAATGAAGTTATACCTTCTTGTCCATATAACATCATATTTGGATCATATAATGCTTCAAATAAAGGCTACTTAATTTTTTCAATCTGCATGCATTTTTTTTTCCTAAAAATTATAGGACAAACAAAATTTCTGAAGCCAAAGGGATTGAATATATTTGCCTCATCACAATTTGCTTGTTGTTGATGTATGTCCCCAAAATAAACCCACTTGTTAACCCTAGAAAGCTGTAGGTGGAAAGCACTTTACCCCCTTTTTTTGAAACCTAAGTGATGAAGATATGTTTGATTGGGCAGCATGTGGTGCTGAAATTGGACTGTGTTGGCCTTCCTCTGACTCTGCCTGCTTACAGACCCAACACTATTGTTTAAGCTGACACTCTAAGGATGAAGAGGATATTGCAGACTCCCTATTCTCTCTAATTTCCATAGCAATAGCACTGTGAAATTCCCCCCAAGCAAGAACAGCTGTGCTAATAGAAGCTGCATAAACAAACTTCTGAGTGAAACTGCTCTGTCTTTCATACAAGTTGAAGGGAAGCTGAATGGCAGAACAGTATGGCAGTGCTCATCTCTAACTTGCAAAAAGGAAGGTGAAGCATGCTTAAATAAAACATGCTGAGCAGCAGACTCATATAGCCACCTTTCTACCTCAGCGAGTATTTTGCAGGTGCTGTGGCAGAGACAGTGAACTGGTTAATCTATATTGTTTGCATCTGGTGTCAGAGCAGAGGGGATTTCCTTGGAAACAGTCTATCAGTTTCTTCACTGATCACTTAGCTGTAATCTAGTCTGAAGTCGCAGCTCTCTTGTAGGCAGAATCATCCCTGGAGGTATGAGCATGACTCTTTCTTCTGGTGATGTCCTTCTGGTTAGAGGTAATGGCAAATATTCAGACTAGGGTTTATACGGCAGAGCGAAGGCCTCCTTGTACAGCAGAGGCCATCTGAGTGTCAGCATATCCACTTCTGAGTATTTAAATTATATTAAAGCTTTTTGTGGAGTGAAACAAACAATTTATCATCTCTTATGCACTGTTCTGGCATTGAGGGTGAGGGAAGCCTTCTGGAGCAGAGGGAGATAGTTAATAGCTGATGGCTTACAATGAAAAATGTAAGTAATCTTGGGGGGAGGGATGCACAGGGAAAGGAGGTGAAAAAGGCAAGGCAGAGGTAAAAAACATGCAAGACTTTGTATTAGAACTCCTGCGTACTGTTCCTATAATTTGCTACTCCTGCTGTGGTTCAACTGCAGGTAAAAGTTGCTTTTGATGAGGTAATTGAGTTGAAAGAACACAAAGTCATGAACACACAATTATTTCTCATGTTTCTTTTATCTGTCTACACGCCTAGATAAAAAAGGCATCTGCCTTAAATGTGCCATTATATATTAACTGCATTTTGAATGTCCCCATGGTGCTGCTGCTGTAGACACTGAATCTTCCTGACCACAGGCAAACAAGAAGCATTTCCTCTGGGGGATGTGGAGCACCAGTGGGAGGTCTTTACAAAGATGTAGATTAAAAGAAGTTGTAGATTAAACACAGTAAGGGCTCAAACTGAGCAGAAGTGACTGACTCCTCTCACCCTGTACTGAAGCAGCAAAGACTGCTCCTGGGCCCACACTGACTGCTCTCTGGCTCTCAGACCCTGGGAGATGCTGCAGCTTTTATGAGGACTTGCAATTAACTTTTGGGGACTGGAGTGAGCATCCAAATACAGGCATCTCAAAGAGCTGAATTCATAGGTGGTCCTTCCATTATCAAGTGTGGCTTTGTCATTAAGGCTGTCCTTGAAAAAACACTTAACAGCTTTGCTTTGCTAGCCACACTCTATTAAGCCTTATAAACCAGTAATGCATTTACTAATTTTAGCTGGTTTTAAACAAAAACAGAGTGTTTCTACACTGTCAATAATATGAATGGTCAAAGTACATTCCCCCAAATCAGTTTTGATTTATTTGCCCTCTATTTAATGACATGGTTTTATGAGTATTTAGGTGCCATGATTTAAAGACTTTTCTAAAACTTATCTTTACTGTTCATTTAAGAAAGTTTTTTAAAAGAATCTATGTGAGTTTGTGACCAAGTCAAAACCTGGTGTACAGGCGGGGGGAATACTTATAGACTAGTATTATCTGCAGAAAATGTCTCTGTACATGTAATCATCAAATAGTACTTCTGGGTTATACCTTTTCATCATGCTGTGAAATATGCTGCAGGAAGAAATAAATTCAAAAGCAAGTAGGAAGGGAATAACTCTGTACACGCTGAATAGATTTTCCATCATTATTCTGATGAGCATCGAGTCCATCCATAGGGATTTTTGAAGGTTCTGCTGCTAAAGAGCTGTATGATGCAATTTGACAATGTAAACTACTTTCATTCCTCAGCCTATATCAAATAAAAGGTTATGAGATTGATGATGTCTCTCATATCCCTCCCCATGGAAGAATGGCTGCCTCCAAAGCAAAGTTGCTTCATCTTGCAAAGGAAAATAGGAAGGTATCTAAATGTTGGTTTGTTGTTTGTTTTGTTTTGTTTTGTTTTGGGTTTTTTTGGTTTTGTTTTGTTTTTTGTTTTGTTTTTTTTTTTTTTTTCCTTGGGAGAAACAAGATTGCTATTGCAAATTCAGGAACATGGAATCTGGAATTATTTAAAAATGGCAAATTTCCTATTTTTCAATATGCTATGAAAGTATTTTCTCTGAAAACTCTGTGTGACAGGCAATATCACTTGTTATGATGGACTACTTCACTTAGAGCTCAGAGGGTGGTAAAGCAGTGGCACATGTTGAAGCTGTGGATTCCCCATCCCTGGAAATGTTCAAGGCCAGTTTGAGTAGGGCCCTGGCAACCTGGTCCAGTGGATGATACCCCCACCCATGGCAGAAGGATAGCTGGATGATCTTTAAGGTGCTTTCTAACCTAAACAATTCTATGATTCTGTGATTTAATGAAATCAAAAGAGTATGGGGCAGAAAATATTTTGCATTCACTCCACTCACTTCTAGGCTGATATCTCCTATTTTATGTTATCTTTCAGCCTTATGGCAGTTACTTACTTTATTCTTTCTATTGCGTGTCAAGAAAGTTATAATTTTGTTTTGTCATTAATCACTTCATATGGACATATAGGTAAATAATTATTAAGAAATTAGGACTGGAATTATGAGCAAAAGCAATGCAAAACAGCATTCTTATCACGTTTTTGAAGGGATCTCAGGGTTAAGTTAAAAAATAAAAACCAATAAAACATATGATGATAGCTGAATGTGAGTTTTGCAGACCGATGAAATTATTAATGCAACATGTTGGTGCATGAAATAAACAAAAGTTATGACAGATAATTCGGTAACAAAATATGTGTTAATATATACCACTGTATTCATAAATTTTAATAGAACTATTTATCACAGAAGAATTGTTAAGGAATTTTGTAGGCTTTCTGCCACTGTGGTAAGATGAATGATGAATCTGATGCAGTGCAGGGCTTTTTAATAATTTATTGGGTCATGAGTTATGGTTTTATTCAATTGAATATTATTAGATGGGTTTGCCCCAGGCAGTGAGCATGGTATATGAAAAAGAAAAATAGATTAGGCAAACACTTGGTGAGTTTAATCATTTCAAACAGGGCAGAGGATAAAGGCACTGACAGATTTGTCATTAATTCAGCAGATGTTTTTACCTCCACGCAACATAATCACAAGATGAGGGTTGTCAGTGAAGCCCTGAAAGTATGATGATAATAATTAATAGTCTGCATAATCTATTATTTTCACACAATTGATTTATTTTCTCCGTGAGAAACAACAAGGGATGGAACAGAGGGTAGAAGGTCTTTTCAAGAATGGTAGCATAAGAATATTTTTCTTTATCCCAAATCCTTATATCTATTTTTGATAAAATAGTGCCATTCAGCACAATGATAGCTGGTGGTGATTTTTCCTGATGGAGAATGGAATGAATCATCATTGCTACACTTTGTCCACATTCTAATGAAGTCTCACCACAGAGACTATCCATCAATTTTTTATCAAGAACCATTATCACTGGCTTCCCACTCAAATCCTTACCTGTAAGACACAGCCAAGTCCATTTTTCTATAAAAAATATTAAGCTTATTTGAGCAAAGAGAAGGGACATGAACTGTAGAATAAGATGTATGCCCTCTGTGCTGTTCAGATAAGTATAAGCAGAGGTCAAAGTGGTAAAAGACTGATCTTGACACATGCAAACATTAGATTGATTAATCACTTTATTATTATGTGTGTGACTCCTGAATTATCATAGAGCTGCTTTTTCAATGTCAAGTGAAAGAGCCATAAGTGTCTCCATTACAAAATTTTCTGGTTTTCTTGATCATTGCCCCAGTCATATAAATGCTCAACATTTTCATCAATTTCATTTGTAGCTATACTCAAGACTTAATAATTTTTTAAAATATTTTTGAAACTGCTTTTCTAGAAAGAAGTAAACATGGAGTTCATGAAACAACACTTTGCCTTTCATAATTATCTGGGCCAATATAGGAAGTGTTTGATGGAGACCAAGTTAATATTAAACTCTCCTAGTCAATGCCTAGCTACCAAAACTGCATATTACCCTATTTTTTTTTCTCGGTTTCTTTCGAGAAGTTCCAACAGCACTGCCAATGCATCACTTTATGCACATCTGATGATTCCTGAATAGTGATTCATTCCATGGCTTTCAACACGGCATCCAGAACCCCTGAGTAGACCACAGAAATAGAAATTGTGTGGACTAGTATATAGGAACTGAATCATATCTATAAAAGGGGAAAAAGGTCAGTTCCTCTCTTTGGCCAGAAAAATATGTTTAATTTTCTGTTAAAGAGTTTAATTGATGAAACTTTAATCCTGATCAAGTACTTTGTCCTTAAGCAAAGAGAAGCAAAAGGTTGTTGTTAGGCCACTCAGACTTAACCTTTCTGTATGTTTGATATTCTGCAGGTAAACAGCAGATATGACAGTTTCAAAAACTACTTTTACTATGAATAATGTTCATAACCTATGAGGTAGGAATATTTTTGCTTTCAAATTTTGCTTTATTGAATGCTTTAATGAGTTTTTCTTTTCAAAATGGCGAAAGAAATATAAAAAAAATACTAACTAATTTCATCTCCCTCTCTCATCAGAGTAGGTGATAGCTTAGATAGATCTGTGATGTAGATTAAGTCTTTGACTCATAAAACTACAGTCTGCCTTTCTTTCTCAAGTGCTGTAATAAAAAATGACAAGGAATTTGCAGACTGAAGACATGTGAGTCACAGGAAAAGACAACTTCACTGTTTTATCCAGTCAGAATGGATGTAAGGTTTCCATACCCTGAACCTCAGAATTGTTAATGAACATTTCAAGAGCAGGTTAGCTACTTAATTACTCTATAGATCACATCTGCCATTCCACATCAATGGCAGCTGCTGCAAGACTCTGACTATTAAGAAAGGAGCCATACCTGCCATAATGAGAAAAAAATGTCAGTGTTTGCCTGGATTAAAGTGTCTCTGGGGATAGATGCATGCTTTTAACCTGTTGGAAAATAGATCTTAATAAAAAAGAAAATAGTGGTATTGCTAGTCATGACTATATATAATTTTTTTATTCAGAACTTAAAACTTTTCTTACTTTCTCTCCTTGTGTTTCCTTTGCTGCTTTTATTTTCCTTTAAAAGCCTGTCTCCAGAATAACTCTTTTGTATCAGTATATATATCTTCTCAATTTTAAAAATATTTGGTGATATTTTAATTTCATAAGAAACTGTGAAAATATTCATCTTCAATCTGTTAACTTTTTGTGTGAATATGGTGGGTGTTTTGGTTTTCTTTTGGGGAGGTGCTGGGGGTTGGTTTTTTTTTTTGGCTGAAGAAAGAGGAAAGGGAAAAGTATAAGAATGCCCAAAGCTAGTAAATGGGGGTTAGGATAGAATGTAATGTGGCAGCCTAAGTTTGCTGCTGCTGTGCATACAATGTAAAAATGGTCATTAATGTTATTCAGTAAGGAAACTTGCATAAAATAATTAAATGAACCCTAAGGATACCTGTCAAACTGTCATATACTCACTAGCAAGGAAATCACCAAGTAAAGCTGTCAGTCAGAGTCTGACATTCTGAAATCCTTCAAAAAGTGTTAAGCATTCAAAACTCTGCTAGTAATAAACCTGGCAACAATAAGATAAGCTGGTCTGCCACAGCCTCAGGGTTCTCTTGCAAATGACACTGCGATATGACTCAGTACCCTTACGTTTGAAAGAATGTAGTTCAGTTTTTCATTTGTTCAAGGAAGAATCAAAGACATGCTTTACTCTTCCCTGCAGCAAGCGTGTGTATTTTCCAATTTGTAAATAAAGTGAATATTGGCTTTTGGTGAACTGCAGTGCATATTGACCGTTCTGTGTAAATCAGCTTAGGGGACATGCAAGCTGTGGTAATTTACATCAGATAAAGATTTATCTGACACTTTTGGTTTTTTTCTCTTTTCTGAACAAATAAATGTATAAACATTAACAGCTATATGAGACAGTTTAGCCATTGATGCTGGAAGCTTAATTTCAGTAAAACAAATCCTCACTGGAATAAGGGTCACTTGCAGTAATTACTTTAAACAGAGAGCTAGTAATGATCAGAAAATGGTCATTGCCTAATCTAGCGTATTATCACTGTCATTTCCAAAGTGCCTATTAACAATTGTGTCCTTGTGCCAACTGTGCAATTTGGAATCATTAAATGCATACAAAACACTTCTTGCTCTTTATTGTTCCACTAAGTTGAGTTCAGATTTTTTTGTTTTCTATTTCCACCTTTCCTTTCTTATCTTTCAAGTTTCTTATTCCTTCCTTTCTTCTCTTCACTTTCTTTCTTTTTCCTGTATCTTCTTTTATAATTTTTTTCCTTTCTTTCATTCTTTGCTTTTCTCCTTTTTTAATTCTTTCTTTCTTTTATTGTCTTCCTCTCTACCTATTTGATTCTTTGTTATTTATTCTTCTTCATTTGTCTCTCCTTTATTTTCCCCTTACACTTCCTTCTCTTGTCCTAGCTCTTCTTTTGTAATTTATTAGATTTGTTGATTTTTAAATGCTCTTGAAATAAAAGTGTTGCAAACCATGCCCTGGTGAAGGATCCTGTAGGAGACAAAAGTCCCGGTTAAAGCATATCAAGATACATAGTCTCAAATGACTTTGTTAATCTGAAAGATAAAAGGTGGATTTCTAAGTCAGGACCAGTCACCTGGCCTGCTTTTGTAGTCACTGAGGGAAAGTAGCGTCTATAGAGTTTCAATCAACTTATCCAAATGAGGTTGCCTCACCTGGGTAAAAAAAAATTACTTGGGAAGATGCCTCTTTCTTTCTGCTGTGTATGAAAAAGGCTTGGATAAATAGTATAGACTCAACTGTCTGCATATAATGTACAAGTCGGAAGTTGGGTAATTTTAAACACACCTTTTGTAACTCCTTTGTCTTCTTTTGGGAAAAGAATTAAACCCTTGTTCTTCTCTCATCATTGGGCTGATATTTTTTCACTCCATTTATGTCTAAGACTGCTGAAGTGATTTTCCCTTGTCTTAGCTTCTCATAATTTGGGATGCCTTTTACTTTGAGGTACCCTTTATTACAGAAGCTGTTTAATTTAACCAATAATTGGCATTTGTTGAATAAAGATGTGTAGACCTTAACGGTGTCTGATTAGTGGATTTGTTATTTCCTGCAGATAAGTATGGATATAGCAATTCAAGCATAAGGAACAGTTAGAAAATACTGATAGTCACAATTTTAATAAATACTTTGAGTATATAGTCCAAACTTTCTTGTGCCCTTCTTCAGAAATATGTGATGAGGGACACAACTATTAAAGGCTGATTTGGAAAATCTGGACACCAGTGATTGCCCAAGATAGCAGAACTGTGTCAAAACAGAAGTTAGAACCCAGATCTCACAGCTACCAGGAAACAGGAATATTGATATGCAGGTAGTATGATGTAAAGTGTATTTGCTTTCACATCTTGGTAAGTGAACCTCCTTTGGGGTGAATGAGTTTTCAATGATTCTTACATAAATATTTTATCCATATCCACACATATCAGAGTGAAAGGTAGAGACCACTATAACTAATTTCTAATTAAATATCAGTGCAGTATCAGGTTGGTGACTAGTGCATTTAATTCCTGTCTATTACTATGTAATTCAACATTTTGGGTCATGAAGGGATGAAATTATTTAGCACTAGTAATCAGTGTTTCCATCCATGATGTTGGACTTACAACTGAATAAGAAAATTGATCAAAATTGATCCTCTTATCTAGTTTTTTGAAAATGCATTGGCCTTCCAACATTAATATTTTGCATGTCATAACTTGAAAATAGTAGTAAATTCTTTTCTGAAACTCTACATCTCATCTCCAAGGAAATTTGACTAGTTTTATATAAGCAATTTTTCAAGGTAAGCTGTTTGCATTCCTTTGCAATTAAAATGTGCAGATTACTTCATAGTGATCTCCCTAAGGGATTTTAATGCCTGTCATCACTATAAATTCATGTTTCTTAGACAGTAAACAAGAATTGCATTGTTTTCTGCTGAAATAATCACTTTTAGAGAATGAGATTTCAGTTTGTTTTAATCCTTTTAGCCTGTGGCTGTTCTCTCTCAGTCATTATAACTCTAACTTAAGTTTATTTTGAGTAGCACATGTATCTTTCTAGTCCAATCCATTTCCACACCATTTATCACTGGCAGTCAAGCTTAGCTAGTGAAAACAATGAAAAAGATGTTGCTTTAAGCACTGCTGAGTTTTCTATTACATCCCTCATTAAAATAGAATTAATATAGATAACATTATAGGTGTGTGTGCTGGTATGTACAAAGCCCTACAAATATAATTTCCACACTTTAACCAGCAGTTCTTGATTTTTTGAGCTGCCATTGATTTTCTCTTTTCAGGACATGAGACTCCTTGATCTCTGCAGAGATATGATGCGCTTGATTTTTTCTTTTTTTGGAAATTAGGTTTGAATTTTTAATTGGAAGAACTCGGTAAATTTGAAGTAAAAACTGGCTTTACAGAATGACCATGTGGAAGTAAAATTCTGCATGAAGAGTTGCCATGGTCTTCTATAACATCATTGTCTGGCTGATGAGTTGCCTGTATGCTTATAACCTGCCTTTTAGCCAAGTGCCAAAAATGTTGCAACACTGAAACAAAAGCCAACTCCAATTCTTTTTAAGCTTGGATAATGAATTGTCACTTAGCTCCAAAATTCTCCACCATATGTTAATTTTCCCTGTTTAGTTTATGTGTGGTTGTGGCACTAAACGTAGTCTAAAATCTATGTCTGTGCTGTACTCCAAGAAGGAGTAAACATACTTGGAAGGGAGTGGTATGTTGTCCCACAGAAAAGAAAGGGCGCAATCTCAGCAGCTACAAGACTGGGCTTTAAAATTAAGCTTTAAAGCTAGAGCAGGATTATAAACCCCAGAAAATGTGTTCAAAACAAAAATGTATAGAAATCTTTGGCCTTACCAAGCAAAACCGTCATGAAACAATAAGGTTTTTGAAACCAGTGAAATGGGCAAAGGAATTCAGAGCAGTGCTGCCACAGCACTGAATTCAGAGTCTGCTTCAGGGATTTCCTTAAATACTAAACCTAATGCAATTTCTCAGGCTTTATGAGCAATTACTTTTTCTTTTATTTTCTTTCTTTTTTTTTTTTCTTTTTTTTTTTGCCAATGGCAATTCAATATTTTTGCAAGCATGTTTATTTTTCACAGGTAAAGACAGCACATTAAGTATTTAGATCAAAATAATTGCTTAGTCCCTACTCATTCAGACTAAAGCCAACAGTAATAAAAGACATTAAGAGAGAATATGCTTTTGGTTTCTTTCATTAAAAATTCCATTAAATTCTCCTTCTTTCTTCTTTTTCCCTTTTATCATAATTCCTTGTCTAAGTATTTATCTTTGCTTCAATTTGCATTTTTTGTATATTTCTTTCAACAGACTCCCTCCACATACTCTCCCTACCCCCTCTTTCTTTCTCTCTCACTGTCTCCATCTTTTTATGGAACTTTGGAACTTTTTCTGCATATAGCAAATGAGTTCATTTTCTCCTAGTCTGACCCCATCTGAAATCTTTTCATGTCATGGAGTAGAATGCAGCCTACTGCACTGAGAAAATGATAAACTAAAATCTTTGAACATAGGAGAGCAAAAGAGACTTTTATATCATTATTTAGGAAGCTACATAAGGCACTTCATTTCAGAAGATTCTGTATGACCACAACAGGCTTTCAGCTCTGTGGCTGTATGCTCAATTTCCTCAAAAATTAAGTTGCTCTTTTTGAAGGCATTTATTTATCTTTTTATCTATTTTTTATTTTTATGTCAGGTTTAGTTATGACATGTAAAATATTATATTCATTCTTCAGTTTCTCTCTTTCCTGGAAATCTAATTGCTGCTTTGACAAAAAAAAAAAAAAAAGTACTTTGAAATTATATTTTACTTTCAAGTTCTAAACTCAAAGTTATTTCAGAGTGATTAATAATTTTAGCAATGTTCATTCTTGAAGGATTCAAAGCATTGTACCGAGATATATGCTTCATCATACTTTCAAGTAAAAAAACTTGGAGTTCAATAAGATGTGGAATTAAAGTGATGACACTTTCAACCCTCTCTTATAATTATTACTCCTTTGAAATTTATACTGTTGTAGACTCTTAGGATTTATGAGAACTTTTCCTTGGAGGTCATACAAGAAGCAGGACTGCTATTTAGATAAGATAATTCTATAAGAGATCTGTGGGAAGATGGAGGGAGGTAGATAACTTCAATCTCTGTGTATATATTAGCCAGCAGAAATAGTATTTATAGCAAGAAAATAGAACTGCACCCTTTCAAATATAAAAGTTCTCTGAGAGAACTAGAGAAATGTTTTTGTCATTGTTGACAAACTGATGAGGGACCTGTGACAGAAACGTAAAAATACTGAGTCAAACTTTTGAACTAACAGAACAAACTCTTCATAACACACTGGGTCTGTCATAAAATCCTAGTATTACCTGTAGCAATGTGACTCTGGCATTTTTGTACTCCTGTATTTGCATCTGTGTTTTACTGCCTCAAAACATTTTTTGCTAAGAAAACAGGTCACAGTCAGTATATTGCAGAACAAGAGAAATCAGATGCAAGATTTCCATATCCCAAGAACCATCTCTTGAAGTCAGTTTATCCACCATTCCATACACAAACTCCCATTATTCTTATGTGCATGATAAAAATCCCCTCTGCTAAGGTGCTATGATCTAGTTCAAACCCAGAATAGCAAAGAAAGTTAAGCCTCTGTATATGAAACAGAAAGAACTTTGAAGGGAAAATATACCCAAAATATGTAATTAAAACCAAATAAATTTAAATTTTGGTGCTGAAATTTAATATGTTTTATTTAATAGTAAAATAGGCAAAGAGAAGGAAGGAAGGAAGGAAGGAAGGAAGGAAGGAAGGAAGGAAGGAAGGAAGGAAGGAAGGGAAAGAAAGAAAGAAAAAGAAAGAAAGAAAGAAAGAAAGAAAGAAAGAAAGAAAGAAAGAAAGAAAGAAAGAAAGAAAGAAAGAAAGAAAGAAAGAAAGAAAGAAAGAAAGAAAGAAAGAAAGAAAGAGGTGGGAGGACAGGGAGACAGGGAAAGAGTGACAGGGGCTAGGTGGAAGCAGGTCACCCATCTGAGGGTCCCAGCAATGCCTTTTTGCTCCCCTCCATTTGGTCTTGGTGGTGAGGATTCCACCCCACTGCCACCGCATGCGGAGAGTATGGGATCCCATGGGTTAATTTACCTTTGGGCTAGGGGGGAACACCCGCATGTGTCCCTTGCAGGACAGCTTGATACTGTCCCTTGCAACACTGAGGGTCTACTGCACCATGTTGCAGTGCTCTGTGCAGGGTCTGGGGACCACTTTGGGGGGCCTTTGATGGGCCATGACACCCCCTTCTGCTGTGGATTAGCTTCTTCCGTGGGTGAAGCTGGTCTGCTCATCAGAGGATGGGCATTCACTGCCTCTCACCAAAGTCTTCTCAACGCACACCCAAAGCCTCTCTCCCCTCACCCTTTGATGCCAGGTGTGTGAACCTGGTGGGTCATAGCCATGGGGCTGTGGTCTGCACCCCAATGGTGTTAGGCTTGATCCCTGTGTGAATGTCTCCTTTTCTCTGAGCGCTCAGTTGTTATTTTACCTTATCTCCATCAGCAAGCAGTTCAGGGCCCCAGTCAGAAGGCCTATTAAGAGTGTGGTGGTCTTCTCTGCAGCTTTTGTAATACAGTTTTCAAAGTTCTTAATGAAAATGTTTAAGTCATAAACTATAATATTACAGTCTCTGACACAAGGCAGAAAATTAATCAAATCAAAACTCCTGAGCTAAATAATAGCTCTTTACTTTCACAGAGGCTTCCAAAAATTACCTTCTGGGTTGTGTGCAACAAATGCCTGAGAGAAGCAGAAGCTGACAGTTACAAAGGACCTTTAATTTATTCTTTTCATCTTATATGTGCAAGTAAATTATAATGCCTGTATATGTATAAAATATCTCTTCATTTTGGAGCAATTTGCACTTTCCACATAAAATTGATAATAAATAAAATCAATCACTTTAACAAGCAAAAAATAATGATTTAAAAGCAATTTGGTCATAAGAATTAATGAAAAGAGTGAAAAAAGAAGACTAAAGTAAACCAAACTGTGATGAAAAACATAGGAAGTTTACCTATAACTTTTTAGAAGCCCACAGTTATATAGCATTCAAAGTGCAAGCAATCTTTCTGCAGTAAAGAGGAGGGTGAGAGAAGAAGTCTGTGTTTGTTTTTTTTAGTTTTGGTTTGTTGTTGTTGTCATCGTTGTTGTTTGGGGTTTTGTTTCTTTCTTTCTTTCTTTCTTTTCACATTAGTCTGGGATGTCTTATGGTCTGTAACATCTTTCAAATACCATTTAATTTCCTGTGAAGGGAATATTTTTTCCCTCCTTTTGCCATGAAGGTATATTTACAGAAGGGATATATCTTTAATGAATGGTTAAGATGGGAGGAGAAAATATAGTTCTCAAGATATTTAGTTGGAAACTAGTTAAATTGGTCTTTCATTTGGAGCAAGCTGAACAGATATTACCGATTTTAGCAGTGTTTTACAGAAACCAAGATTAAGGGGAAGAAACAGCCCAAAATCCAAAACCAAAACAACTAAAACCCCCAAATCATCATTTTCCTTGCCAGAAATGTCCCTAGAGAATCAAAGCTGCAATTTCTGCAAATTTTAAAAAAGATCTATGTTTACTGTGAAACTTTCATTGCAGATAGTAACCTTTATGTCTTTGAGGATGTCTGTCTTGAGACACCTTAAATTTATACATAGTCTAATAACTACTTGAAGACATTTGGACAAGAAATGATGACTTTGACCAACTTTTGATATGTGAAAATAGTTTGAAAAGTCAAATTTACACAGTGGGCTAAAATAATCCTGACTATGAAATTTCTTGCTACTGAACTGCAACAAAGCATGTCCTGAAAAAAGGTAATTCTTGATACAAAGGGCTTTCTGAAGACAAATAACAGAAAATCTAATTTTAACTCAGATAGTGTCTACTCAAGGAAAAACAATTCTGGAATGACATTACTAGTGGTATATACTGGCAAATAAATATGGAAATTTATAATTATTTTAATTCATACCAGAAGAGTTAAATAGAAATTCTAACAGAGCTGTCTTTGTTTTGTTGGGGTTTTTTTAACACTTTTCATGTATGTCTCTAAGAGAAATAATTGGCCAACATATTCCTTTGATGAATTGAAGAGGAGAAATAAACAATGTTATTGGAAGCAGCTTTTTCTTCAAGGAAATCAATGGATATAAACTCGAGAAGTCAAGAACATTAGGAGGACATTTCTCTATAAAACTGCGATTTAGAAATAAACACCAGTTTTTACCACAAATTATTTTTTCATCTAAATCAGCCAAATTGATCAAGTCTTCAAAAGGGAAAAGGTCCCTCTGCTGAAAGGTATCACACCTAAAAGTATTCAAAACCTAAATATTATAAAACTGAAGATTTTTTTTTTTTATGTTTACCTAAAGAATAAAATCTTAGTTTTGTTTACACAAATTTAAAGTTCCAGAGTACTTAAACAGAGTTTATATGACACTCAACAAGACAGGATGAGAGCCAATAAAAAGAGTCAGAAATAATCAGTTACCATTCCACTGTCATCTCCCTTTATACAATGTATGGGAGCATTAGGCACTTAAGATCAAATCCTAAACCCAGTGAATTCAATGAAGCCAGTGCTTATCTGATGATCTCTAAGACTGACCTTTAAAGTGACCTGTCTCTCCAAAGACTTGTTGTTTACCTCCTATCAAGACTGAAAGTCTTTCAATTATCTACGTATGATTGGGTGACTGCTCTAAAATTTCAGACCAGACCCATCCTTACTTTTCCAATGGATAGTCTGCACAGCTACTGCTGAGGTTGCTAAAGCTTAGGAGGTTAGCATTACTTCACAAAATACTTCACGTCCAAAGTAGGAAAGAACATGCTTTGTTCTTTTTCTGCCCAAAAGTAACTCCAAACTGAACAAATGATTCAGTTCATCCTGAAATACAATAAATTTTGAAGATGTAGGAGTACAGTATTTTTCTGGGATGGGTGACATTCCAACTGAAATAGTAAATTTTTTTGTACGCTACTTTATACATTTGTTTTAAAGCAGGTGTGAGAATTAAAATATGAATTTTTAGTTCTTCAGCTTTAAGTCAGCAGAGCTGAAGAACTGCTCCAGTTGCACCAGGTAAGCATTTACTGGTCTTTACCAGAGCTATGTAAAGCTTTTAGGCCCCTGTAGACAATCTAACTTATTTTTACAAAAGTAGAGTGGTTTTAATCCATTCATTAGCCCTGCAGTGAAGAAAAATATATTAATAGAATATTTTGCATAACCTACTGAAGCATTCTGTTCTTTTGCATTCAAGTGTGGTTTCTAAAAAACTCAGAAGAAAGTGATAAACCATTTTGATCACGAAACTTACACTTTTGACAATTTTAGAGATGCCAGAATGTCAACCAAACAGTGGGACAAAAAACTCATTTCAACACTATGCATTAAAAGTGTTGTATTTTTAAAACCATCTTTCATTGAATATTTGCTTATTTAATTAACGTACTGGTGCATAGGCTTACATTCTCCAGAAGCTGAATCGACATGTTTAAGAAACTGACTGTTACTACCTGCCATGTCTTCTGTAAAAAACAATTGAACATATGTGCACTATTCTAAAATATCTGCTAGCAGAATGCTAAAGATATTTGGCTCAACTTGAAACTTCCAGCATATAAAAAAAAAAAATCTATTTAAACAATAAGTACATTTGCAAGAGTAGCAGAAAGTTTCACACATTTCTAGTTACAGATTGGTTAGATCACAAATACCTTCTGCTTTTTCATATCTGTGGGGAACAAAAGGTTATGTACTTTCCTTGATGGTCTACATTTATTGCAAACTAAGTTAGTTAGAGAGACAAAAGTATCAGGCACTTAGAGACACAGAAGCTCGGAAAAGAGCAAGTAGCTCCATGAACTATAAACTATAATAAATACATTAGCACTAGAGATTACTTCCAAGTTCTGGAATCTGGATAAAATTAGGTTCTGAGGACCAACTCTTTGTCAAAAAGGATCACAGAAACAGATTCACAGAGTTATTTCGGTTGAAAAAGACCTTGAAGATCACCTATTTCCAACCCCTGTGCTGTGGGTAGGGATGCATTCAACTAAACCAGGTTCTATCAGGGTGTTTGAAGCTCCCCACGAGGACCAGGAATTTGAATGTGGCTGTTCCTATCCGTCGGTAGAAGGTATCATGATTTTGGTCTTCTGGTCTGATTTGGTGTAGCAGAACTTCACTCTGTCTCTGCCCTCCCTTTAACCCTTACCCAAAGCCCTTGATACATCTCCAGGTGAAGTTCCACGCACTCCAGTTGGTCATTGGCACAGAATGTGTCCCTGCATGTCCTTCCTAAAATGCCTATATTCTTCCATGCCAACACTGCAATCACAGGAGCCATCCCTCCAAGTCTTCATGATACCAATCAGATTATATCCCTGCAGGTGTGTGTACAAATCTAATTCCTCCTTTATTCCCCATGTGGGGTGCATTTGCATTGAGACATTTAATTTGGGCCCCTAATGAAACAGAATTACTGAATAGAGTGGATGCAATTCCTTTGCACAGGTGCTCTCCTGAAGCCCTGCAGACCATCTCCAGGCTATGGATATCTCTCACTGGCACCCAGCTGGTAAGAATAGGATTGATTTCTAAGAGCAGGTAGAACTGAGGTTCCACTACCCTGACAACTTCCATTTAAAGCTCTCTTCACCAGCTTGACAAACCCATGACTAGACATGTCTTTTATTTTTTGGACAGACAGACCTTGTCTTCTCCCAGCAGAGGTTTCTCAAAGTGAGTCCCATTGTCTAAGTAGCTGAAACTTTGGCTGTGGCACCAGTCCTGTAACCACTTCTTGATTCACCGTGTTCATCTCGCCCTTTCAAACCCTCTCCCTTTGACCAGGAGCATTGCTGAAGATCTACCTGCACTCCTGAGTCCCTTCTGTTCTCAGATGTGTACTCCCGGTTTTTACCTTTGTCATTCAAACCAGCCATACTGACATTAATTCCATTTGATTTCTAGTAGGAACAGCACTGAGATTCCTCCAGTGTGAGGAGGGAATGGAATGACAGAAACAGTTCTATGAAATACTCCCATCCTGGCCTGGTTAGCCTGTCAATGGTATGAAAATCAGAATGTACTACACTTTAATTGGCAGAGCTATGAAGAGGCATATTATCTGATTGAATATTGCCTTATCAAGCAATGAATCAAATGTAATGCCTGTTAAATCTGTGTCTCAGTAGGTTTTAAACTTCATTCAGTAATATAGTAATGAGCAAAACACAAACACTCTTATAGAGTTAAGAGCTTGCAAATTAAGAAGAATCCTCAGTATTTAATCTCCTGTGTACTAACTCTGGTTTATAGATTCTCTCTCAAGCATTTAATGAAAGATACATATTAAGCTTAAATTAAGTAACCATTGTAACTGACAGAAGTTGATATTTATACCACATTTAAAGCAAATAACTTTCTTCTCACTGAATGCATTCACCATCTTCAGAATCTGTTTTCATAAATCATAATTAAAAAATTCTAATAAAGAAAAATATGCAATAGAAGCCAGACATCTGGCAATACATTATTTCTGAAAAGAAACAAAATGAAATTAAGACAAAAAGGAACAAGAGAGAGATGATTTTAATACTTTATGTTTTTAGATTTCTTTCCTTTATGATCAGAGATAAATCTTATAGAAAAGAACTGCTTATATTACAACAGTATCTGTCTATGGAAGCAATGTTTGTAGAAGCCAAGTCTTAACTCGTCTATGTTTTCAATTTAAATGTCTAAATTACGTGCTAAAGATATACAATTAGTCCTTTTATAATAACCATAATTTTAGAAAGGAGGTAGGTTAAGTGCATTCAGCCTACTTAGATGCTTGAATGTGCCAGACAGACATAGCTGTCAATTTATTTCTATATTTTATTTTTTTTTTACCAAGAGCTCCTAAATAAATTCAGGAGAAATGTTCTCCTTTTCTTGAAGTTCAGAGACAGAGGCTTTGGTGCTAGCTTTGTTGGAAGGGATTGACTTTCTGCAATGATTACATGTCTTTGTGGATAAGGTGAGTTACAAAATAATATAGATTTTCTCTATATTTTTTTAAATACCAAAAGAGAAGAATAAAAAAGGAGAAATGGATGGTGAAACATGCACTTACGTGTTTTACTGTCATAAAAACTTATATGGCTCAGGTCCATAAACTCAGTCTTTCAAAAAAAAAAAATAAACATTGTTATGATCATGATTTTCCAATAGACAAGGTTATGTTATTGGTTCATTAACTTTTATTTTTGCTGCTATTATGCTTGTTTGTTTTTTACCATTTTTTATTATGGGAGTATTAAAAACTCTGTATCTCTAACAGAATCATTCAATTATAACTTCCATTAAGAGATACATAAAACTGTTATTTTTATATTCTGCAGGGTATATTAAGATAAGTTATACAGGGGCTTTTCATGAACATGTAGAATTAATGGAGATGTCACTTTGTATAACTTTATTAATTACTCAACATCTTTAACCTCTGTTTTAGGTGTGTTTTGGTTTTCCTTTTAATAAAAATCTGATTAATTTAGAGGCTGATAGGTAGGATTTTCTGCTTCCACAAACCTCACTTCTTAACTTGAACTAGGAATTTAGAGAGTATTCTCACAGTATGCACTGACAAAACCTGTATTTCAGTGCAGAAAACACTGAAAAATCCTGTGCAAAACAGTGGAAAAGAGAGGCCAAGAGAGTCCTAACTTTTCTTTCTTCTTAACTATCTAATGTATAAAGATATTAATGAGAGAAAAAGGCTTGGAGTTTTAGAAGACAAAGTATAACTACATTGGAATTATTCAAATTCTCGACATTTGCTCTCTAGATCCTGCCTAAGGGGTCAATAATAGTTCCTTCCCAGGGTATTCTGACATCACCTTACTGAAGGCCCAATGAGATCAATAAATTTAATTAGAAAATAGAGGTATTGACTGCATTTCTAACGAAAAAGACCAGTCGACATTAAAATAATATCCTTCAAAAGTAAAAGTCAATGTTTTCAATGTTGATAAAAACTATTTATTTTCAAATTAAACCTTTTTTTTTTTTGCAAGTGATTCAGCATTAAAAAGAACACAATAAAAACACGAATTCAACCAAAGTCACACTTTATGTAGATTATATATATTTTAAAATTATAAACAGAACACATATGGTAGCTGCAAACTCTGTAATTTTCAACTTTCTTTTTTCACAGTTCTTTTCATTAAAAAACTCAGCTAGGTGGTAAAAACATTTGTCTTTAAGTTGTGAAGTTTAAAAGTTCAATCAAAGTCCAAAGCAGACCGAAAGTTTTATTACTGGAAGTTATTGAATATAAAAAGTCCACTGCATGTATTTTTATTTTGCCTTTAAAATCCTTCTAATAAAAATAAATGGATGAGGGGCTGCATAGAGAACTCAAAATGCACAATAATGAACTTACAAGAAATGTCCATTGAATGACCTGCACTGAAACCAGGAGAAGTGAAATTACCCCAAAAACACAATGCTTGAAACCACAAGCTGATTAACTCTTCCAAACTTTTAGTTGCAGTGAGGAAGCAGTGGAGTTTGAAGGTGAGGAAATATTTCTCTAAAGATAAGTTATATGCTGTGAGGCAAAAAGAAGATTTAAGACATGGTAATTAACAATAGCAGACTGGCTAACACATTGAGTAGGCAGCTTGTTGTGCGACAGAGAGTGCAAATCACATATGAAACTAATTTATTTAGATGTTCATTCAATTTCTAGTGAATTATAACAACAAATTCTCCTAAAATGAAATTAAATTTTTTGATAATTTTTGTTGTTTTGTTTGTACTTTACATAACATCTTGTATCTGCTCCTGCTGATCGTCACATAGAGTGATAGATTACCCTCCATGGCTTGCATTCTATCACGGTATGTCCAGAAATTCTCAGTCAGAACTCCGCAAATTAGGGTAGCAAAGGAACACAGTAGCAGAGTACCTACTCAGGACCTCTGAGACAAAAGAGATAACTGTTAAACCTTGGTAATCATATAGCTGTAGCAATCCAGATTTGTTTTATGAGTGAGCAATGGAACAGAAGCTGTTCCAAGGAGACGTACATATCCCAACACAAGTAAGAGAGCAAAATAGATAATGTTCCTCCTGGGCATTTCGTACTAAAGAAAACAAAGGGACCGCTGTTCTGATAACAATGACTATGAATATCCAGGAGAATTATATCTACCTGTCTTCTGGCTAGAGCACAAACCAATCACGGATTTTACAAAGATCAATTGAGATCAACAGGCAGCTCAGAATTTACTATGTAAAGTCCAGGATTCCACTGTGATTTTTTGCCCTGGCTGATTGAAGTAATTTCAGCTTATCTACTGCTTATGAAATACTGCTTTGTGTCTAGTGCTCTTTTGAAAGCAAAATCTGAAAGTGATATGATAGAAGAGGGAGATAAAAAGTTGGAAACGTACTAAAAGAACATATTTTCAGGAAGTAAATGGTTTCAAAAGGGATTCATGTTATATTCAGATGCTAAACAAAGGTGCCAAAATGCTGAACATTTTGCATAGTCCCCGGAGAGAAAGAGCAGATATGAGTCCAAACTAGAAACACTTCTTAATTTGAGTGCAATTATACAACATGAATACAAAACCAGTTTTCCTAGATTAACCCTCTCCTCTGAATCACTGGAACAAAGTAACAAGAATAGATTGTTTTTCTTACTGCTCTGAGTGGGGTTTTTTTGTGCTTTTTTTTCTTTCTTTGTTTTTTCATGTGCAGTTATGGAAAAGCAGGTGCAAGTCATTGTGGAGACTTAGAAAACCAAAGTTCTTGCTTCAAGGAGTAGGGCAGTCAGATTGCACTTTAATAGGTATATTTGCCTTTTATGTGTTGATTTCTTCTCTTTCCAGTCTTCTAGGTTGACTAAAATTTGTAAGGGTACTATAAAGTACAGATTTTTATAACAGCATTTTTTGAATGAGTTAGTCAAACACTAGCTGACTAGTTTTTTCAGTTAGGGAAGAATGTTTTCAGTCTTGGGGAAAAATAATAAACAAAAAAGTAGTTCTATATAAAGCTAGAGAATACATGGTATGCATATCAATAAATACAATTTTTATGGAAATTGGGATAACAGTAATGGCACACAGGCAGATGGAGAAAATTTTTCTTGGGCTGTGTGTGATATCCACTGTAGTATCTAAATAAAATACCACATTATGTTTAAAGTAAAGTAATTAAGTATTTTTAAAATTATTTTTTTTAATTAATTTTTCCTGTGCCTACATCAATCACATTCAGGAACACTGTCAGTACAAATCACTTTATCCATTATTAACAAGTCAAAGGCTTTACCTGGAGATTTCTCATAAAGCTTTTGCATGAAACAACATTACCAGAAGTAACAGGAACCTTGACAAACTTCAACTGATCTGCTGACAGTGCTTGCTCTGTTGTTTCTGTAGTGTAGTGTGTTGTAAAGAGTGTGAATCAATACCTGAAAATGGCTGAACATCTCAGTGTGTTCTATGCAGCAGGTGTCTGAATGCTTACAGCAGAAGTTCGTAGCGGTGCAGTATTAAAAGGTGTTTTCATCACTGGAAATTTGAAAGAAAAAAACTAATTAATTAAAATTTTATTATCTTTTGCAAATTTATTAGAAATAAATGAATAATAAAAGCCCTCACGTGTCTACTGATTTTAACTAGCAACTAAGCCTACCTAGCTGCTGTGTCATTCCCTCTTCAGTGGGTTGTGAGAGAGAGAATCAGAAGAGCAAAAAACCAAAAACTTGTGGGTCGATATAAAGGTATTTTAATAGGTAAAACAAAAACTTCACACACAAGAAATGTGAAGCAAGGAATTAATTCATTGCTTGTTATTGGCAGGCAGATATCCTGATATTTCCAAGAAAGCAGGGCAGCATCACGCTTAATGATTACTTGAGAAGACAAACACCACCGCCATTGATGTTCCTCCTTTTCTCTTCCTTTTGTCACAGCTTTTACTGTTGTGCACATTGGAGAGCAAGGCATTTCCCGTTGGTCATCTCATATCAGCTGCCTTGGTCAGGCCCCCTCCCAGATTCTTGTGCACCCCAAGCCTTCTCACTGGGGTGATTGAGTCAGACATTGGGACACACAGAATTGTACAATGGTTTGGGTTGGAAGGGACTTCGAATGTTATCTAGTTTCAACATCCCTGTTCTGGGCAGGGGCACCTTCAGTTAGACCAGGTCACTCAAAACTCCATCCAGTCCAGTCTTAAAAACTTCCAGGATAGTATCCACAATTTCCCTGGGCAAACCATTCCAGTTCCTCATCCCCCTCATAATAAAGATTTTTTTCCTAATATCTAATCTAAATCTAATCAATTTTGATTTAAACCAATTCCCTCTCGTACTGTTACTACATGCCATTGTTATAGTCTTTCCTGTAAGTTCCCTTCAGGTACTGGAAGGATAATCAAGTGGGGGAGAAAACAAATTGCTTCTAAAGCAGGGAACCTCAAGCTTGAGCTCAGCAGGGGTGGTAAAAATAACTTCTACATCCCCTTGATAAAACTGGGTGCTGCCAACACTAACTACAATACCACCAGTACTACTTGATACTGTGACATCCCCCTGGCAGACTTTTCTACTGAAAGAATCCCAAAGAGCATCTTCGAATCACCTCTCTTTGATGTATGCTGAAATAATAAATTTCTCTCTTTTGGAAGTTGTTTGAAGGTTGTCTATCCCCCAAGTGCAAATAAAATTAAAAACACTATTAAGAAAATCTATGTGGAACTGGATAACAGACCTAAACCAGAAGAAATTTGGTTTTTTAAGATTACTGATATATTATAAAATTAAAA
This sequence comes from Sialia sialis, assembly GCA_009812075.1. Lineage (NCBI taxonomy): Eukaryota > Metazoa > Chordata > Aves > Passeriformes > Turdidae > Sialia > Sialia sialis. The sequence goes on from VRYO01001463.1 coordinate 54,569,895, forward strand.
CTATATGTTTCCACCTATGATGAAGTAGGAAATAGGGAGGGGTGTGATTTCCTGCATACTTCAAAAATTGCCTCTGTGAAAATCCTTCCATAAAGTACAGCACAAACTTGTATTGTTATGAATTATTTCTCTACATAGCTAGAACAGGTAGAGAGAACAATATATTGAGAACAGCTCCATTTCTAGAGGCAGATCTTTGACTATGTGTTTGGTGATGTTCAGACAGCAGTAACAGTTATAGTTGGCTTTCTACATCTAAGTCCATGATCAATTCCAAGATTTGCTGCAAATCTTGTCTGCTGTGCACAGCATTACAGAACAGAGGCATAAATTATGATACTCTGTTGTCTTAAAGCAATAGGATTTGCATATATACAAGAAATGTAAATTTTATTAGGTGCACTTCCTAAGTCTGTTGAAGAAGGGAATTCCTTCATGGATCAGACCTGAAGTACCACAGCAGAACCTTTATTAAAGGCTTGGTTCATTAGAGTTCATAAATCATCAGTGGCTTCAATGTGTCTGACTAGTGCAATAGTGTAAGAGAGCTGTGGTAATTTAACTGAAGTATCTGACCTATATCAGAGCAGAGCCCCTTGCTCAAGAGACTACCCAATCAAATAAAACTACTTTAAGATGTGCTGTGTGATTTAGTCCAAAGAAATTAATGAGATCACTTGGAGCTGAAGTATTGAAAAGGCAATGAAACTATATTTCTCAAGTCCTCATCTCAAATGATTTCACTCTCCTGTAGAAGCATCAGAGGCAGCAAAGACAGGCCTACTTGACTGAACACATGACCTGAACCAACTTTCCAAAGACTGATTGTGCACACAGATGACACAAAGTCAATCTCCTAGCAATCCTGTTATAGCTGTAGAACACTGTGCAAATATTTAGGGGAAAAATGACAAAACCATATTAAGGATAATAAATATGCTTTCATTCCACTTCACAGTTGATAAATTATCAACAGCTTAACTTTTCCAGATAATGTGCCTATGCATGGGAAGCTTCACTAATTTTCAAGACTTTGTAGACTCACTCCTTGGCAGCAGCCTCCAGTTGCCTTCCCCTGAGAACCATAACTCAACAGGATAACTGTCATGACAGAGGACTAAAGGAGACTTTAAAATAAGTCATTAATTAATGAGTCCATGTGTGGCACAGTAAAAGCACTTTGTACAGTGACTGGAAGAAGAAATTATCTTTTTCTTGATGAAGCTTTTGCTCAATGGACTTACAAGGAATTAAATATTCAGGCCAATCATACTCCTGCATAGACCCTAAAGAGCATTATCTATGTCAAATACATAACTTATTGGATCAGACCAAATGGTTTACTCATGTGACTGGAATGTTCTGCTAATCTCTTCAATAGTCATATCCTATTTGAAGCAGATAATGTTTTTATTAACCAACAAAATGTTAATTGTAGTAGAAGACGTTCACCAAGCAATAAATATGTCGGAGATTAGATATAAAATATCTTTTATTTCCATATAAAAGCCATTGTTTAGATTTTCAAATAGCACTGCACCTGGTAAATGCATTTATATTATTTTATGTGCAATATTTCAAATTCTATTTGGCCTTTGGAAGAAATTGATTTCACATTCAAAATCAATCTGTTAGGTCAGATTATGTTGAGAAAGACAGCTGGGTGCCTACAATGTGCTAAGTACTCTACAGACAAGTCTCCTAACTGATCTTCTTCAGCAGCCCACCTTTTAAATAAGGCAATAGATTAGATACAGACGTAAAGAATATTGATAGATTGCAGATTTGGAGAAAAAGGCTAACTGCTTGCAATTTATTCTTTGCAACCACTTGAGAATATAGCTACCCAGAGGCAAGTTTAGTAGCACCCTAACTGTGAAGAAAATAATATACCTCATGATAGATAAATGAGATAATCATGATTTCTAATCAACAAGGGGGACCCCACTCAAGAAAATGAACATTTGTCAATGCAATCAGTACATGCAGCATGTCTATCAATACTTAGGGAACTAATGTTACAAAAACGTGAAATTAAGATGTAAACTTCTGAGAGATGGTAAGGAAACTACTGGCAGTGCAGCCTTAATCAAAAAAGATTATATGTATCACAGAGAAAGAATTTCTTTTAGATGTGTTTAACTTCTGTGTTCCCCCTATTCTTTCTGTCCTTTCACTTCTGCCTGTAAAGACAAGACAATCTCACATTCTGTAAGTGCAATTATTGATGCACTTTATTGATTTATGGAAATTTGAATATGGAGATGTTCTAAAGAAAAACATGGCAAGTAAATAAATTTGTTGTTTAAATAGTATGAAAAACATTAAATGCTAAGTATTTCTCACAAATAAAATTAATAAAATGTTCTTTTTCTTCACCTTTTTCATAATCTATACTTGCAAAACACTACATTAATTATATAATATGAGAAGAGTGACAGAAAGCTAAAAATATTTAATCAAGGGAAAAAAGGAAAAAATAAAATTATCAAAATAGTTTGTGGTTTGACCAGCATCAGATGTTAAAAACTGTTTTTTCTTTTGAGATGACAAAAAAAAAAAAATAGGTGTCAACTTTACCAATTGGAGCTCCTATTTAAATAAAGAATGCATTAAAACCCAAATATGTTTCTTTAATTTTTGATTTCTTTTCTGAATTTACTTTGCTTGCTCTTGTAACATTATGTCTACTTCTTCAGAAAACCAGTTTATGTGTGTTGAGGAAGTTATTTATTTTGTTAGTTAAAACCAATGGCTTTGTTTAAACCATGCTACTGGGATGTGAGGATATGTTTTTGTTAAATTTTTGTTACCAACAACAAAAAAACCCAGTTGTCATCAACCTTGATTTTTTTTGACAAGTGTTTCACTCATTGTAAAGGAGATATCAAAATAGTAGAAAGACTGATATTCCCTGACACTGAGACTTCCCCTAATTAAAATAGTGATAATTTATTTTTGACTAAAACACATTTACAGAAGTGAAAAGAAACTATCAGTTTTCAATGAATAGCTAAATGTAGACTTAAATTACTAGTGAACATAAAGTACCACAAATATGAAAAGCCATTCAGAATAGTATAAAACGTTTTTTTTTTCCCTAATAAAAACACATACAGACAAAACAGATATGAGTTCAACAATGAACATTATTATAATCACCTTCTGAGAGTATGATTAGAACACAAATACAATATAAAATTTTTAGCAGACTCTGAAACACCTTTTGGTCTTAAAGATAACAATTTGAATTGTAAATATAGGTATATTGTTGATTTGTATTTCCATGCATCCTTCTAGGCTACAGAGTGGAATAACACCTGTTAAGAAACAGACACTACTTAAAAGTAGAGTCCTTCTTATCCATCCATGCTGGAACTTGCTTCATTTCAGCATAGAAAACATTTTAAAGAGATTTTGGTATAGTACCAATTAAAAGAGTTGGAGAAAAGAATTTGGAAATATTTTAATCATTAAAGAAATGTCTTGTAACAGTAGAATACAGAAACTGGCTGATTATTCTCTCCTTTTGTCTTCCTATGATACATTATAATTGAAGTTTTGAGGGCTTATTAAAAATTTAATGCTCATTATGGCCTACCAAGAAACATTTTGCAGTCTGCATTATATAATATAGATGTTTTGTAGACTTTATGAAAATACGTGTAAAGAAAAGTTCTGGCCATTGAAAGGAGCTAAGCTATTCCTTTTCCCTTCTACATTTCTGAATCAACAAGCTTGCATGCAAGAATCAGATTGGAAGGGATAAGTTTATGTGCATGACAGTTACCTGTTTTCTTCAGCTACTTTAATTATAGTGGTAAAGTAAACATTACTTGTGTCTGTTCTGTCAGTTTTATCTACAACTGTTCACCAGCTTCATGAGGGAAGTAATGTAGGTATTTTATCTAGCCAATATCTACTAAAGAACTGTGATTACTGAATGAGTTGACACAAAGTAAATGAGAAGGAGTGACCTGAGAGAGAGCAGTAATAACTCAAAAAGTCCAGTGTTTCCTTTTTGATCATGTATGAATCCACTTCTGTGGTACTACGCCTAAGGGAGTTGAAAATAATCTAAAGTTTTCCATATTTTAGAGGAGTTCTGTGATCCAATTACTGAGTGATTACACATATTCTGAGATATATCTCAGGTATTGGAATAGCCTTTGATTAATAATTAGTTGGATCAGAGTTTTGTTGACTAACTAGTTCTTCACTTTCTGCGATCAGCAGCAGAATTCATAAGAGGGGCAGTGACCGTATGCTTCACACTACAGGGAATATCGATGGACTTACAGTAGTTATAGTGGTGGATGAGCAGAGTTAAAATACACATGCAGATAAAACCCACTCTTCCATCACAAACAAAGAAAGTAAAATAGGAAACAGGACTCTCACTCCTCACAGAGCTCCACAGTTGACCTATTGCAATTTTACTGTTCATTTCTCTGATGCCATCCAATGCAGAACATAAGTAAAGTTTGACAGAAGTTCAAGGGGCCTGGAGTTTAAATGTTTAAACAGTCTGTAAATTTCGTTAAATACACTGCAAAGAATGATTACACATAATTCAAAATCTAAATTGAAGGGATAATATCTTCTCATCTCCAGGATGCTCTTCAGCTGTGCATAGGCTGCATGCATGTTGAAGTGTAGTGAGTTATTTTAATTGCTTTTGACAAATTAAGATGCACTCTTTTATTGAGTCAGTTTACTACAGCAGATTGGCTGAAAATGACAGATGACATGATAATGATAGCTAAAAAATTAGGCATATGAGAAAGGTTCTTTAAAACATACCCTGTAACTACTTTGCATCACAGCAGCCTTTCTTGTCAATGTGAGCTTTATTAATCAACACAGACACAGAGAAACATCTTTAATAAAATAAAAGTATGGAAGATACCTGTTCCTCCAGAGCTCTATAGGTCTATTAAGAGGTAAAGAAGGAATATATTTTCTATTTTAAATGACAGCAGATAAACTATTCTCAATAGTTAAGTATGGTTAGGAGTCACCTTAACTGGAATCTCAACAGTCTGGTTACAGTAATTTCACGCCTATAAGGTGCACCATAGTATAAGGTGCACTTCAGGGCTGCCGGCAATTTTCCATAATTTGTCCATATATAAGGTGCACTGGCCTATAAGGTGCACTTTTTTTTGCAGTGAGGATCTGTGAGCAACAAAGTAACGAATTAGAAATGGATCACAGGGTTTAGTGGCAGGTGCTCCATTTGCAAACATTTTTCACAGATCAGCGTAGCCTTTAAATGCAGCCCCAGGCACCCTCCCCGTGCCCTGGGTCCTGGCATTCCATCTTGGCGCTGGCTGCCGTGGCTCTTGCAGCACACAGCCTGGCCACCGGCACTTGCGGCTCGCACTTCCGGGTTGGCAAAATACCAAACTTTGCCCATATATAAGGCACAGCAGAATATAAGGCGCACTTCCGGGTTTCAATCAAAATTTTAGTCAAAATGGTGTGCCTTATAGGCGTGAAACTACTGTACTGCTTATTCCTAGTTCTACCTAAAATTTGTCTGGAAATGCTAAGTGAAATCTAGAGGCATTCTGAAATTCTTTCATGTCAAAGCATTCTCTCTTCTTGTTATGATCTGACAAGAGGAATTTCAGATGTTCTTTCAGACAGGATGGGGTAAAGTCATGAAAGGAAAGGAAACAGGTCCTGTGCAAGCTTCTTAATATTATAAACAGAACAGAAAGAATAGAACTAGCTATTTGACCCAATTGCTCTTTGTCTCCTCATCTCTGGTAATATATATTTAAATACTTTTATATATGTAATATGTTGTGGTGGCTTAACCCCAGCAAGAGCCAAGCCCCACACAGGCACTTGCTTACTCTGCCACCAGTGGGATTAGGGGGAGAAAAGGAAGATTAAAATCTGGGAAACCCATAGGTTGGGATAATGGCAGTTTAATAATATCTATGTATGCTAGCAAAGTATAGCACTGCTTCCCATAGTCAGGCAGACGTTCCAGCCACCTCCAGGATAGCAGGGACCCATCATTCTCAGTAGCTATTTGAGAAGACAAATGTCATCACTCCAAACATCCCTCCCTTCCTCCTTCTTCCTTCATTGTATATCATTGTATATCCCAAGCATGATGTCATGAGGGATGACCCTCTGGTCAGTTTGGTGACCTGACCCAGCTGTGTCCCTCCCAACCTACCACACACCCTCGGTCTCCTCACCAGCCTGGCCATACCAACACAGAGAAAGCCTTGACTCTGTTTATGCCCTACTCAGCAATAACAAAAACATCTCTATCTGTGCTCAACACAAACCTCAACACTGGACACCATGAAGAAAACTAGCTCCACCCCAGCAAAAATCATCACATATATACACATATATATTTTCTTTTTAGCATTAGGAAACTATTAGAGAAGAATATTTATTGAAGCAAGAATTTCAAGAAGCTCAAGTGAATTAGATTTTTGAACAAAATGTAAATGAATCAAACATTCTCTAATTGTATATGTAGGAAAATGTGAGTTTAATCTAACAGACAAAATAATTTCTAGAGTAAATATGGGAAAGCTGATGTTGGAACAGTTATCTCACTTTCAGTTAATAAGAAACTTAAACACAGAAAAAGCATACCACAGCAGTTTATTTCCCTTCAGGTGAGTTTGGAAAGAAGACTGTGTGAGAAAGAGGTAAAATGATAAATCCTGCAGCCTTCTTGACTGAAACTAAACTCGAATGAAAAGCATAATCATTGAGCAGGTCAAATTACAAGCAGGCCTGATTGGTTAGGGACCAGACAGGGGAGTCTTGTTAAATCTTTCCAGGGTAGTGAGGTAGGTGACACAGCACTCAGACTGCTTAACCACAACAAAACCTCTTAGTATTTAAACATTAAATCACTTGGGGTGTTTCATGGGAAGGCTGAGAATTGTTCTGCTACTCAGTGACTTGGAATGCTAATGGATTCCTAGGAACTGATTTCCAGTGCACTAGCCTGATGAGAAGTTGCTCTGAAATTTAGTTGCTGAGTAGGTCTGGAAAGGATGTATGTGTAATGCTTATCACATAATAAATTGACGTGCTGAGTCATAGAAACCTATTATAAATCATACATATCAGGCACTTCTGCCCTAAGTGCCTTTGCCCTGTACTTGCTTTCCTCAATCTGTTCCATCATAGAATACCAGGTGGGAAGCAAAATTATCTGATCTTTCTTTGGCAAAAATCATAGTATAGACAAACTGGCCTAGTGCCTTGTTCAGTTTTAGTTGCTTAAGCTTTTTCATAAATTTTCTGAGTAAATCTTGTGCCTAAATAGTTTACAAAGAAATACATTTTCTGCAATTTTTGTGGAATATAGTGAACTGTGGTCTAAACAATATGAACGTTTTAATGCAGGTTTGAATGACTTGAGCAAAATTATCTATTCCTTGGAAATAATCCAGCCTTATCATATTTTTAAAAAATTGAGTGATAGTTTTTGTTAATAGCTTTTCTCAGACCCACCATATTTTCACTTTGTATTTCTGTCTTACATTTCAAGCAAAGTAACAGTCTCAGAGCCCAGCTGGTCTCATCCACCAAATGGGAGAAAAGGACATGGACCATAACTTTCCCAGTATAAAGAGGAGAACAAAGATCCAGTGACAATGTATGCAAACCAGGAATAAATTCAGGATCTTTCTGCCTGGCTGTGTGCTCCCAGCTTCCCAATCAAGAGATCAAGGGGATCATTTTACAGGAATCCAGTTTTGGGAGAAATAGAAACTTTTGCCACTCTGGCTGTTAAAAAAAAAGAAATAAAAAAAGTCTGGATTCAATACCTTTCTTTGGTCCTGCTGTTGATTAATAATAATTTTCTTCTGTAGACAACAAAAAAACCCCGAAACTGTGGAAACTGAATTTCTTTTTTCCTATTCTGGATAATTTTAATAACTCTTTAATAAAGACTAAAGAAAGACTATTTAGAAGGCTTTAAAAATCAGATGGCCATTCTGATGTGCTACATATTTTATTAATACTAATGATAAACAATCAACAACATAAATGTTTTAATCAACAAAAAAACCAGGTTCTTCAGTGAGAAGTGACTTGCACAAAATCACTCAGCTAGTTTGCTGTTGCATCCAGGCATAAACATAGGAATCATACAGGTAACCACCAGGAGCTGAGGGCATCTGCCTGAATTTCCAGTCTATGTATTATGCTAGTCTTTCTCTCAGCATCAGAATCATCATAACAGTGTTTCTGAACTAAAATTTTATCTTGTTTCTAGTCAGGAGCAAAACTTTCATTCACTTAAGCAGTACAAATAGCAGACTTGATTGTCCTAATCAAATTAGTTATAAGCACCAGAGTAGCACAATTTGACCTTCACATGTAAAGTGAATATATATGGACTTTCCACAGATAAATTAATTGGAAAAATGATTAAGAGGAAAAATGGACTTAGCATACTTACATCACCCCTGCATTATGCTAATACTGAATATTACAGTAGCAGTGGAAAGCTTACCTACCTTACATCACCCCCGCATTATGCTAATGCTTTTTGCTTCAGCAACATCAATCTGACGAGGCATTAATATGCTCTATCTCCGAAGTGATGTACAGTAGCACTGATGATATGTTAGTTTAAATCATTGTCAAAATGATACTGCTGTAATATTGCTATGTTCATGATTTGATCTAATGTATTGCTGGAGAAACACCATGCTGATTACATGCCAGTGTAATAGATCTTTATTTTCCTGTCACTGTGAGGATACAGTAGAATAATCCATGGAAAAAGAAGGAAGACAATCTGAATGAAAACAGCTCTTAGAGAAAAACTATTTTAAGTATTCATTTAAATGGTGTCTTCTTATTTAGCCACAGAGCATTTGAGAAAAATAATTTTGCCATAATCAAAGATAGAGACATAGAAGTTTCCTAAATTCTTTTTGCAAATAAAACAATAATGAATTAGACAAATAGTGTTAATTCACATTTTTATTGGTCTACAAAGCAGTCTAAGAGAGGATTAAAAGCACATGAGATAGAGTAGCAGAAACTGAGGTAGTTAAAGACTGACCCCCAAAGACATCTAACACATTGGCTCTTTGGACAGCACAAAGCACATGTAGTTGGTGTGCAGCTGGATAGCTAACGGCTGCCAAGAGACATTTCTCCTTACCCCCTAAACCAGTAAAACTCCAATAACTTGTCTCTCCCTGAGCTCTCAATAAAGTAAAACAGCAACATGTTGTGATTCTTCAAATGCATACATAAGCATGTGGGAGGAGGATTAACAAAGGTCTCTGGCTGCATTTGAAGTGAGTGGTTTGGAGACACTTTGAATTCCTCCAGGGAATGCTGACCTCAGAAAACCCTAAAGCTTTGGTATTTCTTTTTGCTGCCAAGGAGTCCAAGGGCTTCATATTCTTTGTAAAGGAAAGTTTAGAGACCTGAATGGCCTTTCTTGAGATGATATCCACACAAGTTTCCAATTCAGGAAAGTAAAACTCCCCGGAGCCCCAAAATTTGGGCGTTCTGAAATTCCTGTCTTCCCACGTCTGTATTTTTATAAGTAATTATCTGTCATGAACAACTTTTGTAATACCTTCTCAGAATACTTTTACCATCCCTGCTTGTCTAAAAAGGTTGAGCCAGATGAGCTCCCTGTGAATGTTCAATGTGCAAAAATCATTGAAAAAGTCTATGACTTACTACTGACACAGTCATCTGTAGTGGAGTCTGCCTTAAAATTCAGTGTGCTGCTTCTATCCTGCTGTAAGAGTCAATACCAAAATAATAATAAGAAAATGAAAAGTAGGTATGATTGCTTTTGCTGGTACAGCTCATCAGGAACTAGTCACAACCTCAAAAGCTGCTGAAGCTCTGGGAGGCCACAAGGTCAGACTTCATGGCAAGCTGAACTATTTAAAGTTAGTGACTTAAATTCCCCATTTTTATGCTTCTTTAAAAAAAAAAAAATCCAAATATGAGTCACTCTGTATAACAAAGTGTTTGGTAGAGAAAAGAAACTTTTTTCCTTTTTCCGGGCCTATTCCTGCTTGAGTATGTTTGGGTTTCTGCTCTCTGCAACAGTTTTCAATAGTCTTATGCCTTTACTGAAGCCTTGCTTTTATAGCAATATGTCACTGTACAGAATTTCATTTTAAAGTATCATGAGAGTCTAAAGATTCCATTCCTACTGTTACAGTCACTGCTATGGTGACCCATAACCCCAGCTAAAGCTATTTTAGACTTTCTTGTTCCCTTGTAGCCAGAATGAATAAGACCATTGATTGTGATACCTTTTAACTTCTTAATTAAACACCTATTTTTAAATCAGATCAAGAAGTATCTTTCTCTTCTATGGGGATGTTGAGGTGGTTGTCTCCTAGAGTAATTGCAAAATTCATAGGAAGACACTCTAAAGATTCAGGATGTGGGAATATTTCTATTTAGCAAGTAATCATCAATCACCTTCTGCTGTGCTTTTGGACGTGACATTTTCTATATGAGATGGGAAATTATTGTCTTCATAGTTTTGATATTGTACATTTTCAGGAACTTCCACAAAATTAGCAATGTTAGTGCCTAGTTACTAGACAGATTTGGGATAGATAATTATGCCTTTCTAACACAAAACTTAATTCTTAAGTTTCATCTATACACTTTTATTTGCTGGTCTGCTTAGTGCTCCTATAATTGCCTGGGTGGTTATTATGTTCCCTGCAAAAATGACCACCTGATAGCAACAAAAAATTCATACTAAATGTAATTCCATGAAGGTTTTACTTAAATTCTTTCTACTTCTGAGGCTTGGCTTAGATTACCTCAAACATGGAGTTCAGCCTAAAAACCATTTTAAAGCTGAGAATATTTTGCTTCCAACACTCTTGGCTTATATTTCTACAGTACAGTTCCAATACATTTCCCTATTTATAGAACATTAAAACCAATCAAAAATATGTCTTAGGAAAAATGTAAATAATTGACACAAGTAATAGTAAAATTTGCCATCTGCTAGGTTCTTCGGAAATGTCTAGGAAAAATTATCTAATATATTATTTTACAAATCTGTACTTATTCCTGAGATATGACTTCTGCTGTTTGAGAAATAGGATAAGGAAGAAGCAGGGAGTTTACACTCTTAGTATCACCTGCCTCATGTGCTGTCACATATTTGACTACTCAGCAGTACACACATCAGTGGGGATCCCAACACAGAGTCATGGGTTCATTTGATTTCTGCAATTCCTGCTGCTCACACAGGATGCAGTGACTAGAATAAAGCCTCACAAAAAACAGTATGCTGTGGATTAGCTATAAATCTAGCACTGTCGTTACTTGTGTATAACTTTCTTTATAACAAAACTGAGCAGACAGATTGGCAGTCTAGCAACAGGGCAGTAGGTTGTTACACAGAAATCCATGTGTCATGTGTTCCTCACTAAAACAAAGCTATTTATTCCCTCTATAGTCAAACAAGGAATTTATTAGTGGAAAACAATTACTTTAAAACTTGTCTCATGTGGCCAGCCTCCGTCTCTCGCACATTCACTGTGGAGTTTTTCTCTAGAGCAATCAATACCTTCATCTGCTTTCCCACTGCAAAATAGTAGATGCGTCTTCATACTTGGAAACTGAGTGTAACACTAAGCTTCTGTGTGCACAGTCCGTAGATGTTCCACCTACAACAAGAATGCAAACAAGAAAATCTTGACACTTGCATCCAGCCACAAATCTTTCAGGTAGATGCAGTCTGTGCAAAAAGAATGCTCTGATCAAAAAAACAAAAAGCAAACAAACAAACAAAAAAAGTGAGATGTCTCACATTATAGAACAAGAACAAGATCTCTTCAAGGTTTTTAAACATATATTCACTCTTTACCAGCTGCTGATAGTGTTTGCCTAAGGAAGAATTTAAGACCAGGACAAGTATGTAGTGATACTTCCCAAGTGTGTTCTCCATAATTTTATTCAGGGATTTACATTTGCATTTTTTTTTATTCAGGATTAAAAAGGTTTCAGTGAAATCTTCCTAGCCCTGAAGGGGTGAATGAATAATTATCAGAAAAAAAATTTTAAAATGAAGAAGAAAAATACTCCCCAAACATCCACATGTGCCCCTCAAAAACCTCCAAAACCAAACTGATCAACACCGAACAACCAGACACCCATGTTTATATAACAGAAAAGAAAGATTTCAGGGCAGAGTAAACCGAAATATTTTCACTATTTTTTAAAATAGGGAAGGAGAGAGGGGAAGGATCCAGAGGTTTCTGAATCCTCCATAGATTCTGTTTTTAGGGAAGAGTCCTTTCTGCATACAGCACCATTTTCCACAGTATGGGGAACAGCACTGGTCATTTGCTGCTTCCCTAATCCAACAGGCAGGAATAAGGAGTTGCAATAACTGAAAGAACTGAAAAAGCACACCACAAGAAAACCAAGAAGGGGTACTGATGTACTGGTGTAAAATAAAGAAATTTCCTTCTGTTTTTATGAGCCTAATGATAGCTATTTTACTCCTCAGCTGTCTTCTCCGTGTATGGAATATGATTCAAACTTTGAGGTCTTGGTGAAAAAAACCAGTATTTTTAAATTGCCAGTACATGTGGCTCACTTTTTTTTCCTGATGCTGGGTTTCTGAAGGAGGAATCTACAGGAAGCACATTATTCAAAGCAATATTCTACTGTTATTATAGGAAAGAGCCAAACCTAAATGCTTTCTCCAAGAAAACAAACAAAATTATACTCACAACAAGCAGGCATCTAATATGTTTGGTTATACGTAAAGATTTTCTTGCCAAGTTTTGTTTTCCTCCAGGAGACAACAAAATAATTGCTGAACATCAGCTTTCTAGTGCTGCTCAAACTTAAATATCCCTGCAACATGCTACTGTACAAACGATTTTGCAAACATTTGATGTATTTCTAAACATTAAAAAATCCTAATTAATCAAGGAGAATTTTGGATCAAAATGAGTGTAATTTAGAAAATGTATTTTTTATATGTATGTAGTTCCAGTTCTTTAAAAATACTTTCGTTTCAAATTAGTATATGCAAATGTTTGCTTTAATTAAAGTAGCATTATAGCTGTTTTCTGAAATTTTTGCAATGGTTGCTGCTTCAAATCTGCCCTTCCATACAGAGCACCAAGGGCATTTCAAGTTTATTGAGTGATCAGGCATTACAGGCTGATTTCAATACATATATTTTACCCTTGCAAGGGAAGACATTACTTCAATTAAATGATGCTCACTGTCCATACCATGCCACAGACCTTATATTTCTGTCAATGAATAATAATGTTTGGTGCAGGGTGGGTAATCTTCAGAGTTTTTTTCTAGTTAGTGCAATTGTTATCTAAAAAAAAAAACCAAAACCAATTCTTAAGTTCGGTTCAATAAAATTTTATGACTATCCTCGCTTGCCCTGCGGCTGCTCCTCTGCCTCTGGAGGCGAGGGGTGCTCCAGGCAGCCCTTGCTAAATTTGGTGTGCAGGGACATCTAGTGGCACAAGGATTGCACACCAGACTGGGTATTCGAGTGCCCGTGACCCCTTCCGGAGACCAGGGCAGGGGGCACCAAGCAAAGGGATGCGAGTCGTTAAGGGAAAGCAGGAGCCACTTGTACTGTTAGCTACAGATCTGCTCTCCCCGAGAAACACTCGCTAGGAAGGTAACAGGACAGAACCTTGCTAGCATTTAAACCTGTCGTGTTGCTCCAGTTTCTTGGATCAGTGAGCAAGTCAACACATGGCACTGCTGAGACTGCAATCCAGGAGTGATGCTATTTATTCTAGTGACAAGGGTCTGCTGTTCATTATTTTATGTCCTTTTCTACGCAGGTTCATATCATCAAAATAATTGAACAACTTCTCTGAATTAATTTTAAAATAAGACTAACATTTGTCATGCTCTGTTTTTCCTTTTTTTTTTTCTTTGGAGAAAAACATTGACTGTGAAATTACTTCCAAGGAGGCAAAGTTTGTTTATTACTCTCTGTTTGAATATATGTGTTACTAAACAATCGCACTACATGAAACATAAAGGGGTGATCCATTTATCCTTAGTTTGTCAAGGTAGAAACAGGTGAGAATTTGCTCCTTTGAAGCAGACTTTTAAGATAGTTCTGACTCCTCAAAGGCATTACTTGATTTTATGGGGAAAGAACAGAACTGTCATTTGTGGATGTCAGTGCTTGCAGACTTTCTACATCTGATTGCAGCTTGCTGCAAACAAACCTCACTGACATAAGGTGTCTTTCTGACTTTAGTGATAACCTGGTTTAAAATGAATACGGAACATACCCCGGGGCATCAGATTATGCTAAGCCTTTTCACTGTAGGAAATAGTAGGAACAAAAAAGGAAAAAAATAGACATAATATATATTCATGTGAGCATATCAAATATTTGGACAGATTTGGAAAAAAAATGTTCAGCAATGAAATATTCATTATAAGCACACAGAGAGAGTGCAAAAGAGAGAGAACACATATTTGTGTTATGACCAGCTCCTTTATGTGTACCAAATAATTTAGGCTGCATCAAAAGATACTACTAAAGATAGGATTTTGAAAGTCTGATTATATTATTAACATATTTTCCTTCTGCCATGCAAAATTTTCTGTAATCATAAAAGTTTCAGAATGTTAGAATGTAAAATTATAGGGAAAAAAAAGGAATGAAAATGGGAATAAGAGCCTGAAGAACCTGCATTCACTTCTTATAAATTTATTGTTTTACTGAGTTAAGAAAATCAAGAAAAAAAATAGTTTGGGTTTTTTTAAATTTTATTTTCCAATTGCAAAAAATATAATTGCCATTGTCCTGTAAAGATCAATTCTCATATTACATAGTAAAAGACTTCAAATCAAATTATTTCTGTCATCTCTGATTGTCACATTTTCAAAATGTTGATATTATTTGGGAAGACACATCAGAAATTATCTTCAAAACATTAATCATGAATACCAACTGCTGATAAACTTACAATGTTTAAAAACCCATAGTATCTTCAACTTCCAATATTTCGCTTTTTCTGTAACATTTCTGTGTGGGTTGTGCACAGACTGGTTTTTCAAAACAGGGGGTCCACAGAGGTGGCTCCTGTGAGAAGCTGCTGGAAGCTTCCAGCAGGTCTGGCAGCACCAATCCCTGATGGCTCTGAGGACGGACACACTGCTGACCAAAGCTGGGCCAATGAGAGATGACGGTAATGTCTGCGTGCTAACATATTTAAGAAGAAAGCAAAACAAAAGTTTTAATTCTAGCCAGAGAAGAGGAGGAGATAAGAATATGTGAGGGAAACAACACAGAAACACCAAGGTAAGTGCAGGAGGGGCAGGAGCTGCTCCAGGGGCCAAAATTTCTCTGCAGGGCGTGGTGAGACCATGGTGAGACAGCTCTGCCCCTGCAGCCCATGGGGATCCAGGGGGATGCAGAGATCCA
>VRYO01001463.1:54589635-54629369 GCA_009812075.1 Sialia sialis
TTTTTAAAAATCTGGGAAGATAGTTGAAGTTCAAAAAAAATTAAAGCCTGAGCCTTGAGATACTGCAGGTTAATATGATTGGATAATAAAATTCTCTTAAATATAAGAAAAATATTAACCTGAGGTACACTTCCTTGGGCTTTTTCTCAAGTATAGCTATTGTGCATTACACTATTTCCAAGATAATTAAAATCTTCTGTTAAATTTATGTTTGCTAATATGAGAGCCAGAGTTGGATGGGAAGGAGAAAATTGCATAATTCCAGTGCTGCTCCCTTTTATGTGAAAGGGAACTATTTTAGAGGGCTGCTGAGTGTAATCCTCTCTTGAAACACTTTCATTTGGACATCCTTAATTGCACTCAAACACTGTAAGCAGTTTCTACACTAAATTTTTGTGAACATGCAGTTTAATCATGATCTAACAGCCATAATCGATAGCTTAGACTAGCACATTAACAAAGACTAGCATGTTGACACGTTAAACATGAATATGCTCACTGCTTTTAATGCAAGCACCTAAAGAGAGCCACTGCAGGCCAAAGAGGTCAAGAAGACGTAGAGGTCTGTATTTCCACGGTATACACAGATCACCAGTATTGATCAGTTGCTGTCTTCCAACTCTGACTTTTACTCAAGATTGAGTAATAAGATGGATATACTAAAAATGGTATTTTTTTTCTGAAATCCTGGTGTTACTAATACCAGCTTAGCAATTTCACTTGTGTCATTAGATTGCTTTTCTTTGATTTTTTTCTCTTATCTTGAATGTCATTAATTTATGAACAGCCAATATCATAACTCATTATTTAATCTTGAATTCAGATCATTCATAATTAAGGCACCTACATCTGTACAGATTCCCACAGAGAGGGGAGAGTTTCATGAGAGGAACAAAAGTTTTGAAAACCAAAGTCACTTATTTACTAGGATAATTTCAGTGAGAATCTCAAGAAAATTTACTAGGATAACTTTAATGAGAATCCCAAAAAAACTGTACAAAAGAAGTGCACAATAAGATCTTGCCATAGTTCCTTGGGAAATCTGAGTTCCTTCTCAAGCTTGAATTACCATCACTCTCTGCAGAGCATGGGAAGATGCTAAAGGAGATAATGGGAGAGGATTATATCGATAATTTTTTATCATTTTTTTATTAGCAGCAGCAGAACTCTCTCTAAAGTATAGTAATTTCATGCCTATAAGGCGCACCCGAGTATAAGGCGCACTTCTGGGTTGTCAACAACTTTACGTACTTTTTCCATATATAAGGCGCAGCAGCCTATAAGGCACACTTTTTTTATTGCAGCAAGGATCCACTGCCAGCTCCCCCCACGCAGCTGCCGGCTCTCACTGCGGTTCTCGCGGCTCGCACTTCCAGATTGGCAAATTTCTGAACTTTTTCCATATATCAGGTGCACCGGCCTGAAAGGCACACTTCCGGGTTTTGATCAAAATTTCAGTCAAAAGGGTGCACCTTATACGCGGGAAATTACTGTAATCTGTCATCCCTTACCTTTCCTTTTCTTCCTTAGTAGCAGGAATGAGAGTTTTCTTCTTGCCTCCACAAAAATTTTAGAAGACACTACAGGTTATTTAAAATATTCCTGTCTCCTGACAGCCCTCTTCTGCCACTAAAAATTATTCCAACTTGTACCCTTTACTTTCCATTGTTCCCTACTAATTACTCTTATCACATTGGAAATCAGCTAATCTTCCTCCCACAACAGACATTGCCTGTGAATTTTCCCTCTGTAATTGATCAATTGTTGTAAGGACCTAAAAGAGATCACAAAAAAGGGGCAGTAAGGACTTCTGAATGTATTTCCAAGTCACAATAACTGATCAGAAGTAAGTAAATAAGATGTCGTCGTGCTGCCAAGACTGTAATCAATCAGAGGGAAAGTTAAGTAAGATGGAACCCATTAACAGGAAACCAAAGATTTATTTTCTAAGTAGGATGAGTACAAGAGTTAAATAAAAGTTCTATCTCATATACGCACACACATAAGTCTGCATAGGCTGCCCACATCAGACAAGGTATCCAATCCAGCTGTATTTAGCACCATGGTCTCAAGGGCACGGGACAAATGTTCTACCTGCCTGAGATGTCCAATCCCTGGATGGCAAAGTGACTTCAGCCTTTGGCAGTGATGAACATATTCATGGGTGTCCTTTCCACAAGAAGAGCTTCTGTCTTCACTATTTATTGGTGTCTATGCTAAAAATTCTGTGTAAGCCACCTGAGGCATAACCCAAGGCCAGTCTCTTGACTTTCTCATGTCTTAAGTGCCATAACCCATTGGTAGTAGTGTGATGCTTGTTATGAATTCTCATCAGGCCGAACAAAGACACCAGGCGTGTGTTGGAGAGCTCTTATATTTTCTTGTACTGTGACCTTTATTCTGGCAGCCAGTCCACTTCTTATACTCAAGAGATATTAGCTAACAATCTCTCAAATTCTTACAATACACTTTCACAAGAACAGTGGATGAAGAGCCCTTAATTTTTTATAGTACACTTTTATAAGTTCTTAATTCCCACAACAAACTCTCCCAAGGTGCTGGCTACAAAGCTACAACACACTTTTACATTTCCTTCATTCCCTCAATACATTTCAGTATGGAACAGGGGGTAGAATACGATGGTTGTGCATTGCTCAGGCAAGCGAAGTGGGGAGAGAAATACAGACAGAAAAGGGAGAGAGAGAACAAATAATATCATCAGTTGTTAAGGTGCCATATGGTCCTGCCACATGAATGGTCTGGAGCTAGGGCATTGAGACAAATAAAGTGAAAGAAGAAAACGAGAATACGGAGTCCAAATCCACTTCCCGGTGTACAGAAATCTCACAATCATAAGCTGCACCACGTGATAAGCCACACTTCCAGGTAACTGGGAAGACCATGGAATTTGTCCATAAATAAGCCACACGAGTGATAAGCCGCCCTTTTTATTTCTTTAGAGGCGAGGATCCATGTGCAACAAAGTAACAAGTTAGTAACAGAATCCCACGATAATGGGGTTTCCTGACAGGTGCTCAATTTGCAAAAGTTTTCACAGATCGGCGAAGCCTTTAAACACAGCCCCAGGAGCCCTCCCCGTGCCGCGGGCCCCGGCACTCCCGCACCCTGTGCTGGCTGCTGCAGCCCGCCATCAGGAAAGGAAAAAACCCAGCTCAGCTGCAAGCCCCACCGCCCGCAAAGGCGAAGCCCCACTCGGCAGCAAGGCCCACTGCCTGTGAGGGCAAAGCCCGGCTTGGTAGCAAGCCTTGCTTGGCAGCGGGGCCACTGCCCGCGAAGCCCTGTGAAGCCCTGCTCGGTGGCAATCCCTGCCTCCTGCAATGGCGAAGCCCAGATCAGTGGCAAGCCCCACTGCCTGCGAGGGCGAAGCCTGGCTCGGCAGCAAGCCCCGCTCAGCGGCGGGCCCACCGCCCATCAAGTCCGCTCTCCACCAGCCCCCCACCCAGCCACCCAGCCGTGGCTCCACGGTGGCTCCCCAGCTGGCCGGCTCGCACTTCCTCATTGGCATTTTGCCGGAATTTATCCATAAATAAGCTGCACCTGGTGATTAGCTGAACTTCCGTCCATAAATAAGCCGCACCTGGTGATTAGCCGAACTTCCGGGATCGGCTCGATTCTTCGGTGAATTAGGTGCGGCTTATCAGTGTGAAATTACTGTAGTTAATCTGGTACACGCCTCTTATGTAAACCAGATTTTTTTTTGTGCTGGTTTTTTCATGCATACAAAGCCAACTCTTTGTGTCTTCCTCCAGGGAGTGAGTCCAGGCAGAGGACTGAGTCTCAAGATGGAGCAGGAAGCTGACTCAGAAGAGTGTTGCCCCAGTTTAACAGGACGCTCTATTCCAATCCTACCTGTCCAGCTGTAACAGTGAGAATGTATGACAGAAAATACAAAGTCAATTGGCTGTTGGTAACTAAATCACCATCTTCTGGGGCCCTACCCGAGATGTACCTACCGTGGATAAAAAGCTGTTAGCACTTTATCTATGCATGTTTCCTTCCTAAATTATTAGAAAAATGTAGATATAGTCCACCTCTTTAGGGTAAGCCTTCTCCATAATAATCATCTGTGCTTTGTTAGTGATCCCAGGCCAGTAATTTAATGTGATATAGCTGGGCAGATATAGCCAAGGTCCCATTTAAATGATGCTTTTTTATAGACTTCACCCTATGACATTCCCTGCCTAATTAATATCATGTCCATGTAATATATCTTTAATTTACCTTCTTCCTCTTCACACAATGAACTATATCTGGAAGCATAGTAAGTGTCATAGGTGGTAGTTTGTTGCTTTTTAAAAAAAATAAATTCAAACAATATAGAGAGAGCCTTAACTTTTGTTCAGATTTTAGAGTGCAATGAATACACATGACTGAGAATAGATGTCAGTTCTTAAATAAGTAGTAGCACTGAAATTTATCCCAGGGTGCAGGCTACCACCTGGAAAAAGAAGAGCTAAAATATTTGTCCTTAGTTTTTCATAGGAGATGGAACTATTTGTCGTCTTTTGAATTCAGAGGCATAAGGGAAGTGTCAGAGAATTATGAATGTCCAGTTATCCCAGTCTGTTCAGTATATAAAATGATAACCTTTATCAAATACAGAGAAACAAATGATTGAAATATCAACAATATTAAAGGCGATGAAAAGCCATATCCTTGTAACCGATATTTTGGTACAGTCATATCGCCTGTAAAAATGAAGGAAAGGGTTAGACATCTATAATCTGATGGGTAGAAAAATGTTAGAAGGATAGAACAGGCAACAGTAAATCCTTAGATCAATGAATTTAATTTTTTTTTTTCTGTGACTAGCAGTCGTCTTACCATTTTTACCACCACTTCATCTTAATCCTTGCCTCTATTCACACACTCAGAATTATCTGCTTCTTCTTTAATGCTTCTCATCTATGCTGCAGTTATGTTTTTTCAACTGATTTTTTGTTTTCTTCTATTTCTTCATTCCTCATTTTTAATCAGTAGAACAACATAAAGAACAGAAGGCAGAAAAAAGTGATTCTGTTGGACTTAAGAAAAGGCACACCACATCAAGGTGAAATTCAGTGTTCTGTTCCTGTATACAAACAGATGTTGAGAAAAGAATATTGAAAGCATAATAACTCTATTCTCCAGCATTCTGTCATCATTAAATACTTCCAGTTCAAGAGATTACATTATCTCAACGTATTTTCCTTTTAGAACTGTAGAAGTTAGAACCATATATTCCTTAAACTTTACTATCTGTAGCAGGTTCTAAGACTGTATGAACAAATTTTCCCTTTTTTGTTGTGTTTTGGTTTGGTTTGGTTTTGGTTGGTTGCTTTTGTTTGGTTTTATTTAAGCCTGGCTTTGTACATTATTCATGTACAGAAAGAATAATTCACATGCTATATGGAAGCTAGAAAAAACAATGAGGAGACAGGGTTTCAGCTACTAAGATTAGGAAAAATCATGTGACTGTAACCTCTAGTCTCCTGATAGTTTCTTTGTTGGTTGTGATTTTGTTTTTTGTTCCTAAGATCTTTCTTACATTTTATATGTCTGTGAAAGAAATCTGAGGTTCAGCTGGCAAAACAGTTGCAGAAGTTTGTTCTTGCTATTTAAATCCATAAAAATTCTATCTCACATCTGTCTTAACATTCTTTCTCATTTCAGAAGGCAGTAACTGTTAATAGGCATCCATGACATGTGAGTAATCTCTTCTGAAATTAACCCTTTAAATTCACTGCAACATAAAATTACCATTTATAATAATTAACTCATGGTTATAATTTCATAAACTTCTGTTTTAATAAACTTTAGAAATTTTAATCTAACATTGATTAAATTATTTTAAAAATTCTGGCTTTTTTTTCATGGCAACAGGAAGTTTGTTTTGGTTCATCTACAGTACAACTACTCTGTTCATGCAGGAAAAAAGAGATTCTGTATTTCAGCACTCATAATAGTTTAAATGTTCCAAATTTGCAAGTATAGAAATTTAAGTGGAAATGAGTGTTTGTTCTTGTTTGCAGAACTTTACTTCATAAAAAGAAAAATAGAAAAAAACACAAAAAAGAAGCATCAGATACCAACGATGATGAAACAAAACCAGGTTAATTTTTTTTTTCTCTCAGTATAAATTAACTTCTTTTATGTGGAAATTTTTCTCCATTTTTAAGCATCAGACATCTTCAGTGCATTCTTTATTTTGAAATCTCTACTAGCAGAGACATCCCACAACCCAAAGGAACCATGCCACATTAATTTCCCAATTCTGAGATTTAAGAAACCTACAGATGGTGTTGAACCCAACTGTTTGTTTGAGGGAGCCCATAGTGACAAATGAAAACTTCAATTAGAAAATTCCAGACAAAGTAAGCTGAATTTCAAGGTTATGACTGCAGTTTTGTTGCAGTCCAAATGAATCTCATAGAAACTCTCAAATACTACCTTCCAATAGGTATAAAAAAATTATAATACAATTACATTTAATATGTTTTTAAGTCCCTAAGTTTGCAAGTATTAAAATTTATTTGAGACATGTTGCATTAATATTGCCACAGATACTTGACTGTTTTTATTTAATTACTCCACTTCTATTCACTTAAGACCTCCTGAGGACTCTCACTCCGCATGCTTTGCAGAGGATATAGTGATAATATATTTTAAAATCTCAGTAGTGACTACAGATAGTTTATAGGATTTGAAATTAATGATCTGAAACTGAAATTCTTAGGTCTAACCATGTTAATATTCATTCATACCTTTCATGCCATCATTAATGCAATGGAGCACAATCAAACAGATACCAAGCTTCTAAGATTCAACTCATGAAGAACTAACAAGAAAGTGAGACTTAGTCTCATTGGAAATGAAGAAACCTTGTGATGTCCTAATTAAAGTACTGCTGTTTCAAAGATGGTAAATAACACTGACCCAGGCAAGGATTAACACTTGCAAGGAACATCACCATCTCAAAAAGTCGCAAAAATCCATAAATAACTTATAGTAAAACATTTTATTCCTTCACAGGACAATGTTGCATTTAGGAAATACATGAAAGATGTATTTTTTACATCAATATTCAGAATACTTTCAAGAATTAAAGTGATCAAAAATGTAGGTAGATTGGTTTTTCTTTTCCCATAACCAATAATAAAAGGAAAGTTGTTAAGCTTAGTTATGTACTGAAAATAGTGTAAGCAGATTCTGGTGCTCCTTTAAGGTTTTGCTGAAGAGAGCATTTCAGGTCTGGTGCACATTAACCAGACTGACCAGATGACTGTGAAAAGATCCACTGATCAGAAAATTACTGAAGTATTTTTTGATTTACCAAAGATCTTTTTGTAATAATGGATTTCAGATCCCTAAAATATGATAAAATGTTTATTTCATGTTTTTCTTCCCATAAGTCAAGAAGCAAATCTTGTGACATTTCTATCTTGAACGCCTTGGGATAGGAATGAGGGATTGTTTCATGACACATCTTGGATATAGTTATGAAATTTTTAGACTAAGAAGACAGCTCAGTGCTCTTTGAAGAGTTCAATGAGATTGCAAATTCTTCCAGGTAGTGCTCTTAACATGTTAATGAACATACGTAAACAAGTTCATTAATTAATTATCAATATAAATGCCCCTAAATTGTAGGGAGGTGACTAGTCCCAGTCATTGTAAAGAGCTGAAAGAAAAAATATCAGCTAGGATGTACAAGTTCAAAATGTTCTTAAACCAGGAAATTATTTCAGTATCTCACAAACCAGTTTAATCCTCCTTTATTTTGTAGGTGAGAAAGTTCAACATTAATTTTTGACAGAAATAGCTTTTTCAGCAATAAGAATACTGCAGATTATTTCACCTGGGCAAATTTGGCAAGGACTTCAGTAGCAAGCCTGGTGGGTCAATTAAATGTAAGTGCTACAATGGACCTGTCCTTTGAGGGAGGAAATCTTATTGAAGAGCAATTTCTCCAATACAATGAAAATGGAAAATTGATTTACAGTCTAAATGTGTCAGTTCTTATAAATAGAGTTATAATGAGGGTCTACAGAATGTCAGATAAAGAAAGAGAGGCCTGAATGGGGGAATAGATAAGAGTTCAATATAAATGAAGTATAATTGTTCAATCAATAGTTTGCTTTAAAGGTTTAGGTAAGATTTCATTAGACATAGATCAAAAAGGTGTCTCTTTGTACAGAGAACAATGAACTGCAGGTTTATGGTGGGAAAACACTCACTCAGAAAAGAGTTAAAACTATTAAAAGCTACTAAAATGCACTGAAGCAGATCATCGTAATGAATAGTTTTTAACACCAGCTAAATAGTACCCTTTATCTTTCTTTCCCTCTCCCTCCCTGGCCTAATTCTGTGCCAGCAAAGGTAGCCACTGAGGTTGGTTGCTGCAAAAAGCTTTCCATTTCAGGTATTGTTGCAACATGGCAGGTGTCATTCTTTAGGTATGAAGCAGCTGCTGCTAAGATTAAAATTAATAAAATGAGTAGCATTATATTCAGGCTCAATGCACTGCATACAGATAGATATTTCCTTACAGGATCATTCCCCAAGTATTGATGCAAACATTTTGAACTGGTTTAAACAGCTTTCCTCCTGCTTTTAAGCGGTTCAGCAATCTAATCAGGGAGCAACAGCACTACTGCAATTTATAGCACACTTGAAAAAGCAAATAGTCACACAAATAACGGGAACAGACATGATTGCCCTCAATAAATACTCCAGGAATGAGCAGGGTAGTAAAATGCTCAGGAGGAAAAAACTTTTTAAACTAAAGGACAAGGTTGGCAATAGGCAATAAATAAATTTAGACTGGAAATTAAGAGATTGCTAACTATTAGAAGAGTCAGACTATGGAACAAACTCCCAGAGGGGGTAGTGAAGGAAAAATATCTACTATATTTAAACACACATACAAAAAATTTTGTGACACTATTGGAGAATATTAAAGAAACATAATAGAGAAAACTGGAGATTAGGCCACTTTGCCCAGATTCTTTGCAGCCTTATGTCACACTTTAACAAGCACAATGAAGAGATGAACAGCAATTCATAGGACCAATTTCCATCTCTTTCAGTTGGCTGGAAACGGTATTTTAACTAAGGAAAATTGCCATATTCATTGAATGTGTTGCATATAGTTTGAAAATCTGAAGTGATGAGTAATTTGATCTCATATGTCTATTTCCCATGTACACTCATCATATATTTCAGATCAGGATATGTAAATGAACTGAAGCTTATGCATAATGCTCTGGCTAGATTGTATGATTAATTGAGGGCATAAACCTCCATAGTCCCTCAAGAGCATCCCGGAAGCCCCCTAAGTATAGCATTGCTAAATCTCCATACCATTCTCTAAAAGAAATCAGCTGAAAGACATGTGTTCAAAATCCTGACACCAACTTAAGTCACCGCTGGAATATCCGGACTTGAAAGGAGTTTCCATTCCACTTGGAGCTTCTCAGTTTAATTGCATATCATGCTTTTCAATACTTTGAAGCAAGGTTTTGCCAACTGCACTGTACTGTGCTAGATTTACTTGTGTAAAAGTCAAACATTCCTTTTTAATTTATTTATGCTTCAGCACAAAATCCAAAAAATCAAAAAGAAAACCATAAGTGCCTACCAATTCAAATGTTTAATAGAAATACAGAAGTTTGAAAGATAGTGGTAGTCCATCAACAGAGGATTTTACTCCAAAATCAATTTCAATAGCAAAGGTACATCCAAACATGATAGATTAAAATCCAGCACTAATGAAATTATTATAATAGCTTTGCAGAAAAATGCCAATAAGTGATCTCAAAGCAATTTTGGTGCAATGAAGAGCACTGATATTGAAATGCTCATTGGCATTTCATTTAGAAACTTTTAAGACATAACTATGAGCCTGATTAGAAGGACAAGCAGCTAATAATTTTCTAATGAAATGAGACTGCATCTC
Source organism: Sialia sialis (assembly GCA_009812075.1). Lineage (NCBI taxonomy): Eukaryota > Metazoa > Chordata > Aves > Passeriformes > Turdidae > Sialia > Sialia sialis. The sequence continues at coordinate 54,599,594 of VRYO01001463.1, forward strand.
TCCATCTGTATCCTTGCAGTCTATGTACTTGACCTTCTTTCTTGAAATTTCTCTCAAACCCACAGATACTTATCCTGGAAAGAAAGGAAAGGGAGATTGTTCTTGAATTACTGCTTCTAAAAGCCACATTCTTTTGGTCAAGTACAGCAGTCTAATGGTCCCTTATACCTTTGAAAACCCTTGAATGGATTTCATACCTGGCAAAGACACTATGATGACTGCACAGATTATTTGTGGTGAAAAAAAATAAAAGCTGAACCTGTACCAAGGAAGAGGATAAAAATAATCATTCCAGTGGGAAGAGAGGTAGTCTGTCCAGTCACTCAAAAGGAAACTATTAGGCTGAGATTTTCAAGACTAAGGACTTCCTGTTATAAATAAAAAGGTGGTGATGAGGAAAGTTAACATTTCCTTTGTTCTGTAAAATAGGATATACATGATCACCACTCACAGAGTGCTGATCACAGAAACACTTCTCAGAACTCAAGTATTTACTTTAGTTGGTGAATAAGCTAACAAGTAAGCTATGAAGCTGTTGTCTTTTTTTCTTTCTTCCATCTGTTCTGATTCTTATATTTTACTATATTACAATTATATATCAGAATCAAAGGAGAACAATATTACCTGGAGCAGCCCAGATGGTATTGCCATTGCAGGGCAATGAAAATCTCTGAGTTTTGGGACCATTTGGACTGAATTTTTCCATTTAGTAAATATCTAATCATCAGACGACTTAAAAGATATGTATGTAAAAGATAGATTATCATGATAATTCAAAACTTTAAACCCATTAAAGAGTTTTGCATTAATTTTTAAATGGTTTCTGTCAGTTTTAAGATAAGCAGTCTATTTTTGAGAGCTCCTATCCTGTGCATTACTAGATACAATCCCTTGTATTAGTTAGAACATGGAGGTTCTCTGTCACTACAGTTCTTCTCAGCAGAAGAAAATTGTTTCTAAGATTCTGAGAATGTGGAATTTGAGGTTTATTTTAAAACTCAGACTTGAAGTCAAAGTCAAATAGAAATAGGCTTAACAAAGTTTAAGTAGTGGCAAGAAAATGAAAGAGTATGGAAAACTAGGATTAAGATGAATTGTTTTATTTTATCAACCATAGCTTTAAACTTATCATATGCAAACATTTTTACATTAGGATTTAGAGTTTTTAAATCCTTTCTAGATCTTTTCACTTAGGCTAGTCTCTTGTCATGTAGTTGCTCAGTGCTTAACCAAATAACCTGGGTAGAAAACATGATCAGGCTGAATATAATTGGAATATTTTCTTAATTAGAAAAGGATACTAGTTTAAACTCTGGGAAAATACTGAACCTTTATCTCCCACCAACCTTGGTGACAGCCTAATTTCCAAAATTGCTGAGTTCTGTTAGATGTTGTCTGTTCGATCACTGCCATTTTGGGGTGTCTTGACTATTAGATGTCCTTGGAGCAATCTGTTGATCAGACAAAATATTCAAGTATTGCTCTTTAGAGGAACAGGAATACCTCTTTAAAAGTCTGAGCATTTTCCAGGGTTAGGTGAGCTCTGAGAAGTGCTTATGAGAAAATTTATTTTTCTTAACAGTGGCAACTTTATAGTCACTTGTACTAAAGGATGTGCTAGAATTATTTAAATGGCATCATCAGAAAAATCATACAAGACATTTATTAGTCAGTCTGCCAGGTGCTTGCTCCAAACACATAGATGTAATCCCCACCTGCGTAGAATTTCTGAGAACTTGTTAACAAAAATAAAGACGAGCTGTGTCTCTAATTAGGCTGTATTGTGGATATGTAAAAACAAACTACAACAATTTAGCAACTAAAGAATGATTTTTGTTTTGACACTGCACATTACTAGGAAGAACATCTGTGTATCTAATTTTCTGCAATGAGCAGTTAATGGCTAAAACATAAATCATCTAATTAAAAAAAAAGTGATAATGATTATAGTACTTGGCTTCCAACTTATTTCAATCATTCTTTAGAATTTTTTCTCCTTCAATACTGATTACAAAGGTGCACTATATTGCTGCTGAGTTATAATCACTTTAGCATTTTTAGTATTTAATAACAGTTTCTGTATTCATTTCAGTTTGTGATGATGATCCCAGCATGTTATAATAATTTGCATCACAGTTCTAAATGAGAATTGATTTTGTTTGCATGGGTAATCTCTCAGCAATTCCCCTTAATTTCAAGATGAATGTGTTTTTCAATTTTTCCAATTATGTAAAAAACAAATAAACAGGCCCCCTCCCCCTCTGTGGAATCTCTCAGAGTTCCTAAGATCTTTATATCAAACTGTTTTCAATTAAGTATCTTTAACTCTGTGGGAGATTATTAAGAACCAGCAGGACTCACTGAGGCTGTGGAGTCTCTTTCCTCAGGGATTTAAAAAATTTGGTTAGACACAGTCCTGGTCAACCTGCTCCTGCTTTGAAATATATATACAATAGGCTGCCTCAAGACCTCCCACTCAAACTGAATCTTTCCATAACTTTATGAAAACAATCTTTAATCCAAAATTTACAGGGAAGCAATTTGCACAATTCAGTCAAATTGGCATACATTTTAAAATATCCACATTTTTAAAGTCAATGCCACATTTGTGCATGTGTGTTTTTGCATATATGCATACACGTATATACATTTCTTTCTATCAATACATGTATTTGTACATGTTATGCTATGTTAAAACACCCCTTTTCATAGTCTGGATTTCAGTGCTTAATACACTGGTATTTTTGAAAAATTCTTGATATTTGTATTTGATTTTCAGTTCATTTTAATTATATTTCAGTGTGGTTTAATTAATGTGGTCATTATCATCATCATCATCAAAAGTAAAGGCTGACACAATGAATATTGAAACTAGAGCTTGTTGTCAAATGAATAGTTTTGATTAAGAAACATAAATAGCCTATCTGAAAATAATAATATTTTATTTTCTTTAGAAAAATAGTTTATTGAATTTCTTCTTGTTTTTAAGCTTTTGACTTCTTAGTTATTCTAAATAAAATTATCAAGAAATTTCTGGTTCAAATAATGTCTGTATAAATGGAATATAAAAATATGATATATACATAGTTACAGCTGCTGGTGTATTTATTGAAAACCAAATATGACTCATTTGTACAACTAATTATAGAGAAAATAATGTTTTTGTGGCAAATTTCATCCTATAACCATCTGTTACATATTTCAAAACAGGTTTTAAATCCAGAAGGTGCTTTTACTTGGAATGATGACAAATGAATCTGTATCTTTATTAGAGGACATATAAATTGCATTAAAGCCATAATACATTAGAATATCATATCATTTCAAACTTTTCTTTCTTGCTTGCATAAAATCCCTAATGACTTTAAATACATTTAGAACCAAAATACCTCTGGAAATCACACCCAGCACATATCATACAATATACAGTATTGAAAACACAATCTGTTCCTAGAAATTGTCATATGAAATACTTCCTAAAAATTGATTTTGAACTACCAGAATATATATTTTACATAAAGTGAAGCTCTTAATGAATGTCTCAGTTCGGAGCAGTTTTATTCTTCCAAAAGATTTTTATTTTTAAAAAAGTGTATTCCATCCTTCACTGAAGTCAGCCTTTCCATCTTCCCTGGAGATGATTGTTATGTTTAGGGATGAAATGACACTTGTGCCTGTCAAACTATCTGATTCAGCATGTAATATTCAATGTAATCCATCTGCTGTCTGTAGGACAGCACTTTCATTACTTTCTCTCTTCTTTCTTTTATTAACAACTAAACAATAATACAAATCCATTTTGAAAGAATTGGCTACCTGGGATACATTTTGCACAGTTTTTCCAGATAAGGCTCTGATTTCAGGCTGGAACTTTCCCAGCTTTATGCTGATGAAGATACTGTGCTCCTCAGATAGTGAACCTGTACTGTCCTGTTTTGTTCTAGAGGTAATTTCCAGCTCAAGATCTTTGGAGGGAGGCCAGGGAGGAAAACTCAAAGACGTGAAGATTATTTTAAATGTTAGAGGTAATCATATTCTGCTTAACTTGCAAAACCATGTTCTTAAAAAAGTGTTAAGACATATTTAATTTAAAAGTGGAAGAGAGAATCCTACTTGAGCCTGATAAGGCCTGAAGTCTTTATCAGCTACATTGCTGGTAGAGAGCTCTGAAGAGGATCCAACTGCATAACTGTGAACTGGACTCTTGGCAGCTGTGCCACATTTGTCAGGCACCTGCAGAATTAGTCCAGGCAGCATAGCTAGAATCAAATGAATGCTGCAGAGATTACATTTTGTCCTGTTCTGCTCTAAACATCCTCTTAGCATTTCAAGTACATTGATCCTATATTCTAGAGAGTCTACTTTCCTTCTTATTCAAGATAAATTTAAGGAAAAAAATCTAGGTACAGATTTTAATGCAAGATGAATTATTGAATTTAGCACCTAAAACATTAACGTTTGATAAAGCTTCAAAAGAATTTAAACTATGTGGCCGAAGGGCTTCAGGATAATAATAAATAAATCTATGCCACAAACCTATGGTCTGGTCCATCTACTTTCTTACTCCAATCTCAAAAGAAGACATAGGTCTTCTCACACAGCTGTTATATCCATATATTTTAATTTTTTTGCCATGTCCTTTACCCCGTCCTTCGTGGAATAGAGTAAACACTTAGACATGCTCATGTCCAGGCCCCCTCATCTACCATTAGAAGTTAACTCTGTAACAGGTTCTCCAGGGCCCTTTCTGCATCCCTGCTAGCAACATGAGAAAAGCAAGAATAACGCTAAGGATTTAAACTTAGAGACTATCAAGTAGGAATAAACAGTTGAATGGTCTTAATATACAGACCAGAGTCTGTGTTAAGATGAAAGCAAAAATTAATGGAAATTTTCTTTTTGACTTGATGAAATGCTTTTTCTACCTCAATGGCGCTACATTAGTTCCATTCACCACAACCTCCTTTGATTGTGGGGTTTGGGAGAAAGGCTTTCTTCTATTTTCCTATAATTTCCACTATTCATCCTTTAGTTAATTCATGCACTAACCTTCTGACAAGACAGCTAGATTTAAAAAAAAAATTAATTTAGACACTGATCAACTGAATGGAATCTAAAGCATTGTATTGGCACTGCACCAAAGAGCATCAACTGAGAAATTGCATAAATAAAACTTTTGGAAATAAAAACATTCCATCACAATTCATCTAGAATTACTCTGGGTTTTTAAAGGACAATTGCATGCAAGAAAAAAAAGAAAGATAGGAAAAAATTCTCAGAGATAATAATCCCATGATCTCCGAAAAAGATTAATGAATGTGGAAAACAATCACAAAACTTCACAAAAATTTTGGTAAAAATTGTCTAATAAAGGAAATATAGGAAAATAAAAGTCAATCTATACTTGATTTAGCATATATACTTATTGTTTAATCTCTTGCATTTAGAAAAAAATTGTTCTTTGTAAATTCCAGTCCCCTCTATGTCCATAAAAATTTTGTAGTTAGGGAGGCAAGCACCAGTTTTATTCATCATTAGGCTTCAATCTCTTTGAGACACTTTTGCAATTTTAAGATCACAAACAGAATATCATGAGGCAATTTGGCAAAAATAAAAAAAGGCATCATTTGTAATACTTTCATAAGGAAGTGTTATAAAAGTAAATTGTTCCAAGGATGCTGAGAAGAGTCTACATTTACACAGAAAAAATGAAATAAATGCACCACTTTTGTGTGGTACAAATTTTCATTGTTTAATAATAAACGCTGCTGTTACTATTATTATTATCTTGTTAGTCTTTGTTCACTTAAGGAGTATACGCAAAGCAAAGTGGACAATAATAATTTCCCCAAACTCTAACCATGTCTTCAGTATAGCTTGCAATCCTTTTGAGACTGACATCACTGCTATGAAAAACTACTAAATGTGGCAGTTGTCACTTATCTCACATAGATAAAGAAAAGAGAGAGGAAGAGAGAAGGAGTGAAAAGTTTTTGGCTTAGGATTGTGTTCTATTCTATTATATTATATTCCATTCCATTCCATTCCATTCTCACACACTCTGGGAAGTTACATCTATGTCCTTGGCACAGAGGCACACAGTTGCAGAGAAAACTAACTGTTGTGGTGTGCTTATATTAAATGGTTTGGTCCCTTCCTGGGTTGGTGGATCATCCCTGGCTTGTACCCTCCTATCCTGTTGCCAATCTTACTTTGACCTCACCCCTTGTTCTGGAATGTTCTCTGCCTGTCATTTTACCCAGTTTTCAACCCTCCCTTATGCCGCTCCCTCCCTGGGCCATCCCTTTGGAAATCCCCTAATCTTCCATGGTCCATTGGCCTACATGACCTGTTTTCCTCCTCCTACTCTCCCCCTTGGATTGTGAAATGGTAACCCCACCTTTCACTTCTCCCTTACCCTCTCCTGCTTGGTTGTAAGTTGGTACCCACCCCTTAGACTCCCTAATTTAAATGGCAGTGCACACCTCTATTTGGCGTCTTTGGTTCCTGGACCCTACAGGGATCCTGGAACCCATACAAAAGGTCTCCTTCTCTTCCTTTGCTGTACTTTGCACCTGGACTATCCTGCTCCCAAGGATTGTCCCATTCACGGTGAGTGCCCTGCGAGAGCTAGCTGGCTCTGGAATCACATCAACAAACAAGGCTGGGGAAGGTTCTGGAATGCAACACCTATGAGGAGTGACTGAGGGAGCTGGGGTTGTTCAGACTGGAGAAAGGAGGCTCAGGGGAGAGACCTCGTTGCTCTGTGCAGTAACTTGACAGGAGGCTGTAGTGAGATAGTGGTCAGCTTCTTTCTTAGGGAGCTATTTGTAGGACAAAGGGAAATGGCACATCAAGTTGAGGAGAGGAGAGGAGGTTTAGGTTGGGTATTAGGAAGAATTTCTTCACTGAAAGAGTAGTAAAGCATTGGAAGAGGTTCCCAGTGAGGTGGCAGAGTCACCATCCCTGTGTTTAACAGTTTGTAAAAAACAGTGGATGTAGAACTTTATAATGTTTCAGTGGGTATAGTGGTATGAAGTCAAAGGTTATGATTATGTGGGGATTTTTTCCAGTCTTAATAATTCTGTGATTCTATGAAAAGTGCTGAGCCTAAGGGAGACCCAATGACGTGCAAGACAGGCCTTTATTTTAGAAATGCAACATAAACAAGGACAAAGTTGGAAACCTAGGTAAGAGTTTTGGGAACATTTGTTTCACTGAAATTCCTAGAAAATCTCAATGGAGCCGCTGAAAATTAAAATTACAATCATAGAGAGTGTTTTTTCTAAAGTTCAATTGGCACATAATTTTTAAAGCCAGGTTTGAGAAGGTGTTTATCTGGAAAGAGACAGAGATTTTGTGCATTCCTAGGACTAATACAAGAGTTGTATGCTTGAAATGTTATGAACACATGCTAAGTGCATTGGTGCAGTTTTGATAAGTATATCTCACTGGACTGATTTAAAAAAAAATACAGCCCCCTCCCCCCCCCCGTCAGATTAGTCCAATTAAGAAAATCCAATATCAGATGATCTCATCTTTACAACTGCACAAAATATGCAATCTAGATTTTCCTATACTGTATGTGTATGCGTGAGTGACTACACATGCAAAAATTTTGCACTTGGAATATACCCTTTCAGTGTTCTTTCAAAGAGGATCTCCTTCCATCTCTTAAAACATTTTTTATGTTCAACAATGTATGCCATAAACACTTAATGACTTTCTTTTTCTCCCTTAGCTGCCATTAATACTAGCATTAACATTCTTCAACAGAAAAGTTTAATTGAACAGATCTTATTTTAGGAGTGTCTGTATGCTCACCTGAGGATACCTTCATTTATTTTCATAAATACTGTGCAGTGCATCTACAGGATAACTAGAAGGTTACTTTTTTTTTCCAGCAAGTGGATAAAATGAATTATTAAAGGACATAAAAGCCTGAGTTCTGAAATCAAATATTTATGTGTATTTAAAATATTACAAGTTCAATTGACAATTGAACTCCTGTATAGAAAAAAAAAAAAAATGTTCACCAGAACATTATGTCCTATGGCTCTATCTCCCAACAATTTTAGCTGCAATATTTCTTATTAAAGTGATACCTGTCATAAGCATTTTTCCCTATCTGTTTAAAACTTCAACAAGGAAATATTTAAACAGGAAATTTATTTAATTATGCCTTTCACAGTCATTTCTCAGAAGGGGAAAAAAGAATGTGCTGTAAGCTTCTCTTTACTCCACAAGATGGAGCTCAATGCCTGTACTACAGTTCTGCAACACCTTGAGAGGTGGCTTTTGTCCTTTTGCCATTCTCTTATGGGAATATGCAACAACCAGAGTAAGTGTGATGCTATTGTCCTCTATTTATAGATGGCAGAAATGTCTGCAGAAAACAGTGTTGTGATCCTACAGTGATGTATCCAAGCCTACACTTTATAAAACTAGGATTGAAAGATAAAATGCTGTTTATTGGAGTAGCAATATATTACTAACCAGATGACATTTAGATCCAGAGTCTAGCACTTCTTCAATAGAACAACACAATGATTTGCCATACAGGGAGTTTTATGCTGAGTAAACATAATGATTGCATCTTTGATACAAAAAAAGAACTTGACTCTGCACATAAAACTGAAGTCCTGAATATGGATTATGTCCTCTAACATATATCAACTAGAGTTTTTCTCTGAATGTCATGTCTCATTAAGATACACTCAAGTGTTACCTTGTTCTGCATACACAAATCAAAGTGTTCTTTCACAGCAATACCTGAGAACCATGGAAGCACATTTGGCTGGAAATGACCTGTAGAGTTTATCTAGTCCACCTGCTACAGCAAATTAGATCAGGGACAATTTCATGTAGTTCTGGTTATTTTTGATAATGTGCCCAGCTTTCTGAAAAGTGATGACAATCTGTAATCCTGACTGTTCAGTAAAAAATACGAGCTTTGTACTTCCAGTATTTGAATGTAGCTTTTCAGTGGAAATATCTACCTTTTTGTTACAGGGTGAAGTTTTGGTGCACTGTGGATTGCTGATCACGTGTAAAATGAGTGAAGCAGATCAAACTGAGATGGAATGCTTCTAGATTTCATTAAAGGACACATCTAAAAGCCTCTCCAATGATGTATGCAGCTCTGGTACCTCTTCGGTGCAAAGAATCACAGAGACAAGACGGTTTTTAGCCTTGACAGTTATGTCAGAACAGCTTTAGAACCCAGAAACCTCATTCAACTGACATACAACTAAAGCAGCTTCATTCAACATTTCAAGTAATTTTGCAGGTTTGATTTGCCTTCAGAGAACTTTCATGCATTCTTAGTCATTGGATTACCAATTACTTTTGCTTCTGTGAGCACAGTGGGTGAGATCCCGAAAAATCCAATTTCAGAAGTACGGAAAAAAGTAAACTGTCAATGTTTTCTTTTCCAAAAGCTTTTGATGGCTCACAGATGCTGCAGTAATGCTACCTATTCCACAATATTTTTGTACATTTCTCACATTATCCACATCCATACTCAGAATGAATATATCATACAAACTTCTCACACTGTAGTACTATATCCACCACTCCTATATTTCTACAGACTCAAGATACTTAGGGGTTTTTTCTGTTTTTCTTTGTTGTTCTCCTTCTCAAACTAGTACAAATCCAGATTCCTACACCTCTATTTTTTTCAACCAGCTCTCTGAAATACTCCTTAACAAGTGCCATCCTGCACATCTGTTATTCCCATCATACTTATCTATCCTCCTCAAAACCTTCACCACTCATGGGCTGTTAATGTCATTTCTATGACCATTTCTATTGTTGCCCTTTTCCATTCTCTGGGACATTTCCTCCATCCTTAGAATAAAATATAATAAAATGGAACAAAAACACAGCCGTTCAGAGCGCTTTTACTGACATAAAACCTTCTGATTTATGAAAACCTGAAATATTTTATCTTTTCGTTTCATCTACTCACTGTAGAGCAGACCAGGTTGCTGGTACTGGTACACTCCCCTCATCATTCCCTGCAAACCCTCTCAATTCTCCTTTCATTTTCAGAAGGAAAAAGAGGAAGTCTCCTCTATTCTTTACAGATGCTACCGTGTCTTATCACTGCCAATCATCTCACTATACTTCAGCTTTCCTCTCTAATTTCAGCCTCAATCTCTCTGCTTCCCTCAGCATCCTGCACTTTTCCTTGGCTTTTTTTGTTAAATGATCCATTTGATCACTTTCACTTCCTTTGCCCTGATGCTTTACTTCAGCTCTCTGACTTGCCAAAATGTTCATCCTTTACAGTTCATACTTTCATTAAGCATCTCCCTTTTCCTGTCTGACTTTTCTCTTGCTGTGTTTTTCTCATTTTAGCTACCAGCTATTCTGTCTCATCACTGATCATCGGGCTTCACCATCTTCCCTTGTGACATTGAAAGCAGTTCCTTTTGACAGCACCAATATGTGCCTTATGATTACATCCTGCTGTATTTTTCTTTTTCATTTCCTGGGATGGCACTGGTGGGCATTTTTTGAATATATCTATTCATTTACATTCTTCAAAAGAGGCACCCTCTTTTAGCCCCAGAGTTGAGAAAAGGGTGTGTTCACTTGGAATACATGGAACTTTTTTCAATTTCTTATTTTTATTTTATATACATCATTCTCTTCCCTTTTCCTTAGATGCCAGATTCTGGAAAGAGTGATACTTTCAATCCAAATGAGAAATATTTTGCAGACAATTGTTTACAGCTTCTAGCCTTGATTTTTGCATTATATTATGGTGAAAAGATTATTAGATCAAATAAATAAAGTTTTCTTCAGACTCAGGAGAGATGTCACTTTGTGGATTACACAGCATTTTTTTCCTGACTTTCTCACACCCACAGTGATATATTTAATTTCCAAATGCTAAGTTGAATAACCCTGAAATGTACATGGAGATATAGTCTATAAATAAAACCAACATACCACAGACTACATTGCTCTGTTTTACTTCATGAAGTGCTTAATTAAATAATTAGAATTTTCCCATAGAAAATGAGAAATCTGTGTGCATAATAACTCAAGAGAGAAAGGAAATAAATGAAAGGCTCATTTGTGCATAATGGGATAAAAGGAAGTCCTGAACTGAGTAATACTGTCCTTAGATTCCTAATTCTCAGGCAACATTATAGTGAGCTAGGCTCCGTTCAACTAACTGCACTAAGTGGGTGCCATAAAGTGAAGAAGTCAAATTCTTTTTGTCAATCTGACAGTTCACTTTTGAGACTGCAAACTTCTTCCAAACTGAGAAATTCATCAAAAGACATAGTTGAAGTGGTGTCTGATTGCTTCCATGTGTGGTTAATAAAAGAAAAAATTATATTATGGACATTGAAAAATAAGAACAGGGATCCATTATCTTATGATGAGAACTGGAGTAGACTGAGTCATCTAGTCAACGAGGGCTCATGTGCTACTGCTGCTTCACTTCACCTGCCTAAGTAGCATTTGATACCGTTCATACTGTCACATAGCTGGCATATTTGCTTGCTGTAGGAAGCCTTGAATAAAAGGGGAAAATAGATTTTAGTATTTCAAGATAGTCCAAGTATCCTTTTAATACATTATATCCATGTTTTAAAGTGAATGGAATATGGACTTATTCAACAGAACAAGTCAGAAAAAAATTATTTAAGAAAGTAGTAAATTAAGCCCATATCTGTCCCCATTGTATTGCTTACCTTAACGGCTGCAAAGCTCTAATGATGTGTGTAGTATGACTGTGCATTGTTATCTGGATTAGTCGCTTTTCTTGTAGTCATAATAAAACCTAGAGTTCCAAATAGTGGCAGAATGAATTTTTTTTTCATTATTTTTCTTTCTTGAATTAATTGGTTTTTTTGTGATTTTTTCCCCTCAAAGTCTAGGAGCATCAGAAAATGGAATAAAGTGGTTTGAAATGGCTTGTTTGCAATTCTTGGTATTTCACACATTACTAAATACAAATTGTTTTTTGACATTTCTTGTTACAAACAAAGATTCTCAACTCTATGGCAAAGATATTAGTCATGAGTACAATTAGGTATCTCTTAAATGGAAGAAGGCTTGTTTAGAGGCAACTCAGTAACAGATATGTTCTCATCTCACATTCCTGCAGCAAACTCCAACTTGTCTTTATTTCATTTCATATTCACCAAAGCAAAATTAACAAGCAAAAGATGCCTTTGACAGTATATCTTAGCTCTAGTTCATACCTAGGCAGTGCAGTGAAAAGCTGTATTAGGCACAGGACTGAACAGGTGTCACTTCAGTCCTTTCTCTCAGAAACGCAGTTAGTTTTTGTTTTTCCTGAAGTATTGATCACATCTGTTACTGCACTCATGCGAAACACTGACTTGGTGGAAAGAGTGGAGGAAGACACAGGAGAGGAAGAAGCAGAGGGTGCAGTCCTTACTGCAGGGGCCTCAGCTTTACAGAGATACACCACTATTATGGTGTTTTAACAGCATGACAGTTCCCCACCCTTTTTCACCCAATAAGATGTCTCAGAATTACGGTAATTTCACAATTATAAGCCACACCTGATTATAAGCCACACCTCCCAGTAGCCGGATAGATCACGGGATTTGTCCATATATATGCCACACCTGAATATAAGCCGCACTTTCCCTCCACCCCCCTATGCGAGGATCCATGTGTAACAACGTAACAAATTAGTAACAGAATCACTGCCAGCTGGGTTTGGTGTCAAGTGCTCAAGTTGCAACAGTTTTCATAGACCAGCAAAGCCTTTAAAGGCAGCCCCAGGTGCCCTCCCCAGCCAGCTCTCACTTCTGGGTTGGCATTTCACTGGGATTTGTCCATAGATAAGCTGCACCCAAATATAAGCCGCACTACTGGGGAAGGCTGGATTCTTCAATGAAAAAGGTGCAGCTTACAATCGTGAAATTACTGTAATTAGATTAACAAGCACATGCTAAGATCCTGCTAGAGCTGAAACACTGCAAAATGGTGGTGACTGCTTGCTTTACTCATTAGATTCATAATGCCTCAAGGTGTGCCCTTTGCTAGTTTTGTAGTTCTCAGCAGGTCTCCAACTGCTTTTGTTACAACTGTATGAATAAAGATGAGCAGAAACCACAGCGAATGACCTTTCTTTTGGTCACTGTTTATAATGACTTTATGTGCTTGAAAAATTTCGGACTCATTCACTGTTGAACTTAAACCGCACAACAGAAAAGGGCAGGGGGTGGGAAAAAATGGAAAACAGCGGCTTTTCATCCCTTTTCATGTGAATTGGACTCTTTGTTCCAAAGTTAGCAAAGTCACAAAGTCAAGCTGATAATTACTAATTTTAAGTGAGTATTCTGAAATTAAAACTAGATTAAAAACCCCTAATAAATCGTGCCACTGCCTTCAGGAACATAGTAGAGAATTCAAAAGGTGTATAAATTTTTGAAGATTGATATGTTCTAATATAGTAATATACCTCCCTTTCCTGAAACTTCCCTTCCCTTCTTTTGTCAGGCAGAATTTCAAAATTTCCTCTCAGTTCTATTAAATAACACAAAAATCAAGATCACTGTTCCTCTAAATAAAGTATGATGGTGCTAAGACAGTAGAAATGGCATTGTTCAGTAATTTTTAAAAATCTGGCATTTCAAAAGTTCTGCTTCAAAATTTTAAAGCATTTTTAATAATTTACTTAGAAATCAAATAAAATAAGTATAAATCTAGATACTGTCAAGTCAAAATTGGGCTGTTTGGAAACTCTGGAATTAGACGGTCTCTTGGTTGGACTTACACCGGAGAACCCACAAAAAATTCTCGTCACCACAAGAAAATATTAAAAGGTTTTTCACTATAGGTGAAATCTTTGAGATCTCAGACAGCCAAGCAGCTAAAAACAGAAGGCCTCATCTGCTGTGTATTTGCAGCACCAAGGTCACTTTTTCTCCTACTGTGAATCCCTACGAATGGGATGAAGAAAGTTACATAGAAACATATATGAATGAGTAAAGAAAAAATTATTAATGAATTTGACTGTTTATGCAAACATATTATGAATATTGTTGTTCCTGTGTGAAGGAAACAGAAAATTCCTTCTTAGTTTTATGATCATTTTATTAGACCTAGATTTCTTGCTTCTCAGGAACTCAACATATGTGAATCAGGGGTTTTTTGTTTGTTTTCCTGGTTTACTTTTAAATGTAAATTTTCTGTAGGCCAGGGACAGCCTGTTGAGTGGAGATGGAAGGTAAATCGAATTCTTTTAAATAACAACAAAGAACAGATTTTTTAAAAGATTTTGATACTTTTTAGATTTACGTATTTGAATGGAAATCAAATACACATACACCTTTGGAAATCTGCCCCAGAAATATTGTAATGTATAATCAGGTATAGCAAAGAGGAACGATGTGTGCGTGTGTATATATATATATGTATATACATGAGTCCTGTACTCTGTGCATCCAGTTAAATTGATATATCTATTCCCCATCTCCTTTTTCTAAAGCTAATTTGAAATTGTACATTATTTGATTAATTCTGTGTTTAATTGAGGTTTTAGGAACACAGTTATTTCTGAGATCCATTCCCAGCAATTTAAGGATAAGGTGTGACTGGGAACCTACTGCTCAAGGGCACGTATATAGCTCATGTTAACTTTACTCTAAGTTTTCCTATAAGAAAGAGCACACAAATAGTTCATAAGGCAAAATATGGAAATCAGATGGAATTCTGTACCGGAATGTGAAAATAATTGTAAGAACATGTGGAATATGTCCTCTTTTAGAGTCAGAGAGACAACATTTGATCTAACACCCATGTTATTTCTTCCACCAATTCTTATTTTCTTCTTATAGAAACTTATTAGCAAATTATAGTTCCTTACAATAGAGTCTCTTATTCATTGAGGAAGTATCTACAGAGAGTTTAATTTTTTCATGATTTTAAAACAAGAAGACATGCAGCTCCATGTCTTTCCTCCTCAGAGTTATTTATATCCGTGTATACATTCATTCTTTTTGTAGTGTAAATTGTTTTCTACGGTCCAAATGCAGATGTTTAACTCCTCATAACTTAATTAAGAATTGACAGTATTGGTAATTAATGCATTAATCAATTTCTTGTCAATTTATCTCATATAATTTAACATTTATGATCCAAGACATTAGTAATATCGCCTCACTTCCAGGAATATGCCAATTTAACCCCTGCCAGCATGGCTCATTTCAATAAATGTTAAAAGAAAAAAAAAAAACAACAAAGAGAATGTCTTATGGACCTGATGGTTTATAATAGGATTTGATGCCATTTTAAAAAAAGATCAATATGTAATTATTCAATTACAGTAATATATTTAATTTTATTCCTTATATCTAACTATTTTAAGTTAGACAGAGTCCATAAAGGTAACACCATTAGTGTCAGGAAACAAAAGATCCTAACATTCTTCACAATGATTGCCATTTCAGAATGCTTCAAATTAGATTCCAGAGTGATGAAAATCACTGTTTCAAAAAAATGGACCTCTGCAGGGGAGGTAAGAATAGCCATCTGACCGAAGTTGCTTTCCTGCATGTACTAGTTTAAAAGCAAAACCAGTGAGACTACTAGTCAGAAATATAATTTAATAGAAAAAGAAAAGTAAAATACATGCAGTAGTACCAAAAAGAAAGCACTGACAGAGTCAGAATACAACCTGACACCCTGCTAGTTAGGCAGCAGTCCAGATGAAGTAGTCTTGCTGAAGTGTTGATCCTGTAGAAAAGATCCAGTAGCTCCTGTCTTCTGGAAACCAGTGGGTAAGAGAGCTACCGGCTGTCTCCCAGACCCACATCATATTCAGGTGGGAGTGCTTGGCTCCTCCCCCTGGGCAGAGCATCTCACAACAGGATGATGTCATTTTGTCAGTCATGGATGGGTCCTTGATGGCCCATTAAACAGGAATGTCTCCCCGAGGGAATTATCTATGACTCATGGGGCAGGGCATTGATGGCCCATTAACAGGAGATAGTCCTGGGGAGGAGGCAAGGAAAACACTGCCCCTCCTGTTTTTAACAGTTCATGGAGATGGTGATTGAATACATACCTTTGGGCACGTCTTTGCATTGTAACCTAGGACACTGCATTCCATTATTTGTCACATAAGAGTATATTTTTGGAACATACTTGGAAGAAATTTAATGCCAAAGGAGTACTGAAAAAATAATCTCTTTTACTTCATAATTAGACAAAAAGTTAAAAATCAATATGCTAATGTTTAACTTTTTAGTTCACAAGAGCAAAATGTTGCAAAGCAAAAATGAAATAATCATCTTTTATACCACTGTGGTTCCAATATTTTATCTTTAGTATTTTGTTCTTTCAAAAAAACCCACTGAACCTTCATTCTTTCACCTGTTAAATCTCTTTGAACACATGTGCTTTGAGACAAAGAAAAAAGGCGTATTAGAACACTTCGAGCAGAAATCTCATTTGGAGCCACAATTAGATGCATACACTTTTAATTGGGATGATGATTATTAGAAATGTCTGCATTGAGAAAAGCATTTATTGAAAAGGTGTTGAATCTTTGGCTTAGACCTTATCTGCTGGCATAGCTATGACCTTTAGATGGCTTTTAAAGTCTGTGCATATGTTATCAGTACACAGTCTGATGATATTAGCAGAAAGGCTTTTAAGGTAGATCAAAGAGATGGTAACATAAGAAGTGACCAAGGATGCACATATGCCTCAAACCCAAACCAAAGGCATCTAAACTATCTCTGATGTGCTTATCTGGATGGATGCAGATGGAGCAGTATCACTGATTTGATTTCCAGACTTTTGTGAGTTTGTTGAGTAATACAGGAGGCTCTCAGAAGGCTGAATGTAGATATTAGCTCAGTGACCTACGCAAATTTTACAACAAAACTCGAGGTAAACCACCACATAAGTTCAGAATTAAGCCATTATTTATTGATTATTTCTATAGTTGTATTTTATCCAACTAGGCTGATGAAGGAATCTGCACTTTTGAACTAAGTAATCATTTACAAATCACCATAACATTGGTGAGGGAAATACTGGAATGTCTTACTCACTGGTGTAAACAAGTACTTGAAATTGCACAGTGTTTACAGTTGCCCATTTCAGAAGGACAGGAAATATTTGATTTTGGTTTCCCAATGTCTATTTTAGATTCCTGTAAGACTGCCTATTTAACTTCAGTTTTCTGTGTGCTTGTTTCACCCTACTTCACTTACTTAACATCCACTTTCCTTCTTATAAATTACAATCTTTCATTCTTCATAAGAGTACTTGGCATTCAGAATGAAAATTCATTTTTTCTCGTCAAGATTAGGTAAGAAGTGGATAAATATGTTAGCATAAAACAGGGAACACTATGTACTTACATTTTATTTTCAGCCTTCTGTTTTCCAGTAATTATTTGCCAAGGAATTGTCATTTTATCCAACAACATAAGTTTTTAACCTCAGAGTAATGCTGATACAAATGTTTGTATATTAATCATCAAGGTTATCTTACAACATAGAGATGTTTCAATGTAAACCATTTAAATGTCTTTGTCTGGGATAGTAGGATAGGGGGTGGCATGTAAGGTAAAGAAAACAAACAGCAACAGAAAAATGAAACCTTTTTGATACCAAAGAAACAGATACAAAGAAACAGTTTTTCCCTAGTTCTAAAATGTATCTCACAATTATTTGCTCCCCTGTGTCCATGGCTAAGTATTTTAAATAAAAATAACAATTTCCTCCTTTCACAACATTTCTCTCCTTTGATCAGTGGTTTATATGAAATTGAACTTTTTAATTTCAAGTGTACCGTGCTGTCATGATTTCTTCTTGGAAAGGCATTTGATCTTCATGAGAACATGCTGTGATTTGAAAATAATGACCTTGGATTAAATAAAAAAGCAGAGCCATATCCGAAAGCGTGCACAACAATGTGCTTTTTCCTCCAGGCAATGTCACATTAGTTGCTCTGCGCTCAGCAGGAGCTGAAGGCTTATCCAACATATTTGCTTTGAAAATTTCACCAGATAACATTAATTTGAAAAACTGCTAGTAACCATGCAGGAAGGCAATAAGAGAACTATAGTAAATGGCATACTTACGTAAGTGAATAAACATATTTCAAAAAACAAATATTCCTACTTTTCTGTTCCCACTAGGTTATATGTTTGGATCTGCATCTGCTTTGGTCAATAATTTACACTGACTTCTAACTCTGACATTTTTCTTTATTCCATGGAGTTAAAGCTTCCAAAATACACTCTTCTTCTGAGAAACCCTTACTTCATATCTTCTCCATTAGAACCATTGCTAAATCACTGTTCCTTCAAAAATGATCTTTCCATTGACTCCGATATACCTTAAGATTTTCACGATTCATTTTCTGTAAGCACCATGGGCGTTTATTATACTTGCAAAATGCAATGGAAATTGAATGTGAATATTACTTAGGCGTGCATGTGAAAAGTATTTCCTGTTTTAATGCAACAATCACAGCTCAGAGGTAAAGATGCCACATCAGTAATTCATGAACAAATCACAAACAGAAAAAAATATATCTGAGAAAAGTGTGATCTGCTAATGTGTGTTCCAGGATCAGTCTGAGAGTTTGAACTTGATTGAGTGAAATTTGGACTGGGAATGTTTATTTCAATTTTTGTCCAGTTCCTTTTCAGCTGCCTGACAATCTTACAGGGCCGTACATTATATCACGGTGGTTTAGCTGACTTTTGACAAGATACATGCCACAAAAGGAAGAGTCTTGTTCTACTTTGTTAAAAGCAGTTTCTGGACCTATAGATAGAAGAGCTTTTTAAAGAAACCAATTAAATAATTTCATTTGAGTTTTCAATAAACCACATAATTATAATCAACTATAATTTTTCATTTGCTCAGCATGTCTCCTCTAATATTTCTGTAACATTTGTTGATGATAGTATGATGGAAATGAGCCAGAGAGAGGGCCTGGCACAAAGCATCTTCCAGCTTTGTATATCCTATTGCAGAGGTTGAAGATCAACAAATGGATGATCTGACACAGTAAGACAAGTCTTTTGTTTGCATGTAGTCTTGCAGAGTTGCTGCTTGTATTTCCCTCTAGTTACAATTCTCTCCATTTTGTCCAAGACTGCTGCAACAGGTTACAATAGAAATTTCGGAGAGGCTTTTATGTCTTCCATCATATTGTTTAAAAAAATGTACTGTTCTGTAATTGACAATTACAAGATGATGCTATATTTGAGAAGTACAGTAATTCTTTCTAGATTTGTAGGAGTCAAGAGTCAAGAAATACCTAATATTCAAGAAATACCTAAAAATGCAGAAAGTTATTTACAGCTGCAAGAAAACTTAGGAGCAAACACATTCCTGTAATTTAAAAAATTGTGGATTTAGCAGGTATTTTTTGGGTGGGGTGTTTATATGCTGTTGTATTTTCTTTAGTGTGACTTTTATCCCTTTAAGTAAATAGTCTTATGTCTCTGGATATGAATCATCATTTCCACATAATTAAAACCACACTGTTCAACAGTTCTCTGTGTTATGTGGAAACCAGCTTAATGACTGTGCTGCCAGAGATATCAGATAATGTTAAATCCTAGCGTTGTCTTAGTGTTGAACACTGCCTGCACTCTTAAAAGAATGTCCATGATGCTTACAGAAAATGAATCCTGAAAATCTTAAGGTATATTGGAGTCAAAAGGACAAGAAGAAAAAATGTATCATTAATAGTTTGGGGATGAAGGTAAAGACAGGGAGACAACTTACTGATTGTCATCAAGGACAGAACAGACTTGAATTCGGGATAATAATCTATTTTATTTCAAGTACTTGCAACAAAATAAGGTGGTGAGAAGTAAAACTAAGTTAAAAGCACCTTTTCCCCACCCATCTCTTCCTTCCAAGCTCAGCTTCACTGTGACTCTTCTACTCCAGTGCAGT
The DNA here is from genome assembly GCA_009812075.1 of Sialia sialis. Taxonomy (NCBI): domain Eukaryota; kingdom Metazoa; phylum Chordata; class Aves; order Passeriformes; family Turdidae; genus Sialia; species Sialia sialis. The sequence goes on from VRYO01001463.1 coordinate 54,619,534, forward strand.
GCTGAGGGATGGGGAATGGGAGTTGCAGTCAGTTCCTACTACTCTGTCTATGACTCTTCTTCATCATCACACTCAGGCTGCAGTTCTTCAAGACCTGGGTCCTTTCCATGGGGTACAATCCTTCAGGAACAGGCTGATCCAGTGTAGGATCCTTCAGGTACTGCAGGTGGATATCTGCTTTACCTCGGACCTCCTTGGGCTGCAGGGGGGCAGCCTTCCTCATCACAGCCTGCATCCCATTCTGCAAGGGAGTCTCCACACCTCCTCCCCCTCTTCTTTGACAGTCCTTAGTGTCTCCAGGGCTGCTTCTCTCGCATATTCTCATGCCTCTCTCCCAGATATTTTGGCACAGTTTTTTTACCCTATCTTAAATATTATCACAGTGATGCTACCAATGCTGCTGAGAGACTCAGCTTCAGCCAGCAGCGCATCTTTGAAGAAGCCAGCTGGAATTGACTCTGCCCAACATGGGGGCAACTTCTGGTGTCTTTTCACAGGAACCACACCAGCCATCCCCACTGTTATCAAAATCTAGCCACATAAGCCCAATACAATATTTAAATCTATGAGTACAGTAATTTCACAATTATAAGCCACACCTGAGTATAAGCCAGGCCTCCCTGTAGCAGGGTAGCACACGGGATCTGTCCATATATAAGCCGCACCTGAATATAAGCCGCACTTTTTTTTTTTTTTTTTTTAAAGCAAGGATCCATGTGTAACAATGTAACAAATTAGTAACAGAATCACTGCCAGCTGGGTTTGGTGTCAGGTACTCAAGTTGCAACAGTTTTCCCAGACCAGCGAAGCCTTTAAAGGCAGCCCCAGGTGCCCTCCCCAGCCGGCTCTCACTTCTGGGTTGGCATTTCACTTGGATTTGTGCATAGATAAGCTGCACCTGAATATAAGCCGCACTACTGGGGTAGGCTGGATTCTTCAGTGAAAAAGGTGCAGCTTATAATCGTGAAATTACTGTACTATTTTTCTTGTGTTTTTATTTTTTCTAATGGATTTTTTAAAAAAAACTAGTTATGTTTGCTATTTTCACTTTATATTGACTCTTTATTAGTCAGAAAATGTTGACAATATCTTTGCATTATAGTATTTGTCCCTTGAATCTGAATGATAAAAATAAAATAATTTGGGGGCAAGATACTTCTTAGGTTTAATTTTGAAAAAAAGACTGCAAAAATATTGAAATAGAATGCATAGGAAGTAAATATTGAGTTAAATGTCAAATCAAATTAATCACATACTCAGGAAAACTGAAATAGATACACTGTAAATTTGCTAATTTCTAATTTTGACTAAAGTTATTAGTGCTCAGGGTGAAGGAAAAAGTGAGACACAACCACAGAAAATTGGGTCTGCAGGCCAGAAGTCAAATAATGAAAGAATACTCGAGCGAGAATGGTAAACTGAACTAGTGGTAAATAAATGGAATTGTAAAAGCAAGCTTTGCTTTTGCAAAAAAAAAAAAAAAAAAAAAAAGCTTTTTCTTCTGTGTACTTTTCGTAGAGCTTTTAATTTTGTGTATTAAGGTGATGGAAGACTCTAGAAATAGGCAAAAGGACACTATACTCCTGTGTAAAACATTAGCCACTCCTGAATTCATGAATAATTGAACTATATTGTGCAACAGTATGGGGATGGCTATAGAATGCTTTGAGAAATAAGAAAAGTAAATTTTCGAATAGTGTATTGTCCCTCATCTCTTTGAAGGTACATCTTGGCTTTTGAATGACCTGCATCTGAATTCAAAGTGGAAATTCTTTATTACTACTGTTTAACAAAATGTGCTTTTGTAGCAAAGCTTTGCACTAACCACCATTAATGCAGCAATATTTAATGTCTTGAAAGGATTACAATACATTGGAGGATCAGAATTAAGGGAAGATTTCTCATTTAATGATTTGAACCTTGGAAAGGGGAAGACTCCTATGCTTAGATTCTGATTTAGGAATTTCTTTAGAATTCAGGCAATACTTACACATGGCTTGCAATACAAACTAGATAAGGTCCAACTTTGTCTTCCTCATTTCCCATCTCTCTTTCACATTTCAATAAAAAACTTTGGTGTAGGCTACTGCCTTTCTTGCTAATGTAAAGAAAGGCGTGTAAAAATTATTTTTTGTCTTATATGTGGCAAATAACTCCAAGGAATATAAAACCAGTGCCTCTTACTTGTAAAAAGCCTAAGAAATAAAACAACAGCCAAATACTGAATCTACTATAAAAATAATATTATACAGCAAAGAAGCATAGGCAGACTTAATCCATTATGTATTTATTATCAAAAGGACTATGAAAAATTACCCAATTTCATGACAGCTGGAAGTTACTAGTTTTGTTACTAATTATATCAGGTCACCATAATAGCAGGCAGTATGACAAACAGACAGAACTTATGCAAACACCTTAATTTAAATCAAGTGCTTCTATGCCAGTTTTCTAGAATAAAGGATGCATTTTAGCCTTATTTATTTCTTGTTTGTGGCTTTTGTAAGAATGGTTCAGGAGTAGAATTTATGTTCCTTAGTCTAAAATTCCATACAAGAAATGCCAAAACCCTTACACAAACAGTAGAAAAGATCACTTTAGACCTCTTAGACGAAAATGAATAGCATGTGCATCTGAAAAAGAAACTGATGGGAAGAGTGATGGAAGAGTCCCTCTCAGACTGGCCTTCCATCATAGACCAGTGGTGAAATTTACCATCACAGAAGGCAGACAACCCTTTCATGGTTCTACAAGTCAGACAGATTGCATTCCCATGAATTGTCATTCATGTCAGCACATTTTCTCTTCCATAAAACAAGGAGAAGCAGTTAGATTCAACTCTGATGCAAATTAGAGGAAAAAAATTTCCAACCTGGGAATTATGTTCATCTGCTTTTATTGCATCCCTGTTTTTGTCTCCCAGAATGCTTGATACTTTCATATATTCCTCAAAACAAATAATTTTGATGTGACGAACCTGCTTTTAATATGATACTGCCTATTATATGAGCTATGAAGATGAATTTTCACAGAAATACGCTGTACTATAAATGCTGCTGTAGGTTGCAGATATCAATGGCTAAGACAAAGAGTGATTTATTATTTTTTAAACCATTTTTGTAATTTTACCCAGAAAATAAGCTTGGAAATGTTAAGAGCTTCTTTGATTTTTATAGCACAGTACACACTATATGCCAGAATGACCAGCATCATCAATCCTACTCTTCTCTTGGCCTAGGAGGGAACGCTTCCAAAGCCATATAAATTAAACCAGACTATCCTTAGAAGTGTTTAGTTTTACATCACTCTCTGATTTACAGAGAAACAACTCTTTCCATTATGAAAAACTTACAGTTCTTTGACCCCGGCTTTGAGAGACACTATGAGACCATGCCACAGGCTAAATGGTCCAGAAGTTTTGTACTTCAGAAGCACAGTAACCACTTCGAGCAGTTTAAGGGATTTTTTATAGTAGTTCCATAAAAGTTATTTCTTAGCCTCTGAATTACTCAGAACACCAAATTAAAAAACATGTTCCCATTGTACCTTTATGTAATCTGAAGAATTTAATTTTGTTTCTTTGAGTTGACCTTGCCTGGCATACCTCACCATAAAATTGAAACACTTAATCTTCATTTTGCATTATAAGCATCACCCTGGGTTCAGAAAGGAAAAAAGATCAAGAGCCCTAATATTAGCTCTGTTAGCTATTTGAGAAGCAAAAATCAAATTTAGCTACAAAGAAATAATAGCTGCTGTCTCGAAGAAACAGCTGTTTCATTCTCTCATTCACTTGTCTCTCAGTCTCTTTCTTACTTACAATTTAAAGGAAAAAGTTTTTTAAAATGGACTAAAATTTAGACCCTCCAGAAGATTAAGGGTCTTAATTTTTCTTTCATCTTCCAAACTAAGATGTCCTCCTTTTTTGGTTTTAGAGAAGAAATCACTGAAAGATTAAGACAGGACCCTAAACCTAGTTTGAATAACAGCCTAATAAATGTTTGAATGACAAAATCTTATCAGGGTCTTGGCAATAAAATTCCAGTTTAACAAAATTGAGGTCAGGAAATTGAACATGTAAAATGGAGCACTCATGCAGAACACAGAGAATGCGAAGATATAGACACACCCCAATTTTTTTATTTTTTTTTATTTTTTTTTTCTTAAACCTCCATGCCTGAATGTGTTCCTTCATTACTTAAGATCAGAGTTTGCAGGTCAAGAAATCAAGATTTTTTTTAAATGAGAAGAGCCAGGAGAGTTCATAATTTTGTGCAATAATGCAAAGCAGCATCTGTAGTAAACCCCTACTAAACACATAGTATCTAACTTTCTAAAGGAAAACATATAAATATTTTAAATAAAATGATGTAATTGGCTGTTAATAAAGATGCAATAGGAGCTAAAACTCTAAAAGGTCCTTTTCTTCTGATTTCTGGAATGGTGTTGCAAAGTAGTAGATTTTATTTTTAGGCTTTATTTAAGTGTTTGTTCCTTATAAATTGTACAACAGTATTTTGGGCTACTTCTAGAGTGATCTTCAGTCTAGCTCAGCAAAGCCATGAAAATATTTTCATACTTACTCATAATCCTTATCATAGCCCACCATGAGAGCAAAGAATAGCAAAATCCATAATTCCTTCACAAAGAAGTGTGTCTTGTGGAAGAATGATGTATGGCTGAAGGAAAATCTACCTCAGGAAAAGTATTTGGGACTTGTGAAAGGCTTGTTTGTCTAAGTAGGAATAGAGAAATTTGATTAAAGATTAATCTCTAGAACAGTGAAACCAGACCTGGGTAGCTCACAGCATCACTGTCAGTGATGATCCACAATGTCCTCATAGGTTAGGAATACTGTTATTAACATTTATAAACCAACACTCCCTAAGGAGATTTGGTATCTTCACAGACAAAAGATACTTGTGCTTTGGGGATGCTGTAAGCAACATGATTTGGTGCAATTCATCCATAGAACATAGAGCAACTTGGGACCAGGAGCTGCCCTCCATGGTGGAGAGAGACAGCTACACTGGATCTATTACAGAACATTGCTGAGTCCCTCAGGCAAGATGGTGATGCCTCTGGGAAATCAAATTTAAGAAATGCCAAAATGCTGCTTCATCTTCCCCTGCAGCTGGTGCAGACACTACAAAGGAGCAGTCATCAACATTTGAACTTGTAGAGAAATCCATGCTGGAGTGGGTTTACCCTGAAGGACTGCAGTCCATGGACAACATCCACTATGGAGCAGAGGAGATAAGAGAAGAGGAAGAAGCTGGTACGGAGTGACCACAACCCTTTCTCAATCTTTCCACACCAGTCAAGGTAAACAGGTAGAGAAGCTGGGAATAGATGTGTTAAGTTGAACCTGGAAACGCAAAGGAACAGAGAAGAGTGATGCTTTGATTTTTTTTTTTTTTTTTCTTTTCATTCAAATCTATTTTAACTGATAAAAAAAATAAGTTTCTCCAAGTTGAGTCTGTTTTGCATGTGAAGGTAATTGGCAAATGATCTCCCTGTCTTTATCCTCAGCCATCTGCTTTTTCCTCTCATTTTCAGCCCCGGACCTGTTGAAAATGGGGGAGTGAGAGAGTGTCTCGAGGGGGGTTTGACCTTTCAGTCAAGTTAACCTACCACAGGTAGCAAGTCATAGCTCTTACATGTGACTTAAGCAGAGGAGAGGAGGGCACACTGCTGAGCTGGTGTCTATTCAAGGAGCTGCCCACCTCTAAATGAGACTGGTGCAAACATAAAACCTTTCATACATGAATAAACTGCTTGGCCATTTGATTTTTGTTGAACATTTTCCTATCTTACCCATCTTACCTATATTCTTGGGCTCTTAACTGCAGAGTGACAAGGACAGTCTTTCACTGCAGCTGAAGTCAGCTGCTAAAAGGTCCTGTTTACCATGTACACACTTCTATCTTTTCCCTTGCAAGCCTGAGCCCACAGGATGAGTTGGCTGACACATTCGCTTGATAGAAAATTAATCCTCTCTTCCCTCCCACATGCTGAGAAGTGTACTTTCTGTCATCAGTGAGCTGAACCAACTCATCTTTCTGAGAAGCTGCATAAAGATAGATGATACAGGGGAAGAGGAGGAAAAAAGTCTGGGCAACATGTCAAAGTTATATCAGATTAGGTATGAAAGCAAAATGTACCTTGGTAAATGTCTGCAGAAAATTTGGTGAATATTTTTGTTGAATATTTTGTAATTGTGGGGGTTTTTTTCTGTCCTTCACAATTAGTGTCTACATGATATTTCTGTCTTTTTTTCACATGCATTTGGAATGCAAATCTATCTGTAGATGACATAAAACATCCACATCATTTGCTGCCTCAGGATAATAGTGAAACCACATTTGTCTATTCCTGCATTTACACTTAGAAACATTTATCTTATTTACATGTCTTTCAGATCTCGCATTGCAGTAAGTACACAGGCAGATTTTTGCATCTCCAAGTGGGGAAAAGAGTTACATCTGTCTGTAGCGGGTAGTAACTGGAATAAAACACCCCATAAGATTCACAGTAATTGTTAAGATATGGGATGGTCTCAGTGGTTCCAGATTGCTTAGTAGATGGCAAGAACTATATGATGTGATCAGTGACTGTTCTAACTTGAAATGGGGTTAACTCCAGCAAAAATTGTCATCCAAAGCAGTATATTACTTGCAAATTTTATAATTTAACAAAATTAACCATTTATCAAGTTTGTTTATGATCAGATTTTCTTCAAAATAAGTTTCTGAATCAAATATATTTTAATCTTATATCAATAAGATTGATACATAAAATATATACTGTCTTAGTAAAATTTCATTGATCCTTCCAGCAACAAGAGCACTAAGAGATAATTAAGAAAATTGTTGGTTCCAAAAGCTGATGATGTATCTAATTTGTCAGACACACATATGAGGACTGATTCAAAGTAAAACTTAAAGTTGAAAAAGAAGGCTGATGATACAACAGCTTTTTGTTTGCCAGCATTTTCTGGAAGAAACACTAACCTGAAATTTAAAATTAAGGACCCTGGCTTGTTAGCTGGAGTTTCATTTATGCCTCTGGAAGGGCATTGCCTGTGAGAATACCAAAGCTTCTTGGATGAATAAAAGAATCTAACTGGAATGGCCATGGCTACCAAGTATTTTAAAGTGGTAAGGATCAGGAAATTATTGCTTTTCTGAAATGAAAAAAGAATTCATAAATCCGGGAGGCTAGAGGAACAGGTTAAGTTTCCTGAAGTCATGCTGTCAACACCAGATCATCTAACGCCATTATGTGCCTTTTCTTATTTTGTAGGATACACCTGGGAGGTAGGACACATAGCCCTGAAGATTCTGACAAGGAGAAGGAGATGGAACTCACGCATCATGCACATATGTTGCACCACCTGGTCTTTGTGTAAAAAAGGAGTTGCGCAAGAACTGACATTTCTGGGAAATTATCTTTTTTGATTTCTTTATATATAATCAGCAGAGGTGGGACATATTGTGCCAAATCAAATACTTACACTTCTCCTCTTCATATCTCTCATTTTTTCACTAGAAAACCTGAATATGAATTTGGTTCACTAAAAGTCAAGTTTGCCTTTTATTGAGGTCTGGGCAGCCATCAGCCTTGTCCCTTCTCTGTGTTGTTCCATGGGTTGTTTGTTCCCTTACATTGCTGATTCTGACCTTGCTGATATGACTTACATGCTTTAACTTGGACCTCATGAGCACCACAGGGCTTTTACCCAAGCTTGTCTCCTCTCCTGAGTCCTGCCAGACTGCACCTTTGCTGGTGAGGACACCAGTTCCCCCTGCATTGCTCTCACCATTGGCCTTAGCTTGTATTTTACTTTATGAAACTGCCCAGCCTTTCTTTGCACTGGCTTATGCTTCTTGTCATTTTGTTTAGGTTTATTTATTCACAATTATTATTCAGTAGAGAGCTGTTCAGCTGAAGCTAAAAGGTCAATTTATGGAGATTGAGTTCTTGTTATTCCCAATTCAGCAACTTAGCAAAAAACTTATTAGACGCTTAGTGAATAAAGTATTGCTCAGTGGGGTGTTGATCTGCATTAAGTCTCTTATTAAAATCAGCTTTAGGAAAGAATGGAAAAACTTGCTATTTTTTCCACAGAAACATCTGCATTGTAAAGATTTCTAACAAAATCTCCAAAACCTGGTAGAGATGTAAAAATACACAAAGTGGGTAAAAAAAAGCCCATCGCAGGATAATTTTGGAATGAATATAAATGGTTTTTTTATTCTCAAAAACAGGTGCTCCATTGAAGGTACTGTGCAATATTGAAGTTTACTGTGCAATAGTAATGAGATGCACCAAGTCTAATATTTTTACCCTAAGTATTTTTAAAGAAGGAATAATCATGATGAATCAAAACCTTGGTTAGTAAAAAGCAGTTGCCCTCCTATCACTGTTGATAATGATGTGTGGGGTCTTCTCCAAGCATCAGGAAAAAGCAGTGCAATGACAAACTTCACCTTTTAATTTTTTTTCCCCTAGAGTTTCTTATAAATAAATGTATTTACAGGGAATACGATTTTAGGACTGAGCTTCTGCATAAAGCAGAGGATTTTGAGCTCTTGCTTTGTTTTGTGCCAGCAGTTTGAAAAAGAAGCAGCTCAAAACAATTCTGACCTACTGCCACTGATCACTGAATGAATAGTCTACCCACCTATGCTGTAAAGCTATCTAAAATATAAAAAACCTCTTTTCATTTAAAAAGTAAGTAATTCTTTACGGGTTAGATGCTTGTGTGTTGAACAGGTCTTAAATACTTTTGGAGCAGCAGGATGTCCCCATGACCTGTTTTCGTGAGGACGAACAGGACAAACTAAATAAATGAGGCTTGTGGGGCATTAACAACATGATGCTGCTGCTCAAGGAATTCAGGCTGGCTAACATATGTTTCAAATCCGAAAGTATATTCCCTGCAACCACTACAGGGCTTAAATTACAGCACTATTCCTGCCCACAAGTAATTTGCTCATCTCCTTGGCTTATGTGCCATTATGGCTCTGGCTGATGTTTCACACGTTGTGCTGTATACCACAAAGAAATGCATATTCAGGGCTAGGCACTGGGTGGTGCCAAAGAGCTAGTTAGTAGGAAAATGTGTTTGTGCAGGGTTTAAACTGAGCAGTATTCACCTTTTCTTGCAGCCAATGGAGCAGGATTCGTTCTCCAAAATAATTCATCTGGTTCTCTAGACTTCATCAGGTACCTTGATTTAGTTTTCCTTTTTGTAAAAGTATACTGAGATGAAGTCTTAAGCTGTGTTTCTTTCTCTTCTGTTTAAAGCTACAAATATATTCCTCTAGGCAAAACATCCTTTTCATATTACTTTATCATTGAAGAGTTTCTACAATGTGATCTTGTCAAATTGGAAATAAATGTTTTTCAAAAGTAAATCTTAATGTGTGTTTGACACAGGCTATGGAAGGATTATGTTTTGGGGTTTTGTCTTAATTGATTTCACTTAACACAAGTGAAAGTAAACATTAGAGGAAAAGAAATTATGTGTTGGTTCACCATCATATCGAAGTATTTTAACCACAGTAAATTGACAGGTCTCAAATATAGAGACCAAGTAACAAAAAAAAATCTATTCAACATGTTTAATTTAAAATTACACTGCTAGAGTGATTTCACTAAATAAATGGCAATATTCTGCTTTAAAAGAAGTTTTCAGTTACAGTATTTTTGGATGTTTACTCACCATCTACAGTTTTATGTAGTCTGAAAGTTTCAGTTCTGTCTGAAAATTGTATGCAGCTACACTTAAAATAACAGCTGTTTATGTGTACATAACAAAAATAAAATCA
>VRYO01001463.1:54640255-54656933 GCA_009812075.1 Sialia sialis
ATTAAATATGCCTTCTGTATACAGTTGTTAATACTATGATCAAAATAAAATGGTTTATCTAATAAATATCTGGACATGAGTGACAGTGAAAATGGACCTTGATCATAATTTGAAACATGAAGACTCTTTTTAGGTTCTAGTTACAAAACAGCTATCTCAAAAAGTTCCAATTAAATTGTTCTTTTCAAATAAATAGAAGAGTTAGAGAAGGGAAGAGGTCTTGTCAAAAGCTACAGTACACTCAGCTGCCTTGTGCTGAATTTTACAGACTTGGAATTCCATATAAACACCAGGATATATCTGTTCAGCTGCGGGCATATTCCTCATTTACCACTTAACTCTTCCAGGTAAGATCTTGGTTGTACACGTTGTGAGGCAGGTGTGGAAGAATAATAAATAAGAGACTTAAATCAATTTCTGTGCATGGTAGGGGCTTGCATGCTTCAGATGGGCATATCTGGAAATCAGGTAGAAGAGCCTGATGGCTGGGTTTTTGGTTTGTGGATGTAAGGAGGAATGACAGGTGGGAAAAATTAACATCTGCAGCCGCAGCCCATGGCCACTCACCTTTCCTCTCTTCTCTTGGGGTGGTTATCATAGGGTGTACCTCCCAAGCCTAGGGGCTTCTGGCCTCCAGGCCACCACAGAAGGCCAAGAGCAGAGCCTAAAGGGCAGTGGGATTTATGGGGATGAGCCATCTCCCATGGAAGAACTACATGTGACTACTCACCCTATGACTTTTAGTATTTGAGGTGACTAGCATCAAAGGAACTATATGCAGATAATAGAAAATAATTACTGTATTCTAATATGATAAATAATCAATAGCATATTATTATAAAATATATTAAATATATAAATTGAAGTATGGTTATTAGAAAGCATTATTAATGTTCTCCAGGTATGTTTTCTGGATTACATCATCACTTCTTTTCTCCAAAAATTACATGCATCTTGGATTATTGCTGTTTCAGTCTTCTTTGCATTTTATGAGATGAGCACAAGTACAAGTACAAATGTAATGTTAGCCACCCAAATCCTGTTTTTCCACAGAATTCCCGCTGGACATATGAGAAACTTTTAGAGTAACAACATGCAAAAGACAGAAAGTAGTCACTGCCTCATCCATATATGGAATCTGACTTCAATCAAGATTTTCTCTACACATCAATCCCTGCTTTTTACTCCAAATGCTAGAGCCAATGTCACTTTCTTCCTCTCATCATCAATAACAAAGTACTAAGATCATGCTCTCCTATCTCTCAAACAAATAGAAGATTTTAGCTAGATTAAAAGAAATTGAGCAGACATAGTCCTGAAAAACACTGCCTTGTTTTGCATTTTAATCCAACAAGGTAAATATTTTTTGCACGCTTCAATGTCTTGACTAAAAAAGTGGATCTACAAATTGGAAACCTTAGGCAATAAGCAATTTAGAAACCTCAGTCTCCAATCTCTCCTGTTACCTAATTTTATCTGTGTTTCTACCAAATATTCATATATGCAAACACAAATATAATTTCAGGGTGCAATTAGAAACCAAATGTGTGTGGGTTTCATTTCTTTTCATGTCATTAGCCTTCAAATACATCTTGGGGTTTGTTTCTTCAGGTATTTCACTGTGTGCCACTCAGTTTGCTCCTTCCACAGAAATACCTCAGTGGAAGCTTGCTCACCACCCTTCGTTCACATTAAACAGAAGGAGGAAATAAATCTCTCTTAAGTGGTGATTAAATGCTCAAACAGTGGGTGCCACCATGCACAGCAACTTGCAGCTTGGAAAGGCTATGTGAAAAGCTAAGCCATCAGAGCAAAATTGTGAGCGGGAAAAGCAAAGGCAAGCATGGATCCCCATGGTTCCAGCACCTGCAGCTATGTGAGTGAAGCAGCAGGCTAACAGGCAGGCAGTGCATGGTGTGTCCTGCATGGACCTGGGGGAAAGCCAAACAGCATATTTTCCATTGGCTAAAATACTTACCGAAAAGTCAAATCTGAGAATTTTAAGATGCCCTCCCTGCTTGTTCCCAACATACTGGAAGAAAGGCAAGATTTTTAAACAAACATGTTTATGATACATTGGAACCATACAGTTAATGATTTTTATTCTGGCAATTAATTAAAAATGCTCCATGTACTGGCTGATTGCCCGGGCTGGAAGGGTTGGTGGTGTATATGGTTTAGTATTATTAGCAGTGTTCAGTATTTCTAGTAGTGAAGTCACTGGAGTAACAACCTTTGTGCAATCATGTGTGCATTCACGACAATCTTGAAAGGTTTAGTAGGAATGAAGCTCTCATTAACCTAAGAAATAATTACATATAATGAGAAAAGAAGAAAAACAAAATGTGACAAACTGCTAATAAAATGTAGATTCTTATATGGACATAATGCATAAATTTATGCCCATTTTATTTTGATGTAGAAAATTGGGATAATTCATTGCATTAGCATCCAAATTATTTTGGTTTTTTGTCAATAACAACCATGAACAATGACCATTTTTTTCTTGCAATAAAAGTATTAGCATATGTTACTGAAGTCTAATTCCACCAGAATTTTCCTATCACCACTTTGGCAAGCATGATGATACTGGTTTGTTTTTATGCCTTTACTGCTGCACCAAAGCAGTTTGGTGAATCATACCACAAATTATTTATTTTATAACAGGCTCTTTCCATAGGAACAAAGCTGTGGAGTCACTTTTCAGAGTCTTATATATGGGCAGCTCTTTCTACATATCATCACATCGATCCTGAGAATTAAATTAAGCTGCTTTAGCAATTCATAAAGAAATTACTTATACCAACTTTTTTCTCAGTTCTTAGTTTTTCCCTTCAAGACCTAGCACTTCCAAACAGTAGATTAGTGTGAGATAAATGCCAAGTGAGCTTCTACAAAGCAGTTTGAAAAGCACAATGTAAGCCCATCTTAGGTGAAATGCACCGGTACAATTCAATGTAAACTCTCTCACTCCCAGTCCCCACACTTTTCCTGTTATTCTGATGAAAAACCTAACTACCTCTATCAAAAATTGGCTATAATCACATTTTATCTGCCTATTCTGAAAGGCATTGAGCCCAGGTTGTTAAAAGGCAAATAAAGAGACATAGGTATCTTGCAGAGTATGTCTGCCTCCTGCTTCTTGAGTGTGGTACAGGTCCAGGTCAGCACCTCTGCTCAGCTCAGGCACAGCAAGCCACAAAGATGTTCACACTAACCAAGAAGGCCCTGAAGAATGTGGTACTCCCACAGTGAAAGGATAATTTTGGTCCTCATACACTTGCATAGCAGAAGGTATCTGGACTTAACATTTACTTTATAGGTGTTGCCAAAATATTACAGATGAGCCCTACTTAACCTTTTGCAGTGAGACGTGGGTTTATGCTGTCTGCTCTTTGAGCTGTTTCAATCCAAACCAACTCTGAAAAGAAAGTCATGTGAGGCAAAGTGGAAGGGTTCAAGAGAAAAAAAGCTCATTTCTTTAGCAGTACTTCTCCTGGATGTAGCCATGTGCAAATGCAACCTTCCTAGCACAGACCAGACTTGACTTCAAGTGTGTTTAAAAAGCTTTTGCCTTTTTTTTTTTTCAAAATTGTGATATTTTAAACATGTATACATCATGCCAGATACCTGCTTTCTAAGTAAGTTCTTTCAGATTTCCTATTCTGTTGTTAATGGAAAGAAAATTAGAGATATAAGAAAAAATGTGAAAAAAAAAAAGAGTTTGAGGTTTCAAGATGAGTTCAAATTCATAAATATGTTCATCTAAGTTGTGTATTCTACTTTATGATTTGGGTAACAATAGAGTGGCAGAAATATTTAAAAAAGAAATGATTAGTAGTCCAAAAGTCTTGAGAAATTTTCATTAAAATGCACTTACTCATAAGCCTTTTATTTCTAAAATAAAAAGAATATGTTTTTTATCATATAACTATACTTAGTGTTGTATCTAAAGATAGGGATTTAAGATAGATTAAAATACCAATGGTTTTGATATACTTCAAATGAAAAAGATCAGAATTAATTTCTCAAAATGTACGGATTGGAAACCAAATAAGACACAGAAATTTATAGGGTTTTTTATGCATGTTGTGCAAGAATAATTAGCAATAATTCATATTTCAAAGCACTACATTTTAATTTCAAGAAAATGAATATGCATGAAGTGTTTTGGAGCTATTTATATATTTGTTTATTTATTTGTTTATTTATTTTGCAGCTCAAAGGTAACATTAAAAAATTCTAATAGCTGAATGTTGTGTGTGTATGAGATTTACTCCAACACAACTGAGGACCCGCAATAAATGGGTTTGTATAATTACATGCTCACTCCACTGAAACCAGCAGACTACCTTAGATGTGACCTCTAAGCAGTGATAGTCCCTCTGCGCGCTCCACACATCCCAGGAAAGTGATGAGTTGTCCTGTTCTTGCACATTCATTCATTGTTACCTTGGCAACCCCCTGATAAGATGGTTCCATAATGTCTGTCCAGCTTTTTTCGCTATAGCATGGGTTTATAGACCTGACAATTTCAAAAGATGGCTTTTCTCCCAAGGGCCTGCAGACTCAATACAAATTTCTTCCTGTTTCAGTAAACTTGCTACTCTACTTGCTAGCAGACCTATGTGTTTATGGTGTTGCTTCCCATATATGTATGCAGACATTGATTCAACTGCTCTGTATTCTACTAAATGCATATATTAAATTTTTTTTTTTAATGTAGGGTTCTCAAATTTTGTGTGACCCTAACATTCTGTGGACATGGTTGTCTCTGTTCATTCTAAATTCTGCTTGCCCCTAACATTAAATCATATAAAAATATTAAATAAATTTTAAAGAAGACAGGGATGGTAAAGGCATAGATTTATCTTATTTTAAATCGATATAGAAATATTATTAAAGGATATAATTAATATTAATTTGATATACTGAAGTACAGAAGACAGATTTCAAAGACACTGTTTTCTGATGCGATGTCTGAAACTAGGCAGCTGAAGAGAGGAGGAAAGTAGAAACTGTATTATTGTCATAAGTGGGGGAAAGAACACTCAATTAGTTCCAACAAAAGTATGGATAGCACACAGGTCAGGAACCTGGAACACTGAGAAATGTAATTGGACATTGTACCTCCTAGGACATCAGATAGTCTATTTTGAGGTTTTCTTCCTTGAGGTTTCCGTGGTTGCTGATGAAGGTCCTATTGACATTGCAGGTTTAGTACAACACGAGTCTATCATCAGACACAAGAGAAATCCACTGAAAAGCCTCCCAACTGTGCTGCTTCTATTTTTACATCATGTTTATGCTTTCAAATACTTCTATATTCATCGAGGTTAAAGCCTTGCAAACAAAATTATTCTAGGCTGTCTGATCAGTCAGGCAAATCCAACAGTGCCTGCAGACTGACCCAGAGTAAACTTCAGAGCTGACATCCAGCAGCTGTTTCCATGAGATCTGGCATAAGCAGTTCAGTTCTCAGAGAAAATGGGATTATTCGGGGTAAGGATAAGGGGAACCTTAGAAAAGTAAGTCTACATGGGAAAAAGTAAAATTTTGTGTACTTCCTATTTACAGTAAGAGAAGTAGTTGAAATCACTGTTTTTGTGAACTGTTTCTTTCAGTAGCAAATCTGCTATAAAATTTCTATGGCAAATTATTTTGATCTCATTATTTTAAAGTACTTTTGTTTCCACTTTTTGTGACCTGCATGAATCATTCTTGTTATTATGTTCGCTCATCTTTTAAGTACCACTTACACCATTTTCTTTGTCCTACCTGATAAAATGGGGGGAAAAAAGGTACTTGAAAATCATGAGTTCTGAACATAAAAGCAGGTATCAAAATAAAAAATATTTTTTTTTTATAACTCAGACCTTGGACACTCTTTAGCATGTAATTTTCAACTCTAAGCTCAATCAATGTAAGCTGAGGTCAATTTGTCAGCACTGAAAACATTGGGTCATGGGCCTGTGAGGGTTCAACTGGAATATTTAAAAAGAGGAGAAGAGAGAAATAGTCTTTTTCTCCTCACTCATTTATTGCTTAAAAGGGACTACTATGTTGTAGTTAAACTTAGAGGAGAAAATTAAAAGCTTGGATTACAGTTCTGAGTTCTAAGCTTGTTTACTTCATATGGATGTGGGGTTTTTTTTGTTATTCATATATCTTGATTATTACATATTCCTTCCTGCTCAGTCAGAAAGGCTCACCAGAATTAATGATTTTACTCTCACAAATCTCAAAATATTAAAAGTTACCTTTTTTTTTTTTTTTTTTTAAACAGAAAGGGAGCAAGTTCTTACTATTTTGCATTACAGAGCAAAATAAAAATATAACACTCGGTCTTTCATAGTAATTTAACTCTGCATTCCTGAAGTCATAATTTACTTAATTCCCAGAGCAGCTTGAATGGTCGTTGTCACAACAATGTATAGTTTTGCCTTCAAAAAATTACAATTCTATATGTAGCATTCAGTTACTTTAGCAAATTAGTAAACTGTTCAGTGCTCTTATTTTCTGTTTTTTCTTCTTGTCATGTTAATTTATTAGCATTTTATTTTCTTTTTATTGGCATGAATAAGCTAATTTTCAGCCTCCCTTTCAAAACAAAAGTAAAGCTCAAGGGATTTTTTTTTTTAATTTTAATGTCTCAGTAATCATTTGACAAATTGCAAAGTGGGAGTTGAGAAGTGTTGAGGCTGACAAATCCTGCTGTAAAATTAAATGTGTAAGAAATGTCAGTGTCTGGTTTGTAAAGAAAGAAGGATGCAGGGTACTTGAAATAGACCAGGTTAAGCTACACCCACTCAAGTGCACTAGGATGGTGCAGCACCCTGAGGAGGCACTCATTTGTCTGTGCTGAGCTAAGAGAAAAGCCAATTTAAGGACAAGGACTAGAGGAACTAAAACCTACATCAACGGTTTTAGTAATCTGAACAAAAGACACATTAGAGTTTGAATTTCAGTGTTTTGACCTAAGGAGATACTAGATAAGCTCAAAACTTTATGCAACATGCAGCTTATAACAGCCTGAATTTCTGCAGCTGCTGCAAAACCAGCACTGCTGCACCTTTTGATTTTAGAGCTGGCTCAATCTGCATCACGCTCTGTTGTATTGCACAGACATGTTCTAACTTCACTTTCTGAGATTCCCTAAAAAACCTGAAGTTAAAAGAAAAAGAGACTTTCAAAGGAAAAAAAATAGATTCTAGCTACCACAGGTAGCATTAACATTTTTAAATTTTGGGGTTTTTTAACATCTAGAGAAGATGTTTCAAACTCAGATTTTCAAACATTACACATAGCAATAGGAATTATTGATAAAAATTAATTTAATTCATACTGGCAGGTGGACTAGTAAGCTTTTAAGTTTCCTTCCAAGAGTGCACTTCTATGATTGCATGAATTTGAAAAAAAAAAAAAGAAAAATCCAGAATCTTTTGGTCTTGAAAAGATCAAGATAAAAATTATATATACAATGCTTTCAGATCTGAATAGATAAGAGATCTAATTTGGAAAATAAAAAGTAATTATTATCTACTGTTTATAGTAAGGAAATAATTTTGTGTGTCTGTGCACCAATCTCTGAACTTCTGCATACTACACAGAGTTTTCCTTTAACAAGAAAACATCTGGTTCTGTTAACTTCATCCTCAAATATTTCACAGCATTCTTTGTTATGACAACCAAAGGAAATCCCAGGTCGAAAATTTCTGAGCTTCTTGCTTCTTGTAGGTTTGAAATTTTATCTACAAAAGCCCATAAAAACTATTCTGTTTTAATTTTTCCAGTTTATTTCCAGCACACTGGAAATGTACCAAGCCCTTTTAACCTGGTATGTTTTAACCTTATATTTAAGCAGTTATTTTTCAGGTGGAGCCGTAAAAGTAAATTTACTTTAGTTTAAAAAATGAGATATTTTATTAAGAGATGGAAATGCATTTTTAATTCATTTCATCCTTAAAAAAAAAAAAAAAAAAAAAAAAAAGGACATTTTAACTTTGTTAAAGTAAGAGCTATGTTCTAATTAAGTTACTTTATAATGGTGGCAAGAATTTACTTTTGTGATAAACATGAAGATTCCTGTTAGCAAATCTGCAACATGTTATCTTTCAGGTGACTACCATATTTTTATTTCTATTTTCTTCCCTGAGATATCTTCAGCTTTGCTTTCGGTGCAGAATCCTAAACTTCTTCCTTAATGGAGTCTGATGGAGCAAACCTGTATGCTATTCCATATGAAGCAAGTTTTTACAGATACTAGAGTAATACCATGGAAAAGATAATTACTTCTTCACCAAAATTTCAGTCATGAATTGTCAAAGGAATAACAAGTTCCTGCAATTTGTGTGATTTACCCCAGGGTTCCCATGTATTAAAAAATTACTCTTCACATTTCTTATAAAGACACAGGTTTGTTCTACGTAATTTCAGCAACAGGTCTTTTCCTTCCTAAGTAGAGGCGTGGTCAGAGAAGTTGTTCTTACTCATAGAAAACATTCACATTTTTCGATTTCCAGGCTCTCTTCAGCCCAATTTATTTTTGGTTTGTGCTCACACATTATTTTCAACTGTAATCCTGAATCCAATTCAAAATACTCTGTGTAAAGCTCTTGGTCACAGAGCAGCCAGCCTGGCCAGCTCTCTAGTTCAGTAGATGGAACCTGAGATGTCTCATCACCCCATCTGTGCCATGTAGCTGGCTGAAATTCAGGGACTTTAAAAACTGTACTCTTCAGACTTCTCTGAAATCAGAACTGGCAAAACCCACTGTCATAGTAGAATGATAGCCGTTTGCCAAACTGGCAATTCTAAAGTCATCTTCTCAATCATTTATTATTTTTTAATTTTCATCCTTCCCTGTCAAAATTAATCTGGTTAAACTAATTCCTAGCCATGTGTTAGTACTTAGTCAACGTGGTTATTCAGAAGGAAAGATTTAGCTTTTCTACAAAAAGCTGTCTTGATACAGGTCATGAATGATAGGTAGATCATAAGATCCAAGAGTAACTCTGCACTGTTCTTCCACTAAAGCTGTCAGTAAAAGAGATTGCATGTAGAATATAATTTTGAATAAATTATTGCAAATAAAGTCTAAGATTCAGATGGGTCTACTCACTTTAAAACTTGCGAAACTAGATGCAATTAGATGACATTATCACAAGATCAGACAAAAAGATATTTCCCTTTGCCTTTCTAAATCAATAAAATTAGACACAAGAGAAGAAGAAAATAAAAACTCAAAATCATGAGGTTTTTTATTGTAAACACTTTTCAGTGTCCAGTTCTTCTAATGACCTCTATAAATATAGCAAGCTACATTTGTCTGATAGCTGGTCTGCTTGTGGTTATCATTATGTAGAATCAAGTACATGCTCTTCTGTTCTGCCCTTGACATTTTACTCCAGATAGCTTCTTTATTTATCTCTGAGGCTTTCATATTTTTTGAGCTCTGGCAAAAAACTGTGGGGTATGTTCTATTGTCCTTTTGTCAAGCAGTATCTGGTATTTTGGCCCTTGAGAAGCACTTTTCTGATGAAAGTTAAAAGTAGTGGCGTGGAGACATTTAGCTCATTTATTTATAGTTTATTTATTTATTTATCTATGTCCTTGATTTGCTCCACAGTAGGTCAGTGACACAGGAAACCCCTTATTTTCAGGAGTCTCAGCTCAAACATCAACAACTGAGGTCTGAAATTTATCTCTATTTGAAACTTCATACAAAAGAGCAACTTCCTCCTTTTGCAAAAATGCACACTAGGAAACTGTGTCAAGGAAGCAATAACTAAATGGCACTTCTTCAGCTGACGCACAGAGCTTACATAGATTTTAAAAAACATAAATTCATGTATAACATTTCCATCTGACTATTCTGACATGAAAATTATTTCCTCACTACACAACCTTACTTTATATGCCAACAGATCTCCACCAAATAACCTTGCTGGAAGTATCAGAATTAGAACTCTGAAGGAAAGAGCCATGACCAGAATCTAATAGCTCAGTCACACCACTTATGTGGAAAGAGGTACTCACAGGCTTGACTGCATGAAAAACTTAAACCTTGTTTTACAAAAGGTGCAAAAATATTTTTTCCTATTGCCTACAGATATCCTTAGTCTTCTAAGGATGTGATTATTTTTAAAGAATGGTCACTTAGACACCCTTCAGACTTCGATGTGAGATTGGATTTCCTCTGGAATAATAAATATATTATAAATTTCCATTTTCACATAAAAGCATGCACAAAATATTTTCCTTCTCCTGATTCCTGGTTTCCTTTGTCTCTTCACATTTCACCAGCTAAACACCTTTGTCAATGTGCCAGTTTGCATCCATAACAGAAATAAACTGCTTTTTCACCTTATTTTAAACTCTGAATCTTATATGTCCTCTTTTCTCACTCCTTTTCCAGTACTATATGGAGAAGTTGAAATAACAGCAGACCAGCTCACAGCTGAAAGGCACTCCACAGGTGGTGCTATAAAAGTACTTACTTGTCAAGTCGCCTGCCACCCATGAAGTTTAACTTACATTCACCTTGGCATTTCCATGCTCAATTGCAGTGATTTAATGACAAGAAGAAAGATAAGGAAGAAAAGGGTTCTTTTTATCTCTACTTCTCCATCACATATATAATCTATTTTCTGCTACTTTTAGTACAGATCTAATTTAATTCATGGGAAGGAAAAATAAAAAGACCAACAACAAATCTATCTTTTCTTTTTCTCTTAGTTGAAAATATGATCTAAATGGCCTAGAAACTTTAGATATCTGAAGAATGACTATTTGATCTATCTCCCCTAAAAGATAGCCCTCCTCCTGAGCCTCTACTGAAGTCAATAGAAAGAATTAGGTTGAATCCAATAAGATCTGGATTAATTTTTCTGAGAGCACACAGTGCATCTCAGTTTTCTTGTTAGCTCTCTAGCTTGCTGCAGGATTACTGAAAATTCTCACCGACAAATAAAGATCAAGTCTACATAGCAAACCAATCAATTTCAAAATTGCTTAGGGATTTTTTAATTCAGTGTTGCGTATGTGAGATTGTTTATGCTGGAATTTATTTTCTTTTCACATAACCACTGAACAAGAAAAATTGCTAAATTCAAATTCAGTTTCTGGGAACATCACTGCATGCAAGAAAATGTTAAATGAAGTTGTTGGGCCACGTGCATGAAAGCTCTTCCTGGAGGTAGTTGACTGTGCCACACAAAGTATTTTAAAGTGGTAGTCAACAGCTTTAAGTGACTTGCTAACATATTATTTGTTAAGTCAAGCCTTTATAATATTTTGTTTATTCCCAGCTACATTTTTCTTTTCACTTTTTTATAAGACTATATAATGGCATAATACAACCACAGCCATTATCATTATTTCCATGCAGTGGTAACAAGCTAGCTCTCACCCCTCAAAGTGAAATGCCCGAGGTGCACTCCACCAGCTCTCCATTTGCCATCCCTTGTATGATCTCACTAGCATCCTGACCAGCACCTGAGAGTGCATGGGCTGTTTGTCCACAGAGCACACATGGACCAGGGCCATGCCACTCCAGAGACACTGAGAACCGTGCCTGAATCTCACAGCCCAACTTGGTTCCATTCAGAAATCCCACTCCAGAACATGCAGGGCCTTCCACACCCTCAACTGATGTCTGCATTCCTCTTCCTTGAATTAGATGTTGTCTAGTCCAAGGAGAAAAGGATGACAAGGCAGAAAGCAGCAATACAGATGCTTCAGGAGGCACCATAAATGACAGAGAAGCTTAGACAATCACACTTGCCAGAATTGTCAGGAGGCAGCAAAGTTCAACCTGAGGTTGTTGGTTGCAGGGATAAAGGGAATGTAGATGGTAAAACCAAATAGGATTCCAGATCCTCAGTGTTTACCTGAAACCTGGAAACTCTGTATGTTAAACAGTTAAATATAAGGCTGGGACTCATGTAAGAATGTTACACTACGGAATTCATGTAGTACTGTGCTCAGATATAGAGATAGATCCTAGTTTTTCATGATGACTGTTATAGCAGCAAATTCTATTATAAGAAGTCCACCTTTATATTGTTTGCATGCAGGACTTTGAAATGAACATTAAAACAACCATCTTGCCTTTTTTTTTTTTTTTTCAGGTTTACTTGAGATCCACTTGGATTTCAGAGTCACATCTTCCATTGAGTTAAACAATCACTAAACTAAGAAGTTCCTACAACACATTTCTAGCTGGAAATTAATTTAATTTCCAGACTGACTTCACAGAACTATTTCTACATATCTCTTCCCAAATTTTGCATTGTTGAAATATCACTGACTGTTCTTAACTTTGCAGTAAATCTCTCCATTATCCTAATAAGAAGAAAAATGTTGTGTGGTTTTGTTGGGTTTTTTTTACAATGAGATTTTTGTTGATTACAATCTTTTTTTCTCCTTTTTTTTTAAAAAGAAAAAAAGTATGTACTCAGAAGATTCTAAACTCATACTTCAAGGTTAAATTTTGCAGGCCATTTTTTCTAAGCCTAACTTTTGTAAAAGGAAAGTTTTATCTCATAAAATTGTGTATAGCCTAATAAATAGCAATAGTTGAAAAAAACCCACCTGATTTCTCCTAGCTGATCTCCATTTGTCTATGGCATAAAACCTGCAATTCAATTAATTCAATGATTCTGTCTGAACCAGCTTTATGTCAGGTTTCAAAGGAAATAAAAATAAAACTGTTAAAAGATATAACGGGGAGTCGGACTGAGAACTTTCTTAAAATGGCATAACATTTCATAAATCATGTATTTAGAAACATTAAAAGGCAAAATCTACTCCATTTAGAGGAGAAAGCAATTTTATCTCTCTCCTTTGGAGGTCTGAATTATGTATATCCTAAGAAATATACATATTTAGTTCCAGTAGAAGGCATTTGCTTTTACCTCATTTTAGAACTTTAAGTATTTGATTGCCATCTATACCAGAAGCATGTTTGTACTCTGTGACAAAAATATGCCCTTTGCAAATTCAAAGGATCTTAAAAATTCCTCTTACAGAAACTGGTGATTCTTGAAATAGATGTGGAGGAAGAAATTTCTCACATAAAATGGTTCCTCTAAATAACATGTTGATCTTTTCCACTGTATATTTGAACCACAGCAAAAGGTTAAGATTTGCATTGAGAGACAGTAACTTTTAAGCAAAATGGAATAGCTCAGTTTTATCTGCTTTCAAGAATAAATACCAAAAAAACCCCCAGAAAACCAAGAGCCCAACACAACTCAAACCAGTCAA
Source organism: Sialia sialis (assembly GCA_009812075.1). Classification (NCBI taxonomy): domain Eukaryota; kingdom Metazoa; phylum Chordata; class Aves; order Passeriformes; family Turdidae; genus Sialia; species Sialia sialis. Next base: position 54,653,525 of record VRYO01001463.1, read on the forward strand.
GATTTTCCTCTTTAAGAAAACACAGAAAGAAACAAGGTACTCAAAAGAATTTTCAGTACGAATACAAGGCATGCCTTTGGAATCACACTAAACTTGTATACACTCTATAATTTTCCTTTACCTAATAGCTAGACTAACTTGAAAATAAAATGTAGTTTTCATTTGATACAATAGTGTCCTTTACTGCTGCTTGTATACCTGACATCAATTTGACCACTTACAGAACATGAAACCTTTCCATCTGTTCACAGCTTGTTAACATCACCACAATCTTACTGCAATTCACCTCAGTCTGTCCCAGAACAGCTAGACTGAGATGGCTGTGGACCTCAGTCACATCCTCATTCACAACATTAAGTGAAAAACCTCTAAAGAAACTCATGTCTTCCCCTTGAGTAAAAACGAGAGTCTATCGTGCTCCTTTCTTACTCAGATCATATTAGCATTTCCACCTTACACTTCAGAAAACATAATCATTTTTTCAGAAATCATTGCTGTCTCTAACTGGGTAAAGGACCACAGTATTTACCCCAGTCTAAAGGATATTTCTTTTATTTATTCAGTCATTGAAAACAAAGTTCTAAACCCTTGAAAGAGCTATCAAACCTTTCAACAAAACTATTAGGATTTAAAAATATATACTCAAAATGCTATTAAAAAGAATTATGTTCACAGTATTCAAGGCACTTTCCAAAATGTCGTTCTGTCCTGTGTTATATGCTGACATAACATCTCTAAATCAAGGAGCTTTTGATTCTACTTAAGACATCCACTAACACAAAAGTTATTTTTCTCTTCAAGTCCCCTACAAATGTGTCACATATTCTTACAGAAAGACTCAGACATGGTTAATTCTCCAGTATTCATAGTTTGCCATTTTTTCCCTCCCTATCTTGTTTCAGTAAGAAACAAGCTTTTACAGTTTCTTATCTTCCTCAGCAAAAAAAAGCACATTTAATTTACATTGGTTTTCCCTATCAATCTTTTCTCTTGGACACCCTGCTGGGTTTCTATGGATGGTTAATTTCCTATAGAATTTGCTAGCTGTAGCATAAAAGACAATTTGGTACGACTTTTATGATCTTTAAAAGCCTAGGGAAACATTCATTAATCAAATATTTCACACATTTTTTAGGTTAAAAATAGTTGCATATACCTCAGGTCTTCCAAGTATGCACGTAAAAATATAAAGTCTTTTATTTATGGAAATGCTTCCTAATATCTCTCTCTTGTCTAAATACTTCCTAGAAGGAACTAGTAACAAAAAGCTCTTTTTATGTATCAATTCTTTATGTTCAACTGGCTAATATTTTATTTTAATATTACTATTAAATTGCAATTATGATCTGAAAAGAACAGAAAGAGCATTCTAAAAAAGAAATAAAGTTATCGGTTTCTGGCCAGCTGTATTCTAAAGATTTAATTTTCAAACATGAATCATTCACAAATGAACATCTAAGAAGACCTTTTTCACAATATACCAGAGCAGTTCTGTATTGCCATAAGCTGCGTAGAAATTGAAAGAGATAAGCAAAAGACACTGACAGACAGCTGTAACAGAAAGATTAGAAATGCTCATCATATATAAAGTTCAAGTGAAGTACAGACTTTTCTACAAGAGATCTGAACTTCAAGACCTTTGCATTTTGCTTATATCTAGAGTCAGAGAGTTTAATTGTTTACTTCTTTGGAATGTTTCTCATTTTGTTAAGAAAGATTTTCAGAGTCTGAGGTGCTTTGTGATTAATTTTGAGAGGTAACACAAAATGTTTTTCATCTGTAGGAATTCTAATAATTTGGTTCCTACCTATTTTAAATGTTACTTCTCACTTAACATTTTTGATGGTAAATAAAGATGAATTCTGAATGTTCCAAAGACTTCTCTCCAGTTGCATGCTATGAGGGAAGAGCTTGGAAAAAAGAAAACTTCTTTTTCATTGTGAAAGAAAGTTTTATTCAAACATATATGTCATAGAAACTCCTCAGGAGCACTCCAGGTATAAAAGTTTGAAGAAATTTGAGATGTTCTAGTCAATTATGCTCTGTCTTCCTGAGCTTGGTATGATTCTATTTAAGTCCAGAAATACTACTTTTTTAGGAGAAATTCTATAAGGTAAATGGAAAGTTATAATCATATATATTTTGCAATATTGTTATGTAAAATATTTGGAAAGTCTTCCCACCATTCTTACAGCTCACATTGATGACTGTGAGAGGCAAAGAAAGAGAGCCTACAGCTTTCAGAATTTTCCAGCTTTTCAGAAATTCAGAACCTCAACACATTGTGCAGTGACATTTAGATGGAATGCTTTAAATGATTAAAACAAAGACCATAACAGGAAGTGATTGTTTCTTCATTATCATGGCAAAATAAGGCACACAAGCAGAAATGACATTTGGACACTTTGGACATTTTAGATGCTGTGAATTTTGTATTACTCTACATGTAATGCACTGTATATATACATAGGGGTTTATGTGGGTTTTTTATCTCCTGTGAACTATATCATATGCCTTTATGATGCGCTTAACTATGATATTTTGAGATACTTTAACTATGCATACATACTGATATATAATTTTAATAAAACTAGCTTTTTTCTCCTTTCACTTAGACTACACAATGTCCCTTAATAAAGACAGAATAGTCTGTTCTCATTTTGTTCATTTTTTCTCTGCCTATTCCTGCCTTTAAATTCTAGGCAGTGTCCTCGGTAGCCTCTTCATGCTACACTAATTTGAAGTCTGAGCTCCAAGTACTTGTCAACTTTTCATCTACCATCTGGAGTCTTCTGTCACCTGGAGCAGCCCCTCAGTTTTACCATGTCTCTGAAAGCCATGTGTAATCATCACCTAGGATGAGATCCAACCACAGATTGACACGTATATTCAGATGGATGTGCAAGACATATCTATCTTGGAATTCTAATCCATTAAAATGGAGTCAAAACTGAATAGGAGTCTTTAAAGTTACTGTATTCATCAACCACTAATTTAGAGTAATCTGAATAACTGCCTAGGCTCAGATGTATATATTTATCATGACCTTTCACTGGCTGTCTTATTGGTGATCTATGAATCTATCCTGGTTGACTCTTCTTCAGGAAGAGGTACATAGTTTTATGACCTCTCTTCCATCTCTGTGTATTTAACCACAAATTTCCTCAAATGGCTCTGTTTAGACAGCTGAACCAAGACAGATCTTAGGGATGTTAAAGGGAGTTTACAAATATTTTAAACTTGAAGACATGACAAGTAAACTATAGATGTTATTATCCAGAATTGTCTTGCTCTTTTCATCTACATCTCCTATTTACTAGGGAGTCCAAATTAATCTTCCACTTTCATATTTTACTAACAAATGCCCTGGTTCCTAAAGTGTTAGAAATATTCATTGGAAAAGAGAAGA
>VRYO01001463.1:54657933-54671611 GCA_009812075.1 Sialia sialis
GAAGAGAAGAGAAGAGAAGAGAAGAGAAGAGAAGAGAAGAGAGAAGAGAAGAAGTAGGAAAAAAGGAGGAGGATTAGACAGTTCTTGACCTTGAGACAAGAAACAGGAAAACAGACAAAAGTTTGTGAGGGTTCATGTTGCCTTCTTAGAAAAAACACATCCTAAACTGAACATAGAGAAAAGTCTGCCTCTGGCAAGCCCAGAACAAAAAGGAAATTGGGAAGGTTGTTCACAAGGAAAGGAATAAATTGAGAAGTAGTTGAGTTTTAAGCTAATTTTGGTTCCCAAAACAACAAAAATTGAATGCGTTTTTGAAAACTGTTGCTTAATTATAAATAGATTTTTTTATTAATTTGCTTTCAAATATTTGTCGCTGGCGTATTGGAAAATATACTGACATAATTTTGAAAGAAGGTCAAGGTAGTTTTAAATAGATAAGTTACAAGAGTTTAAAATTATTTGAAGAAATTAAAAATGCAGTTACTATTTGCAATATCATATATGTTATCATAGAAAGGTCTTTTTGTGAACACTTGCCCTACAAAAAAGGAGGATACGTTTCCACAAATATTCTTACAGTAAGGTTAATTTTATTCTATACTTGTGGAGATAAAAAGACATGGATCTCCATCTTTTAAACATTTCCTCTAACTCTTCATTTTCTTCTTGCAGTTTTCATCCATTTTATCTCTGGTCAGTCAAGAAACTCTAAATACAACTTAATTCATCTGAATTCTAGATCTCTTTACATAGTAAATTCATAATCTGAATAATTCTGGAAACAGCTGAATGCTGCCTAAATCTCTGTATTAACTCATCACTGGGTACAGTACTTAGGAACTTCATTTTTATTGTAACACAGGTGAGGATAGCATGCTGTTTAGGGAAAAGCACCCCAGGGCTCTGAAACTGCTGTACTGCAGGCTGGACATTGCAAGAGCTGTTCCTTCCAAGAAAGCACAAACCTCACAGTGGCCATGTCAGTCCAAGGGCCTACTTTCTGCTTATTTTCACTTCCATTCCAAACAAACTCAAATTTTAAAGTTGTTGAAATTAAATTACTTTCCTTTGGTAATGCATGTTGATGGACCTTTATCTTTCCCTCTTGGAAAACATTAAAATTATTGCTGGGTATGCCAGATACAATTGTCAATTCTTCATTTTTTCCACTCTTCCAGTGTATTTTTGCTTTTCTAACTGTGTATTCTTTTAGTCAGGCTCACCAATATTTTGACAATCTTTATGTTACTATATATCATAAAAAACACATAGATAAATGTGCCTTGAGATGCTTTTTTTCTTTCAGAGATTGCCTCTTACACAGAGAAAGCTAAAGGAAATTGTTTTAAAGCCTAAGAAAAGTATTCAAAAAGCATGTGCTAAGGGATTGAGGAAATTTTTATAGACACATTGGAAGTGCAGCTGGTTATAAAAAAATTCAATCCATTTAATTTGCACTACAGATATGCTAACAAGTGTTAATTAAATGTCTTGTAATCTTGCTGTTGAATTACATAGAAATGTGTGCACTATGCGCTGGAATTTCAAATATTTCATTCATCATAACAGCCAAATGGGATCAAAAAGGAATAGCTCAGCAGTAAAACAGCAACAGTCAGTAGCCTATTATTACATACCTAAAACTCCTGTAAAAAAACCCAACTTTTCTGCATCACAGGCTCAGAGTTACCAAATATTCCTGTGAGCAAGTTGATCATTCTTCTCATGAACTTCCTCTTAAACAATTTTAAGGGCTAGAGGTGGAAGAGAAGCTGTGAAATAATGCCCAACTAAACTAAGGTACAGTTTAAGAAAGTTAAAGGCATTCCAATGTGAAATGTAAAATGGTTAAAGCAAAAACTGATTTCATTTCTGCCTCTAGAACTGACTTAGAGTGTAATCATGAATAAATATTTTGCTACTCCTTCAACTTTATTGTAACAATTTTAAAAAAATGCAACTTTGCTTTCATAACACTGAGATCTTAGGATAATGTTGTAAAAAAATCAGAATAAGAGAAAATTGTTCACAACATGAATTAATATATTAATATCATATAATTAGTAAGTGTGTATATATATACATATCCTCTAATGTGAAAATTATGACCACAAATATTTAGTGTTCAGCTCTAGAACTGGTAGAAATACCCCTAAGGTGTATGATGCTAGAGTAATACTCTGCTTTGTCCATATGATTAAGACATTGCCATCCTAGGTGGTGTACTCCAAAGCTGATGAATCTCTCTCCAGACCCTCTTTCTTTTACCCCTCTTGTAGCTGGACTAGAGGCTTATATTTTCTCAACTTGCTTACATGTACAAACATTTTAAAAATGCATAAGCTTGTTCTCATCATTTCAAGACCAAATTACTTCAGCTGTACAGGCCAAACACACAATTAGGAAGCCAATTATTACATGTATTTTTGCACAGCAATACAGGTCTAGATAGGGAATATCCAAGAACCTTCTGGACATAATCGTGTGTCATGTGCTCTAGGATGACCCTGCTTAAGCAAGGAGATTGGAGCAGATCACTCAGAGTGGTTCATTCCAATTTGACCCATCCTGTGATTCTGTGATACCCAACAGCTACACTTCACCAACCACTTCTTTCACAAGCCAGTGATGTTTTTTGTTGTTTAAAGAGTATCAATATACTATTTAAGGAAAGTAGTCAAGTTTAGTGATTGCCTAGACTCTAACAGTTGTAGGTGGGCTCCTTTTGTCAAAGTTAGATGAAGGCTAGAAAAAGGGGATCATATAAAAGAAAAAGAAATTAGAGGAGAACCCAACATAGCTGATACATCTGTGAAATGATCTTACCTAAATATTCTAAATTACTCCAGAAGCCTTTAAAAATATTACTGTGTCATTTCTGTGTGTACAAGTTTGTTGAAAACTCACCTACACTTTCATTCACTGTAGTACATTGACAATTCAGTAATAAATTTTCAAAAGAAAAAGAACACAGAAGAGGGAAGTGCATATCTCATAAATGTTATTCAAGGTTTATAAGAGCATGAAAGCAAGACTTGAAAGATCAAGAACAAACTACTCCACAATGTACAAACTGCAATACAGAAAACAGCCAATTCTGCACTGAAGTATTTATGTAAACAGCTGTACTGAAGAGCAAAGAACAGAAGAAGTAATGGCGTACAAGGGTTAAAATAACAGAATTACATTCCTTTAGAAGTATGATGAAGACCTAACATAGGATATTTCCCTCTGATATTTTCTTTCCTATCAGTATGTGTTTATGGCAAGGTGTACTTCTTTATACTGGTACAATCATAGAATATGCTGAGTTGGATGGCACCCATTGGAATCATTAAGTCCAACTCCTGGTCCTGCACAGAACACCTCAAAAATCACTCCATATGCCCAAGAGATTACTAGGCCATACTTCCCCCATCAAAAATTTTTGAATATTAAAAGGTTAGGCAGAATTAAATGGTTTTTTGACATATAGTTTTCATGCTGATCTTGTATGCTTGACAGAAGCATACATTGACTTTCAAAGACAAGAAGAACAAAGAGAAGATTACTGTGGCTCCAATTCACCAAGGACTTGCAGAAAATTCATATCGTCTGTATTGCAAAGTGTAATCTTCAAAATCCTCTCCTAACTTCTTAGTTACCAAAGGATAAAGGGCTTCTTTTAAACACCAAGTTCCAAATACTTTAGAGGGAGCTCAAATGCTTTGAACAGCCCCACAATGCCAGTGTTCCTGCCCTTACCTGCTGCCACCTTGTGCATTGTCTGAGTCTTCAGGGAGTCACATGCCGTACTGCAGCCTGGAAAATGTGCTGAGCATACCCACACACCAGCAAACAAAAAAACTGCTACTGGTGGGAGGACACTTTCTACAGAAGTATCCCTCCCTGTTTTACTGTCAATCCCAGTGCTCAGAAATCTCCATAAGATTTCATTACTACTTATATTTTTATTTTCTGACTCTTCATTCCTCCATACTTCGTTAATCTCGCCGTGTTTCACAGACAATAAATAAAACTTTCGTGTTCCTTTAGAAGGAATACACCATATCAGCTATTTTCCCCCTTCATAATACTTCTACTATCCACAGGTTCCAAAGTCTCCTTTTTCTCTTTCAGTGACCTTACTGACATATTTTTAGTTAAACACAAATCAATTGTTCTCATCTTAGGCTTAGCTATTGTTGTTTCCATTTGAGATCTATATCTCTACAGAGGGTTTTTATGCCTGAAATCTCACTTAGAGTTTGTTATTTATCATGTGTCAGTTGCGCCAGCTCATCTAACCTTCTCCCTTCCTATCCAACTTGGCTTATTTTCAAGCCTGAGAATACACTCATTCAAAAATACAGTTGTGCTTACGTGGGATACCAGCACTGCATATGGAACTCCAGTTGGTGGACTAAGTTTTCAGGGAAGCCATGTAAAACTACAAGACTAATATCCAACATGGAAGTTTAAACAAAAAAGGAAAACTGACTGATTTTATTCAACCAAGGAAAGCTGACTGATTTTATTCAACCAAAGTAGAAGGGAAGAAAGGAAGAGAGAAACGAAGAGAGAGAGGAAGGAAGGAAGGAAGGAAGGAAGGAAGGAAGGAAGGAAGGAAGGAAGGAAGGAAAAGAGAAAGATGCCAAATTTTAAACCAATATGTGACTACAGTTCTGAGATAAGGCTGCTTAAATTTGCATGTCTTTAGCAAAGACATGCATTAAAAGACATTTCATTATCTTGGTTCTATTTAATATGTAAGCTAGAGTTGTATTTTCTCTTGCATACAGTAATAAGGCAAAGCATTATTTCTGTATTACAAATGGTCTTTCTACAGTTCCTGTTGTCAAGTAGCAAATTTTACTGGTTTGGAACATAAAATTATGCTCTAAATTACAAACATTCCTGACGATTTTTAAAATGTCATTATTTTCAAATACAGTATCAAACCACATCTGCAATAGACAATACTTCAGAAATATTGGGTTTTGCTCAGTAATTTAAAAACTTATTCGTATTTCCAGAATTTTAAATATGTGGAAATGTTTCTGTATCAATAAACACAGATAAAACTACTTTCAGGGTTTGATAATTTCACTCTCCACAAAGAAAACTGTTATTTAAGATAGCCTGGATAAAAATCTGCTGGGCTATATTTGTGCTATATTTGTTTGTCCTGCTGTTTCATCCAGCTGTATATTTGGGAAATTTGTTTCAGCAGTACTGCAAAGAGATCTCTTGACAGAAAAAAAATACCTCAAGAACTGTTGGGAAAATAAACCTAGAAACATTTCAAGAGTGGCCTTACCATTACAAAGTCATGATACAACTGTGACAAAAGCCCTGTCCCAACTGTTTTCTTTATTTTACTTCACATAAAAGAACATAGGATGTCAGGAGAAAATCTAGTACTTTCTAAATTGAATACAAGGGCTCAACAATAAAAGGAATTTTAATCAATCCCAGTTCTATTTAATCTTTTAATATCACAATTCTTTTCAGTCAATTCAAACCACAAAGTTGGAATACTCTTTTTATCAAAATAAACACACAATCAGTTTAGAGCATGGTGTCTGGCTACCATGACACCGAAGGAGATATATGTGATGGGGAAGCAGAACAAGAACAGGCTGTACACAAAGTGCTGCTGAAATCAGAATATTGACTTGCACTCCCATTGGCACAGCAGGGAGAACATCATTGCCGAACAGACTTGCTATTAATTCTGTTGCCTACATAGGTCATGGCTGTTAAATTAACTGTCTTTAGTGATATATTAAGTTCTCTAGGTTCGTGACAGATTTCGTTCCTCATCTGTTCCGAAGCTGACAGCAGCCATTTCCGCTTCTGCAAATTGCACCGAAGCTATACACTTTGTGTCTATGACAGTGACTTTAAGTAGTGTTCTGGCTGACATACAGAATTCTCAGTTATTAAAAGAAAAGAAATAAAAAAACAGCATCCATATGTGACTTATCACACCTCATGAGAGTGCTGATTGTGTCAATTTAAAGTCCTCACACTGTATCTTAATGGATCAACTCAAGGTATCTTTATATTATAATAATATTTAACAGAACCACAGAATCACAGAATGGGTCAGGTTGGAAGGCACCACAGTGGGATGTCTGGTCCAACTGCCCTGTTCAAGTAGGGTTATCCCAGACCATGTGGCACAGGTTGCATTCAGACGGTTCTTGAATATCTCCAGGGAGGGAGACTTCACAACCTCTCTCAGCAGCCTGTTCCAGTGCACAGTCACCCACACAGTAAAGAGGCGTTTCCCCATGCTTAGATGTCATTTCCTCTACATCAGTTTCTGTCAATTCTCTCTTATTCCATTGCTTGGCAGCACCTAGAAGAGCCTGGGTCCACCTTTTTGCCACGCTCCCTTCAAATACTTATAGACACTTATAAGGTCCCCTCTCAGTCATCTCTTCTCAAAGCTGAGCAGGCCCAACTCTTCCAGTTTTTTCCCATAAGAGAGGTGCTTCAGTGCCTTAATAATTTTGGCGACCCTCCGGTGGATCCACTTCAGGGCTCCATGTCTCTCTTGTAGTGAGGAACCCAGAATTGGACACAACACTCCAATGCGGCTACTAGAGCTTAATGACTCTGTACAGATAAAGCAAAGGGAAGCACTTTGTTTTTTACATAATTAACCTACTCCCCTGCACTAACACACACACAACATACATAGTGTCTTTCAGCTGGGTAACCTCAACCCATTCCCACCTTACATTCCTATTTACATAAAGAAACAGTTAGTCTTTTCAGTGCCTGCTTAGTAAAAATATCCCAAGCTCAAGCAACAATCACATTTCCACACACTATGTAGTTTTACATACCCAGTTTTTTGCTTCAAGGTTTTCGTGACCTAAGTAGCAAAGTTTTTTCACAAAAATGTGGTTTTACCTATTTGTTTGGAATTAAATGCCAGTATTTTTAATATAGGAAGGTTGTCTTATTAAAGACAATCAAGTGGAGATGATAACAATCTTCCCAAGGAACAATTGACATAATTTGTTTTCCCCACATTTTCTTGTACAGTGTTTGAGTTGGCACAGGAAAAAAGGGCTAGATATGTCATTGGACTAAGAAATGATGTGTTGAAGGGTTTTTTTTCCTTTCTAGCTCAATTCTCAGCTCATCCAGAGGCTCCAGCAAAAATCTCTGAGGAACCTACAACTTGCCAGGATTTAGCGAAGTATTCATTAAGCAAAGTGTGAAATATTTACTTTATCATAATATAAGGAGACTTGCTTAGAATTCAGCTTTATTGGTTAGTTCAGAAAATACCACAGGAAAAAAGTGTTTCTTACCACAGACAGTACAAACACATGAGATAATTTAATTATGGCTAAAACGTCTGTTGAAACATTGGTGCTATTCTGGTACTGTAGATAAGATATATACATTGCAAACCTACCAGCTAAAGTGATTATGGAACCCAGCGTGTTTTAATGATGCTGCATAGTAATAGATCATTCTCTAACAGTATAAAACTCATCTTCATGAAAATAAAATCATTCATCTTTAATCCTAGAAACCCAGAAACTACCAAAATCTCATTTTAATACAATAGCTTTAAATTTTAAATGAATGAAAGTTATTAAATATTCTTAATCTACTTCAGCTTCAAAGTTAGAGTGAAAAAGTAGTGCTGGAGATTTTTCCTCCTAATGTTATTAGGCATCAGCAACTTTTAAATGTCAGAAAACTGACCAAATTCAATCCTTCATCTCAAAATTTTAAGGAATAAATATGGATATAATAGATGTCAAAGGTCAAAATCTTTCCTTTGGAAACAAAACTTCTTAAAGAGATGCTTGAAATTATACCTTGACACAAGTTACACTGACCTGATTGTAAACACAGATTTTTACTCAGCTTAATGCAATGCTTACAATGCTTAGAACACTTGGAAAAGAAAAAAAAAAGGGGAAAAAATAAGGAAAAATATTATTATAGTTCTGAGGTTTTCATGAATATAGATAGAACTAATAAATTTTAGTACACATTGTAAGCATACAATTACAGACTATTATATTGAAAGGAATCCTATTTATGTAATTTTATTGATGTAAAAAACCCTAGAAAAAGGTTTAGTAGAATAACAGAAGAGGATGAAAGATCTCAGTACAAAATTCATACTTATACACCCTTTATGTTCTATAGTATTAAAAGAGCAGTGTAGAGATTGTGGAGTGTATTTAAATTGCATCTCAGCATCTCTAGAAATTTGATAAAAGCAGGAGCTTTTATTCTGTTTCACTCTACAGAGTGAAAGCCTTCTACAAAGACCTGCTTTCTACAATATACTCTCACATAGAATATATGCTTCTTTTTATGCCATGGAATTCCCTCCAACTGGCTTCAAAGCTGGCCCATTCTAAATGTAACAGGGATTCCAATAGATTTGCAATTGATTCATGAATGAAAATCAAAGTCATACCTCAGGCGCTATGAAACTGTTGTTTGAATAATACACTATCTACCCTAGAACTTCTTCATAAAATGAAAAATGAAGGAAAATTTAAAATTCCCCCCACTACAATGAGGCACCTTCTTTACAGTACAACACTAAGAACTCCATTCTTATCTGAATAATAAAAAAAAATTCTATTTTCTTCTTACTAATTACAGAATGAAGCATCTTACATAAAGAAAACAAACTAGAGTGAGATAATTCTAAGATAGTTTAAAAGCTAATAATGTAAATTGAACTAAAAATCCTTGTACAGAGGATTACAGTCAGAATCACAAAGTATTATTTGTATTATTTAATGCCAGTTTTTAATTTCTCACATTTTCAGAAAAGGTTGGAGGGTTTTGTGTACATGAATAAAGTATAAAGAAAGATCACCATGAAAATACTGTTCCAGAATATGATGTATCCACATACATTTATTTGAAAAGGTAAATATGTACATATGTACATTTTTACCTTTACTTTTGGAAACATATGCATACATATCATACATAATTTAAAAAAAAATCCTGCCTGAGAATAATTTTGAGACTGCATGGATTGTCTTTGCTAACTCAATTGTATATAGTACTTGTACATCTTATTAAGAGAAAAAAAGTGTTTGCTGTTTCAAAAATACTATCATCACAGAAGATAGGACACACAAGAAGAGCAATTTCCTATCTTAGTTCTTATTTCCTATCTGCAAGCAGTTTTAATTATTACTGCCATTTTAGGTGGTAAGAGATTTGGCATTCATTATGCAAAGTATTGTAGAAAGTAACCAGGGGAGAAAACAATTTTGTAGTGTAAGAACCTTTCCTCTGAGATCAGGTGGTCAGTGAGCAAAAGTGATTTATAGCACCTGAGATGAGCTGTGGTAACCTTGACTTTGTTTGATAGAGTGGATTAGTTAAAGCCAACTATCAATGCACATTTGAATCTGTGTAATCAGGTTGATTCTGATAAAAAGGAGAAGAATTCTGTATGTCTGGATTGAAATGGAGATCCCTCAGGATTATATAAATGCAGAATCATTTAGGTTGGGAGAAAACTCTAAGATCATTGAAGAAAACCATTAACTCAACACTGTCAAGTCCACTATTAAATCATGGCCCTACTACACATCTTTTTACTACCTCCAGAGTTGGTGACTCCATCACACCCCAGGGCAGCCTGTTCCAATACTTGACAGTCTTTCCATGAAGAATTTTTTTTCCTAATTGCAAATCTAAATCTTCCCAGGTATAAGTTGAGGGCATTTCCTATTGATATGTCACTCGTTACTTGAGAGAGGAGACCACTCCTCCCTCCTCACTACAACATCCTTTCAGGTAGCTGTGGAGAGCAATAAGCTCTCTCCTGAGCCTCCTTTTCTCCAACTTTTCAGCTGCTTCTCGTAAGGATGAAATATCCTGGCCTGCTAAATCTGACATTTCTGTGTTATCTTGAAATAGTGGAGAAAATTCTGCTGTCATTTAAATAGTTTGTCAACTGGAATACATCCTTAATAATGTTTATTAATAAAGTAGTTTATTCAGAAATGTCACCCTGAGGACAATAGCTGTACATAGAATTTATAATATAGTCACTTACTGTAGGTTATTAATTTCTAAGACTTGGATATATTTACTGTGCCAATAGCAGAGCCACTGAAGAACTTGAGAAAAACACTTTTCTTTTAGAAGAACATTGGTGAAGAAATTCATCAGATCTTCATCAGACCTAGGGTGAAATTCACAGTAAAACCAAAAAGATGAGGACTGGAGCAACAACAGTAAGAAATCATCAGTTAGAGCACTGATGTAGAAAGTGGGACATACATGACCTAATTTGAAAATTCCTTTATTTATGTAAAATATGCATCAGCATCTTGAGCCTGTGCCTTCCACTATCCAGCTGGAGTCTCTCAAAGCAGTGGGTCTCTCACATCTTTCTAATTAGATGCTGTTATTTTCATTATTAATAAATGATGAAATATCAGAAATTTTCATTAAATCAATTTCTGGATTGCTTGGTTGGATTTTTGGTTTTGTTTTTTTTTTTTCTATTTACTGCACCTGACCATGCAGTCTCTGTCTCTTACAGTGGAGTAGGAACTGATTTAATTTTGGGGGTTTTTTTGCCTATTTCCCATATGAGTATATTCGTCAAGAAGAAAAGATAAGAAGACACCTTTTAATGCGGTACTGACATTTTAATGAAACAGATCTAAAAATGTCTCTGGAATGTTTTAATTCATAACAAAATGAAAGAAAATCAATATCCTTGTTATCCATTTACTGTGCAATATCAATCATTACTAGCAATTGAAATAGCGTAAAACAATTTGATGTTGTTGTTCTTGACCTGAAAATAGTCATGGTTTATTTTGTTCACTTTATTCTACCAGTTCAGTGATAACACCAGATTCTACAGACATCAAATGAATTCACAGGAAAGTAGATTAAGGACAAAATGCAGCGACTTTCAAGCAATTTCATCTAAACATGAAAGAAAATGAATGACAGATCAAAGCATCAGCTTCAAAGACACTCTCAGGTGGCTCATTTCAGAATACGTGTTACAAAAATCGTACAATAACGTGTTTGAACTTTTCTATTCAAGAAATTTTTTTAAGAATCTTTATCAGGGAAGAAAAAATTGCTGTGCTGAAGGACAACTAAAAATCCAAAGTCAATGTATTCCAAATATGTTTGATAAAAGGATGAATAATAGAAGAAATGTTTTGTCTCTGGCTTTTTCAAGGAAAAGTGTTCTGAAAGGGAAGTAACTGTAGTACTGAAATTGCATATCAATATTTTAGAGACTCATTGTCTTCACTTCAAAAAAAATCGTTTTAGATCACATCCTACAGTTTTTGCTTGCTTAGTTCTTGAAGCTGTGGGAGTGTCACATTGATAAAATTCACAGTTGCAGTACAGTATTTCCTGGGAGATAAAATTCCAGAGGCAAAATTTACAAGATAAATTAGCGTGGCACAAATCACAGTGGAGTCCAACGGATGATCAGATAATTTTTTGTGATGTCTGGAATAATCTATGTAGAAATAACCTAAGCAAGTAACTGTATTGACAGACAAGAGGCCTGCAGTGTGAATACAACGGACAGCTATGGGCTGAACTTCAGCTAAATTTACAATTTTCCACTAAACTTAGAAAAGTCAAAGAAGATTAAATGTTTAAGTGAAACTTAGATATATGACACTCTTTAAAAAAACTGATTTTACAACTCTTCGATACCTAAAATGAAACTAACCATTCTAGTTTATGGTGTTTGCTTCCACTTCTGAAATCCTTGTCCTGATAGAAAGGAATAGGAATTAAGTGTGGTAGACAGAACCACAGTCTCTACCTTCCATGTTTTTACATACAGTCTCCAGCTACTGTAAGTTTAAACCTCACTGACTTTCAAAACAACCTACAGACAAACAAGTCACTTGGGAATCTGGGACTTCAGCTTTTCAGCACTGAGATACTTCTCAAGTTTTTGCATTCATATATTTCTTGTATGATGAGAGTACAGATTTCTCTTGCAGTAGTTTAAAGAGAAGTAGAGGAGTTGGGAGGTTACATATCTTCAGAAGAGGCTTCTGGTTTTCAGCTTGAAACAGATTTTCCATCAAAACTTAGCTTTCTTTTTATCGTAAACTGTTCAAAATAGAAATTATATAGTGAGTTGAAACGGAACAGTTTTGAATATTTTATTTTGCTAATCCATATAATAATGCAATTTTGCTCCCCATTACAATCAAAACAAAGACACATGAAAAAAGACTATGCTCAGCTTACAAAACTGGAACCTCGTCTACAAAGCGACTACTTTAATTTAAGCATTTTTAAAATAATTTATGTTGTTATATTTTTTTAAATGGAATTTGCAATTAATCCTTATAAAACAATCATAAAAGCTTAAGTGAAATATCTTTTAACATCCATGGGGAGTTTACATTATTTATTAAGCAATTGCAATTGTTCTTGTGAGAAAACTAAAATCTTACTCCAAAAATGTACTTTTCAAAACTCTTTTTGGTTAAGTTTTCAGAAGAGCAATTGTTATTCTAAATATTTAAGAGTTCTTTCCAGGGGACCTCTTTTCCCTAAACTTAATGACGCGTGTGGATTGTAATGTTTTTGTCAGCACAAATGTTTCTGTAGTAGCCTTATTAAGCTCATGGAACTCCGTAAACTCAATTTAGTTGCTGAAATTAACTTAAACATTTGCCATTATTTGTGTACATTTCATTAACATCTTAATAATTGAGCTCATATACAGCAACATGAAAAAAAGTAAATTTGTTTTTAAATTACAGGCATACAATAAAATATTAGGTCTGTGGCATACAGCTGTGGACCATGGTTTTCTTAACATGCCTGTATAAATCAGGATTAACTTTGCTTAATTACTGGAAAACACTTTCCAAAACAACTACTGAGAAAAATAGAATAGAAATGCTAATGATGGTGTAATTTATTTTGTCCTGGTTTGAGACAGAATAGACAGCTCTCCAGGTACTCATAAAAGTTGACATACAGCTATAAACCTTATTATTGTCAAATAATTCAGGATATATTAATATAAGTCACTGAGCTAAAGAGTGAAGCAAACTAAAAATGAAATCAATTCTTTGCTGAAAAATCTTGAGACAGAAAATTATTCAAAGAACTCTAGAACTTAATGAGCAATTTTTTTATTTATCAAAAGTCAATAATTTTGAAGTCAAAAGGGAGGTCTTCATATTGCAGGTCAGACACAGCAAATCCAACACTTTTCTCAAAGAGAGCATGGGGATAAAATTTTGGGAAGGGATTCTTATTTCTTAAAAACTGATATAACTCAATCTCTCCTGAAATAAACATTACTTTTTCAGCCTGCTCTTTCCATGCCAAATTCTCAAGAAAAAGTGAATACCCCCTTCGTGTCTCTTAGGAGAACTTAAAAAAACTTCCAACAGCACATTCCAGTTCGGCAAAAGGTAATTTGCATCTCTCTCTGCCTGTGTGTGCAGGCCTGTTCATCCATTTCAGTGAGATTATTTCTCCTAAAATCTCTCATCAGGACTTTTAGTACATGAGAAGTCAAATTCAATTCAAACCAATTCACTGTCAAGTTATCCTTGACACCCAAGATTCATTCCTCAGGTTCATTGATTTGTCATCTGAACGCTTAACATATGGCATCTCTGGGGAGAGGACTCTCAAAAGAGAATTTCCAAAT
>VRYO01001463.1:54672611-54695230 GCA_009812075.1 Sialia sialis
TTCATTCTCAGGCTGGATGAGATTAGCCTGCTGGATCACATGTGCAATTTTTAAAAAGTGACAGTATTGAGAGCCTGCACCAGTATGTTTGGAAAAGGTTCAGAAACACTTTTCTGAAGTTTATGGAACCTTTTGGTTTTATGGAACGAGCTGTCCTCATCACTATTAAGGCTTTGGGAAATAACCAGGTCACTGGCTTGTTGCTAAACAATGGAGTGTGACACAAAAATCTCTGGACTTGACAGGACATGGCAGACAACAGTGTCAGCACTGGTCAAGAGGTAGGGATAGTGCCAAGCACACGGTGGCATCCTCGGGGGTGGCTAAGCCTCACATGTAACTGGAGGGAATCATTGAGGACCCACTACTAATTCTATATAGGCAATATAAAAGGCAATTCACCTAGGTAATGGTATCAAAACCATCAAAACAGGGTGTAGGTGTGGCAAAACAGAGCTGACAGGGAAAAAGTAATTACAGAGAAATTATTTACCTAGGAGAATGTTGGAGCAGAGGAGGTAAAGTGTATGGGTAGCACAAAAAGGGTCAAGCATCAAGGAGAGAGGAAGTAAAGTGTGGAAATTTATAAGATGACACAGGCATCCCTATCAAGCAGCTTTGCTGCTTGCTCCATGCTGCTGGAGCAGGGCAGTTATTCAGACCTGTTTCTCTTGGTATAAAATATAAGTTGGTGTGTTTCCAGTTAGGAGGGCTGGATGGAAGCAGGGTGGAAGGGATGCTGCCCCTGTTAGGGAACACTAGATGGATACATCAATTACCCCAGGGCCACTGTGCTGGTGCTCATTCCAGGTTGATAGTACTCATACATGCAATGTTATATGTAACAAAACACTGCTACACTGAAAATTTTTTTGCTTGGATCCATCATTAAGCCAGAAAATTTCAGAAATGTTTGGTTTAATTATGATAGTTCTGATATTTTTGGTAAGTAACATTCTAAACCTCTTTTTATGATAGTTTAATTATGGTGAGGCTTAGATAACTTTGGAATATGGCATCTCTCAGATTTTTTCATAGAATATCAATGAACTAGGAAAACTGGAAGTTGTTTTTCCTTAGCTTAGAGAAATATCAACACTACAAAAATTCATTACCTAGAAAATAATCTTCCTTTGGGTGAAAAAGGAATAATGTGACATACGTAAAAATTGTCAGGGATTTTTTTTTTTAATTCAAAACAGACAATTCATAGATGTCAAAGAAATTAATCAAGGGAGCTGTACTGTAATGCTGGGATTTGGATTTTTTTTTAAGATGTAAAATTTATCTAGAATAAGTATTTCTTACAGTAAAACACTTCAAACCTGAATTGTCAATAAGTGTCTCAGAAGATGTATTAAGCCTTAAAATTATATGAAGAAAAAAAAAAAAAAAAAGGAGACTGAGAAAATAAAGCTTATCTTATTGGTCAGTAATAGTTTCCAAAAGACAATCTACATTCTGTGTTGTAAAGGATTTAAAACCAAATAGGATCCGTTTACTCAACCATATAAATTAAGCAAAAATGGATAAACACATGAGGGGGAAAAAGGCAAATTTTTGATGAGGAAAGTATTAAAGGCAATCTAGACATTACATTACTCAAAACAGCTGTACTTACAGTTTACTCTCATTCTTTTCTAATGATGCTCCCACAGGTGCTAGAGAAAAATTAAAAGCTAATGCACACAGGTAGACACTCATACTGGAAAAGAAGTTGTGAAAGTGGGTACATGTTCATATTGAAAGAACAAGGCAATTAAAATCACAAAGTTGTCAATGAACATTTATAAAACATGAGCCATGACAGTTTCTAAAAGTATTGCATTCGAGGAAAGGAAATAAAACATTCTGTGAAGACAGGAAAGAATGAATCTCAATAGTGTCAAAACTCAAGAACTTACACTGAAGAAATATGAAAATAATGAGGGAAAAGAAATGAAAAAATGTATAGAAAAAGGATCGAAAATACATGGGATTTTTTCAGATCTATCATGGACAACATAGCCAATGAAACATTTATGTAAATATAATAGATCTTTACATGTTGGGCCACTTGATGGAATATTATATGGAAAAATCTTTTTTTGACATAGAGATGGGACTTACTACAAGCTTTGCATTTTTTATTTTTTTTTCAATTTTCAGTTGCCTAAAGTTGAAATGGTAGTAGTCTTATTGCAAGAAAAAATAATGAACTGTGATCAGAGTAACTGTGAAAGCCATAATGAATATCTTGAGACTGATTGCATTTAATATTTCCTTAATGACCTTGGTAAAACAAGCTGGAATGTGTTTAAAAAATCAGATAAAAATTTGTAAGATAAAATCAATGAAGTGAGTGAGTATAATTTAATATTGAACATTTGGCTAACCTTGAAGACAGAACAATAGAAATTAAGTGAAGCTTCTCAGTGTAATATGTAAAAGTTGGACAGTAATGAGATTCAGCAGTAGTTTTCCCCAGCATATATGTTGATGATTCAAAGGCTTGCCTAATTTCTCAGCAGAGAAAGCTTAATTTTTAGGCTTTACCTATAAAGCTGGAGGTAAAGCCTAAGATTTACTGAGGTGACTGGGCTAGGTGACCTAGGAAATTGGCCTATGGTCTGTTAAGCTGTAAGATTCAAAATTTTTTCACTTCAGTGAATACTGTAATTACAAACTATCATTTAATTTGGTTTAAATTTCACTTGTTAATTAAATTATATACTGCTCTGTTCCTGACAATTCTTCTGTATCCTGTATTGTTTACCTAACTTCAAAAGAAAATTGTCTCAATCTTCCTATATCAAAATTTTATAGCTTTTATAGCTTTTTCGTAATATTTCTTAATTACTTGATATCTGGGTTATCCTCCAATCCTCCAGCTTTGATATTACTGTCAAACAAATGGTAAAACATGAATCACCCATCTTTAGCTCATATTTACATTAATTTTCATAATCTTATGACAAACTTTGATTTTGCTACAAGATGGAAAGTTTAGGTATTGCAAGTGAGGAAAAAAAAACCAAACCAAAATTACTTTTTTTCTATAAAGCTGCAAAAGTTGCAATGTTGTGACAGGATTTATCTGAAAAAAAAGAGAAATTGAAAAATAATTTTATCATGTTCATTTTTTCTTCTTCTCAGTTGAATGCCATTGTATTGAATAAGATATCACGTAGTTTTGTACTTAATCATAAGGTAAGGTAATCAAAAGGTAAAAAAAATCAATCTGAAAGTAATGAACTAAATAAGTTAAATTAAATCAATTGAATCACATTTATTGTCACCAAAAGAAGCAACCATTTATGCACTTTTTTGGTGTTTGTTTCCAACCTAGACACCTGCTGAAAAAAACTTTTGCAACCATTTGTGATTTTTTTTCCAGAACTTAATTGTCTCTTTTCCTTAATGATCTTTTCTTTAAATTACTGTTGCAAACAACAGTGACAGCATGTGATCAGCACTTTACACTCTGATCATCACAGCTTGTAAACTATTTTATATAAGTTAAAAGCATATTCTTCCTTATTTTAACTGCATTGATAGGTATGAAGACCAGTCACTTTTTATTTCCTATTTTGACAACTCTTATAAATCAAAACAGAACATGTTAAAGAACTGTTGTTTTCTTCACTACGACTGTGAAATTTTAGGGTTTATATTGAAAACGTTACCAAAGTTTTGTCTTTCTAGGACAGGCACATTTCTTGTTACTAAAATTCACCCTGATGTGTTGGGCAAACTTGACTGGCTAATGTGTGTCCAGCTGCTCTCTCTCATCCACCTTGATAGGACAGTGGGATAAAATGAAGCAAAGATAAAGACAGGGAGATCATTTAACATTTACTGTCCAAACAGACTCATCTTGGTAAAAATCAATGTAAGTTATTGCTGATTAAAACCTGTTTATGCAGTGAGAAACAAGAGCAAACCCTAGAACAGATTCTATCCATTTCTCATACTCAGCTTAACTACTCCATGCTCTGATCCCGTCTGAGAGGCTCGTGAGGAATTGTGGAGTTGTGATTGTTCCATAACAGCTTCTCCCTGCTGGTATTCCTCCTCTCACTTCTCCAACATGGATTCTGTCCACAAACTGCAGCCTTTCAGGATAAATCTGTTCCAGTGTGGTCTCTCCAAGGGCTGCAAGGCAACCTCTGCTCCAGCACATGGAGCAACCCTCTTTCTTCCTTGCCCTCCTTGCCCCCTTTCTTCTCTCACCTTGGCTTTTGCAGGGCTGTTTCTCACATTTTTCCTCACACCTCTCATTGCTTCATGGTTTTCTTAAATATCTTTCCCCAGATATATCACTACTCTGGCTGAGTGGCTCAGCTGTCCTCTGAGGTATGTCCATTTTGGAGCCGGATGAAACCAGTGCTTCATAGGGGTGATCCTGCAGCACCTGGACACCTGCATCCTATACACTGGAAATGCACTTTTAAAAATTGAAGTTTAATTGATAAAATAGTTATTTGTGTTTAGACCTTTAAGGAACTTGTGGCCTCATTAATCCTGTTAAGAATAGACTGCATTCCAGTTCTAACTGTTGGATTATAGTTAAGGATTTCTAAGGAGTTTGGGGCTTCTAGGGAGTTCTTTGATATTCTGTTACAAGTCTTTATATTTCAGACATCCATCTTCACTTTCATGACAGCTTTTGAAATATTCAGGTCTTAATTTTTCATGGTTCCTTAAATACCACTCAACATTGCAAATGAATGCGACAACATAAGGACAATGATGAAAAATTATTTTGCACAGTGACAGTTTTGCAACAGTTATGTTAAAGAAGAAAGAAACAAAAAATTTCACCAAATTGAGGGGTCTGGTAAGTAATGAGGTATGTTGTATAGAGGCACATATATAGAAACACATGGAAATGTGTATTTTAGTTTTCCATGGCTTTCCATGGCTCTTAGGCATGCAGCAACAGGGACTGACATCAATCAATCCACCCTTACAAGATGTGGTTGAACTGAAACAGAAATATCAGTTCAGATCTCATCTATAATGACAGAATACTCATTTGCAATTTGGTGTTACCAAAGGAAGGAGCACTTAGCTGCAAGGGAATAGCTGTCTGCAGGCTGAGTAGGCATTGTCAAGTGTCACTATTAGACATTCTGCCTAGTATTCCTAGGAGAAATACAAGGACTAAACAGCTGCTGAACAGATACTGAATTATTTTGGTTATTAACAGATGTTTGAGCTGCACTGCTAACATACCTGTGAAAATCTATATTTTGGCAAGTCAAGGACAAATTAATCTAAAACTGAATTTGTATTATAGCTTTTCACCATGAAGACTCTTCTTTTTCAACATAAATTGCATTATAACTGTTTTGCAATCCTTTCTTAAATCTTACAGCCTTCCCAGACCATGTAATTTCATATCTGTGTATCTTACCTTTATTCTAAATATACATAGATAGAAATATATAATTATGATATATAATTATCAAGTTCCCTTGTATCTGTCACTCATGCCCACCCTCCAGACAGTATACATTAGCTTTAACATTTATAATGGAAGGCACGTGCTTTCCATCAATAATATTTGAAATCCATGGTATTGTAGGTGAGTGATTAACTTTTCCCAAAATAAAACTCAAGTAACTCGTCCCCTGTGTACAAAAAGAAATTGCAACAATTTAGCTAAATCAGTTCTTAAATTGATTTAAACCAGTGAAATCCCTTGTGCAGATGCTCTTAAATTGGTTTAATATCGGTGTATCTTATTCATTTTGATCTAAAATTTAATCCTATTAAATTGGCTAAAGTTTTTGTATACACTGGAGCCTCAAGTCTAGCAGTCTGAATTGAATTTCATGCTGCAGGGCCATGGGTCTTCAATGAAGTTAGGGCCTATAATGACACAACAGTTTTAGAAATTACTTCTGAGGACCCACTAATCATCTGCAAAAAATAAACAGAATTTTGAAATAAATACTAATAACTAGACAGTGTTCTGAATATTTTATACAAGGGATAAAGTTTTTTTAAAACTCCTAAGCAATCAAGGACAATTATAATACACTGCAAATTTTAAGAAAATTATAGAAAAATTAATTATTTTTTATACAGTAATTTCACGATTATAAGCCGCACCTGATTATAAGCCGCACCTCCTGGTAGCCAGGTAGACCACGGGATTTGTCCATATATAAGCCGCACCTGAATATTAGCCGCACCTTTTATTTTTATTTATATTTTTTTTTTCCAAAAAGCAAGGATCCATGTGTAACAAAGTAACAAATTAGTAACAGAATCGTTGACAGCTGGGTTTGGTGTCAGGTGCTCAAGTTGCAACAGTTTTCACAGACCAGCAAAGCCTTTAAAGGCAGCCCCAGGCACCCTCCCCAGCCGGCTCTCACTTCTGGGTTGGCATTTCACTGGGATTTGTCCATAGATAAGCTGCACCTGAATATAAGCCGCACTACTGGGGCAGGCTGGATTCTTTAAGGAAAAAGGTGCAGCTTATAATCATGAAATTACTGTAATTTTTTTCTTTCTTTATTCTGTTTCCAGCTTAAATTTGCCTGATGATTATTGCTGGCCCATGTTTTGGCACAATACTGAAAATGAAAATATGCATGACCATCTGTCAGCAATGGTTCCAGTTCATCAAAATTTCTAGTCTCCATTATGTGCAAAAGTACCTTTGCCTGTCTTGAGTGCAGAATCCAAGAAATACATATGAGAAAGAAAAATAATAATAAAAAAAAAAGTTTTTAAAAGAAATTTTAAAAAATTCAAATTCTCTCATCACAGAGAAAAGAAAATTATTTTTTTATCAGTACATAAAATTAAATATTCTTTCTACATTTTCATGGATCCTCCCCATTTCCAGATGCTTCAAATTGTGACTTCATTCAGTCAATTGCATGACTATATACAGACTATTTTTGAGACTTCAATAATGCAGGTACCAAAATGGAAAGAAGTACTTCAAGTAAGACAGAGGATAAGCAAGTATGGGCAAATAATTAAAATCGGTCTATTATTTCAAATATTGATGTTCCTACTCATTATCAATTTCAGTTTGACAAAAATTGTAGTTACTCCTCAGTTAACATTAACGCATTTACAGTTGCAAAAATGATGCATCTTTCTCTGATTTTGGCCTCAGACAGTTTCTGCTAGATTTGGATCAAAAACACAAACCCTGTCTGCCTGGCACAGAATCCTTTGCTTACATTCCCAGCAGCTTTGTTTCATTCTTCTGTCAAGAATGTGTCAATAGAATTTAGAATATTTAAAAAAAAATATTTTCCTACTGGTTTCTCTGAAAGGCCTGTGCAAAATAAGGTGCCTTTTGGATACATAGAGATATGGTGCCCAACAATAGCAGTTGCTATGGGAGCAGAGCATAGTGTTTTATGCAGACATGAAGGAGGAGGAATGGAGAAGCACAAATCTGGTACAGATTGGCCCAGGTACTCGCTAGCTCTAAGTACAATGTTAGTTCTCCTAAATATGCTCTGGTAAATCACGTTTATACATCAAGGTATACAAAACTTTATATTTAGCTGAGTTCTGTTTACTTACGTAAGAGAAGACTTATGGTTGCTGGGAGGCTCATTAGGTCATTGATTTTCATAGTCCCCGCTTAGAATTAATATGTCCTCAGTATAGGAAATTATCCAGCACTTATATGAAAAGCCAGCTGGAATGATTCCATGTATACTTAGCAGATTCGTATTATCTTGTGGCAGAGTCAGACAAAAATCCAGCTTTCCTGAACAATTGCACTGCCATTATTAAAAAATACTGCAAACATATACTAATGCAGTAATGAGAGTCCTAACTCTGTTCAAAATTCTAAGGTCTAAAAGGGATATTTTCAAACCAAGGAACCAATCAACTCAAGAAGGATCAAATAGCATTATATTTCCTTCAGTAAAACATAAAAAAGTCTACAGTTACTTTCATGACTAACAAGGAAGCCTGTAATGTGTATGTACAGCTTTACAATGTGGCTGAAGGGAAAAAAGAGGGGGGTTTTTGTCTAGGAATATGGGTTTTTAAGACATTCAGAAGGGATTTTGGGATTTACTTGAAGGTTGTCCAAACAATTGCTTCAAACTCTATCATCTTGGTGGGGAAGAAGGCCATAAAAAAATGTCTAGCACCTTGGTTAATTTGTGTTAATTTCTTTTAATAATATTATGTCCATGAAGGAATTTTTAAAATGGTAGTTTTATTCACACAAATTGATCAGGTGTGGGAAGCTTCAGAACTGTTACTTTACCTTATTATACATTTCCTTTTAATATTCCTAATTGCATCTTCTGGAGAAATTGTTCCAGTTATCTCCAATTAAGTTGCCTTTAGAGTTGCCAGTCCATGGCAAACTCAACTGTTCCCTCTTCAGTTATGCCATTTGCTCACACTAATATCTGCTTGCATGTTGGATTTTTTTCTTTTATCTCCACAACATGAATAGAGCTGGCACTATCTGGGCAAGAATGCTTCCGTGGGGACATGACATGCACGGACACATAAGTGCTGGCAATTTTCATAAAATACTGCTGCTTAGCCGTTGAGAGCTTTAGCTGGGGCTACTTACTTAGTGTACAGCCAGCTGGCAGGAATGGTGGAACTCACTAGGCCACTGGCACCTCCACTGAATACAATCATCAACTCCTTAGCCTTAGAGTGCTTTAGGTATTTATAGGCAAGGCAGTTGAGTGGCAGACATGTTAGTATAAAGTTATTAATTAATATACAAGCTATTAGCCATCTACAGGCTTGAGTGCTTAACTGGAATGGAGTCAAAATAATCCCTTCTGCTTATTCTAAAGTCATTCAGATGCCTCAGAAATATTTAATTCTACTGTTTCTTTGTAATAAGTACCAGTTTTCAATCCTGTATTTTTTGAAAATGACTGGATCCTGAAATACATACTGCCAGAATAATAAATAGGAAATTTGAAAATGTAGTAGTGTACTTTCAACTTCCATCAATATTCCTGAAAAAATAGTGACGAATAAAATAGCATTCATTACTAAGATTTCTTCTAGCTCCCCTGTTGCTCAGTGACAGACTGAAGTGATGTTTTTAGGGAAATCAGCCACTTTGAGCCTGACTGAATTTGCTGGTTTAGTAAGTAGTAATTTAGTATTGATAAAGACTGGGGAAATCAGTGGTGCTAATTTGTTAAAATTTTAGATAATGATAGCTCTAGAGTTAACCAGCTGATAAACCAGCATAGTGATTAAATTATTACCATCTACAGAAACTTTTGATCTTTTACTGGAAGACTGAGGTAATCGATGCAGTCAGACCTTGCAAACAGCTACACAAAAGGCAGTACGGTTTTTTTGGGTTTGGTTTACAAAAGATCTGAACACTGCAAGCCATTCTGGTGATTAGGGAAAAAATGTTTCTGTCCTTCTTCAGTACATCTCTAGCAGATAGTGCACTTTTCTGGACAGAAATTTCCTTAGCTTATGCAATGGCTTCATACAGAAATTAATTTGAAACATGCCAACCCTACTACAAAAAGAAGCAATCCTTCTTATGCCCTCAGCCATTTTTCCCAATGTTTGTTGCCCCCACCTTCGTCTTAGCACCATAAACTCCTCAGTAACACTGTGAACAAGAGCAAAAAAACAGTCGAACCTAAGAATATTCTCTTTTTTCTCTCCCCTGCAGTTAATGAGAGAAAGATGTACGAATAACTAAATACACGTATGCTAATATGCATCAAACCCTCAAATCAAGTCTAACAGACTTTGCAGAAATAGTAATCTATTAAATTTTTAATGTGTGAAGGTTATATTCAATACAAACCATAAGAAGCTGAGAAAAAAAAAAAAAAAGCAATTGTTTAAAGCCGAAGAATATATTTTAAAATGAAGATTTAAAACAATAATTATTAGAATTATGTTTCATACTACTTGCCCTTATTAGTTTTATTATATAATTTAAATTTAAATTACATTTATATTTAGCATTGTATTAAATTATATATTGATTTGTGCATTTTAGAAATATTCTTGTAAAAATAATTTTTAAAACAGATGTCCAGGAAAAGACATTAACTTTGTATTCTAAAGAACCATTTTAAATTCTTTTTCAATCTTCTGGGTTTTCTGACAGACCAATCTTCGAACTCCAATGATGATGATGAACTACAAAATCATTGCTTTTGGAGCATGAACAAGCCCCAAGGTGTTCCAACTTAGCTGTCATAGTTTTCCCAAAAATGGTGTTCAAATTCTTGGGCACAACAAGGAATAGGTCACTCTATTGGACTAGAGAAAAAAGTAGACTACCTATAGCATCCAGCATCTCCATCCAAAGGATGCATTTCACTAATTGCTGTGTAAATAAATTTTGAAAATATATGTTGTATAATGAAATTGTAAAGAAATAGTAAAATTTGTTGCATAAAGGAAAGCAGGAAATGTAAATCTTGATGAATCTGTTTATTCCAGGTGGTTTACTATGGAGGTATGTTCTCCTTTGAAATTTTCATTTTTAAAATGCAAGAGACAGATTTTATCAGTAGCTGAAGCAGTAGTAGATAGGCTAGTCTCTCATTTCAACACAGTAAAAAATTCAAATCTATCAGTAAAATCCAATTATTATCCAGACTCTGAATATAGTGACTATACTTTGAAATGAGGATATCTGCCACACAGTATTTTGCATACACACAAAAACTCTAGAGACATTTTCTCTCAGGCCTCAAATTGAATTGGATAGAAACTTAGTGATGCAAACAATGTAAAATTAGATTAAATAATTTTAGTATTTTAGCAAGTGTTCTAAATATTCTTACTCTTTCACAAGGTGCAACAATGTACATTATGCATAGGGAAAATTATTCGGATAAACAAATTAGAGTTTAGATTAAAATACTGGTCCTAGCAAAGGTTCTATTTCTGTAGGTGAAGCCTCAGTACATTTAAATTAGAAAGACATTTACTGGTTATGGAAATGCTGAATCAAGTAAATGACTGACACCAGAATAAGATTGTCCAGGCCATTTAAGAGTTTTTATAAAATAATTGCCTTAGTGTGCTTAAGTTCAAAAGTGTCCTAATATAATTTCCACTGAGAATTCAACCAAGTTTGGGGTTTTTTTAATTAAAATTCCAACATTCTCCTTTCTGCAAAAATGATGCCATCATAAAATATCTGATTAATCCTGTTAACCAGTTTATAATGTCTGCCAAGGTTTAATCACCAACAAGATGGAAGTGAGAATCAGGAGGGTAAAAGAGAAAAAATTCATGGGTTTAGATAAAGACAGTTAATTAAGGAAAGCAAAAAGTCACATGCACAAGCAGAGCAAATCAAGAAATTTACCACTTCCCAGTGGCAGGTGTTCAGCATCCCCAGAAAAGCAGGACCACATCGCGTGCAACAGGGACTTGGGAAGACAAAGCCCATCACTCCAAACATCCTTACCCTTCATTGCTAAGTCTTTTATTGTTGGGGTATATGATTATCTTCAGTGTCAAGACAGATCGTAAAACCATGAGACTGTGGATGTTCCTAGCTCCCAGTTGCAGAAGAATGAATTATCTTCCTTTGCCTCTCCATTTACTACTTGTGGTTTTTTTTATTCCCTGTAGTTTAAAAGTAAAGATTTATAAATTTGAATATTTTCAAATACTATATACAGTATTTTCACACCTATAAGGTGCACCAGATTATAAGGCGCACCTTTTTTTTTCAGCGAGGTTCTACATGCAACAAAGTAACGAATTAGTAACGGAATCATGCGATCGTGTGGTTTACTCGCAGGTGCTCAATTTGCAAGCATTTTTCACGGATCAACGTAGCCTTTAACACAGCCCCAGGCATTCTCCCCATACCGCAAGCCCTGGCACTCCTGCCCACCCCCAGCGGCGGCTGGCACGGCTCTCAGGCTGGTGGAGCTGGCGCGGCTCTCACGACTTGCGACTGGCATGGCTCTCGCGGCTCTCCTGGCGCATGGCTGACTCAACTCTCGCAGCACATGGCTCTAATGGCTCATGGCTTGGCTTGCGGCTCGACTAGCAGCTTGGCCCATGGCTCACACTTCCGGGGTTGGCAAATTTCCGAGCTTTGTCCATATATAAGGCGCACTGGATTATAAGGTGCACTTCCGGGTTTCGATCAAAATTTCAGTCAAAAGGGTGAGCCTTGTAGTCATGAAATTTCTGTAATTGTTTCATATTGCCATCTGACTTGTTTTAACCTTTCTTTATTTCAGGGGATGTCTTTGTGAACCCAAAATTCATAGGCAATATATATACAAATATTTTGTTTAAACTAGATCAATGTTAATTTAAGTCCACCTGATACAAATTTTGTCATACAATAATAATTTCTTAGTAGTCACAATCATTGCCAGCAGAACAAATAACCAGCATATGATTGTTTGCTACCACTGGTATTTACAGAGACCATTCTAAATTCTAATTCCAGTCCTTAAAAGCTTGGAACAAATTGAACACTCTCTCCCTATGAATTATAACTCGATTAACAGGATTGCTGCTTTTAAAGGAAGAAAATGGCTAAAGAAAAGAAAGGAAGCTGGTCACCTTTTAAATCTGAATCAACCATTGGAAGAAATGGCATATTGTACCATACAAACAAATGCCCGGTGACATGATCAAAAAGTAAAGTTTTCTGCAGAAATTCTTATTTCCTTTGGTATGTGTCTTTTTTATTGCAGATGCATTAAAAGTAAAGCTACCTGAAACCTCACAGGAAAAGCACCTCTGTCAAAACTTGAGAAAAACCTGTTTGTAATGAGTCTCTAGGGTTAGACATCATATAAAAAGAGATCAGGATAAACTGACCTTACAAGTCATGCACCTGTCTATCCTATTACATATTGGCTTCTTCTAAACAACAACAACACAAAATAATTCTGAAATGTTTCCACTTCTTTCCTTTCTCTTCACTCGAAAGAAAAGACAAAAGAACTATTTACTGCCATTTAGATAAAGGTGACATAGCAGATATTTTACTGTTGTTTTTTAGAAAGAGGATGACAGAGAGTGAAGAAATCCTTTTGCTCATGGGATGAAAAAATACTAATACTGTAGATGAGATATCAGTGCCATGAAATGCATTAAAATTTGATCTAAAAGAATGGACATAAAAATTGCCTTTGTTTTTAACACTTGTGCGTATGGCAATATATTAGTTCTTTTTAAATAGCTGATGATACTGAGAGAAAAAGATTAAGTGAGAGAGTAGTTCCTTCTGCTTGAAATCCTTTCTTATGCAAGGTGACAATGTACTAGCACTTACATATCTATACATGCAATAAAAATCCCTCTTCAGAGAAACACTTACTGTGAAAATTTCTGAAATTATTTTAGGTATTTGGTCCTCAATACCACAAAGACTGCCATATTCTGATTAAGTGTAATTCTTAATTCAAACCATCATTCCTGTTATGAATTCTGCACAATATAGCAAAGAATATCAACCATGAGCAGCACAATATCAATATTGCTTTAAATATGTGTGTTGGAATATTAGGAACACTGTGGAAGAGACTGTCCAATCTCATTAGTCTTTCACCTGAAATGCTGTACATGCTAGTTATTCTTCTTTTATTTTGCTATTCTTATGATACAATTTCAAAAACATAAATGTCCTACCCAGAGCACTTGCAAACCTTAAATGAAAATTTTGAGAAGGGAAGTGGGGAGAGGGCTTTATCTAGAACTATTTCCCCAGTCTCAGAGATTTTAAAAAGGGAGCTTTTATGTTAGTTTGTAATGAACATCAAAAGATGTGATCTAAACAAGTTTATGCTGAAGATTTTTGGCACAGAAGCTGTTTTCAGATCTTTCTCGTTTGTTGTTCTAAGGCAAGGATAATGTCTAGACAATTCTAAAATACTGAAAGAGGGTCAAGATTTGCTGAACAACTGTCAACCCTGTTACTTCTAAACAGAGAAAGGTCAGACATGCCTAGAGAAGAATAAGAATTAGGATGCATATAAATCAGAAAGGAATGAAAAAAATTCCAAAAAGAAATTAAAAAGAAAATCTTAGAAGAAATAATCTCAGTGAAACCAGATAAAATGGTATTAATCTACTTTTGCAGGATGTTAATATTCAAAATCTAACCTCAATACTCTAACTTTTTGTTTTCTCTTTTTCCCACCATACATAGTTGAAGTTTATATTTATGGGAAAAAGAAAGGAAATATGTGCTTCTGGTTTGGGGAAGTTTTTATTCTGAATTGAAATTTGTATTTGTTTTAGGATTGCTTGGAAAAAACTGGAAATTAAAAATTGCTGGAAAAAGAAAATTGTAAGAATATCTTTGTATGAAGGACCTGTACCAACCCCAGAAGCTTGTATTCAAATATGTGTAATAAAATTTGTATTAATATATGAATAAATATTTTTAAAAATGGACAAAACTTACTACAAGCTGATATCATTTTTTAAAAACTAAATATTAAAGTGTTTCTTTAGACGCCAGATCAATAGAAATACAGAATCATGCATCATAGAATGGTTTGGGTTGAAAGTGACCTTAAAAATCATCTAATTATATGTACACGTAAAGACAAAGGAAAATAGTTGTTTTACCAAGACACAGATTACATATCACTGAATCATGTTTTATTTGAATCACTGCAGCATCCAGCTATGATGTGGGACTCTAACAAAGAATTATTTAAGTAGGGAAATTTGGATCTCACTAACAAGATATTGGCATGTTCTTCACCTGTTGCACTGCTTATCTAGAGGTAACAATAAAAAAGGAAAACCTATTTTTAGCATCTCTGCTTCCTCCAGAGTACTCTGTCCCTGTAGTGGCAACCCTTACAGAGCAAGGTCACTACAATCCTGTAGAGGATCAAGATTTGGTATATTTTGGGGAGATATTTAATTGCTGCCCTGAGGTCTTTTTATATGCAGCTGCCCTGTTACTGACCAGAACTCACAAGCTTCCAGTTACGTATCAAGCTTATGTTTTCCTTAAGGCAAAAAATATCCATATGTTTCTGTTAATTTTGTTTACATTCTGAGAACACTTGTCCAGTTGCATTGTAAGGTTAGGTGATTGGTTTCTACTCCATGTCTTTTTTATATTTCACCACAAAAATAATGACTACGGCTTGTCTCTGACATACCTTGAATTATCTTGTTTGCTTTGGACTGGAAGCTAAATCTAGGTTCAAATAAAAGAAATAATTTGTGTACAGGTGATAGTTTTCTATAAATGTTACATGTTGAAAACACCATAAAATTAGTTCTCAACATTCTTTAAGAGTCCAAGGAAAATATCCTCTTTCCAATTCATGGTTAAACTTCATGACCTTAGAGTGACTGCAAGCTAGAAATGAGTTGTTTTGCATTGCAGTTGACTCTAGGTGAAAAATGTTTTATGACATTAGTGACTCAGCTATGTAAATGGACCTTTACAGAGAAATAAATTAAACTACATTAAGGCGGTCTCATGTTTACACAGGGCCAGGCTACTACAGATAATTTGGCCTAAAACTTGATCTTTCCATCACAGCTATAAATAATACTGATACTCATACCAAAGCAAAATAAAATCTCTGTGATCATGAGGGAACTTTAAATTTATTTATGAACCTTTTGTGTGTTCATACACATTCTGTACGCCAGGAACATGTCCCTTATATATGTGATGAGATGCATTTAAGGCACTGAACTTCAAAGTCACAGTAAATATTTTTTCCCCAGTAATTTATTTCTGAAGAATTCTCCAGCCCTCGCTTTTGTCAAGATCATAATCCTAAGCACAAAAAAATATAAAGTGCTGTCAGCTAGTTTTGAAAAATAAAAAGAAAGGTTTGATTATGGTGCTGCTTACTGTCATAGCTCTGTATTTATTATTAACTACACTTGAGGACGCATTGAAAATTTATTTAACAGATTTCATCCAAAATAGCTGTGCTAGCTGAATAGTGTGAAAGAGTAGATCTGACTTAAGATATTGCTTTTCTATCTAGACTGAAGATTAATGCCTCCAAAAAGATGAAAGCAGGAGGATAAAAGTGAGATATTTTCAAAGATAATTCTACTGGTGGCAATCACGATCACTGGATGAAAACAAATAAGTCATTTTCATTATCATGCATCCTGAAAGGAAGCAATATTCACTGTGAAAGAAAATAATGAAAGGGGGGAAATTAAAGGCTTTGAAAAATTAACATTGATTTCAGAGTGCACCTGGACTTCTATTTCCTCTGTTTTGTCTTCAAAGATCAGCTCATATTCGGAGATGTTTTGATAGCAACAATACAGAATGTAATGCAAAATAGACCAGACGTAACCCAATCAAGGGCTTTTCTTATGAGAACAAAAGCTTTTTATAACTAATTGTCCTTTTCACTTCCAGTTTTACTGTCTTGTAGTATATAAATTCACATGATGGTGTGTAGTGTCATTTGGGCTTTGGGAACAACTCATTTTCCCAGGCAGTAGGAAAAAAAGCCAAAATTAAAAGCTGAATTGAAAACCTTCCCTCTTCCCATTGCCAGTGTCCAAAACTAAAGTAAGACATATAATTTTTTTAGCCTTACATACCGTTTGAAAATAATATATATAAGAAAGTAAACTAATTAAATGTCAAAGGAGATAGCATTGTTTGATGCATTGTGTTTTGCTGTGTAGTGTTAAAAACAGGGATATGCTGCAGTCTCAGTACCTACAGTACATTAAATCAGCCATTGCAAAACTGATTAAATCCTCTTTCAACTCATGCCTACCTCTTGCATAACTGGCCTTGCCTTTCTGCTCTGTTTCCATTCATTTGTAAACTCATACTCTCTCAGACAATTCAATTTTTATTGATCTGATTGTCCTATTAAAATTGTTGTCTGACTTAGTGTCTGGCATCTTTACACTAAATTTTAACTTCCCTTTCATGCTGGCCCTGCATATATTTCCCTAAGACTTCTCAAATTCTGCCTAACCTAGCCCAATTTAAATATCCAATCTCCCCCCTCACAGCTTCATTCTGCCAGATAACTCAGGTTTATTCATCCCT
This sequence comes from Sialia sialis, assembly GCA_009812075.1. NCBI lineage: Eukaryota > Metazoa > Chordata > Aves > Passeriformes > Turdidae > Sialia > Sialia sialis. The sequence goes on from VRYO01001463.1 coordinate 54,689,602, forward strand.
TTAAATTCTAGTCTAAGACTTTTATACTTCTATCAGCTGCTAGAAATCCCTTCCTAATGGAGTTTTCCTTCAGCACCTCTTTCTTCTGGTATTCACATTATCTGTATTTTCTGAAATTAAAAAAAAAAAAAAAAAAAAAAAAAAAAAAAAAAAAAAAAAAAAAAAAAAAAAAAAAAAAAGTTTCTTCCTGTTTTTTTGGGGTTTTTTTCCAGCAGAAGTTGTGCAGAGACAAAGAAAATCAATGAAAATCTGAAACTCTGAATCATATGGTTAATTCTCTGACTGACTAATATGAATATCAGGTTATTGATGATAATTTGAATTCTTACTATGAACTTTTCAACATTTATTAACCCCAGCAGTCTGGTATAATTTGTCTTTGATCAAAAAGGTTCATGTTTCTCAGTCGAGGGACATCAAGACTTTTGTATTCACAAGGGCAAAAATGTAATATTTTAAAGCATACAATTACTGTTGATATATTCTTGAAAAAATCCTGGAAAATAGAAAAAAAGTATGATTTTGAGAGCCCTTAAACTAAAATTAAACATACTTCTAGATTCAATTGCAAATGTTTGAAAACTGAAACAGGTGTTTGGAGTACCAACAGAGGAGCAAAAGCATATTTTAACAACTATTATCTAACTATTGAAAGTCCAGAGGCATGTGACATGAGGAGTTATCAGCCCATTCTGTTTGATCTGTTCCTTATTGTAATTTTTTTTTAAGTCACTCAAGAACAATATATAAGCAGAAGTGCTTCTAATATCCCAGTCTGGACTTGAGTGTGTCTCTTTTTTCTGTTCACTGAACCTTTAAAATTTGCGAATTACTTTGTTGGCTTTCCAGTGAATATACACAAGAGGCTCCAGTGTTATTGATTTCTTGGCAGATTTTGATGTTCTAATCCATTCTCCCTTTATGGTCAAAAAATAGCCAGGACTAAGATAAGAGTATTTAGCTAGGAATGAATGCTAGACAAAGGGATGATAATGATCTTGAGTTTATTTTTAGGCCAAACGTATGGGAGTTTAATATGCTGTTTACAATCTACCAAAACTTTATCTAAACATTAACTAATTTGATCTTGATATTAATTAGTGAACCAGTCAACATTTCTTCATTCAATTAAAACCAACATTTTAAATATGCTTTCATGTCAATCATACATGTCAAAAATAAAAGTCAATCTACATCAGATCAACTGAATAGTACCTACACTTGGATATAACGTCAAACTTTTGTCTTTATAATTTTTTCTGCCTAAAAAACTATAATATTTTACTTTTTAACACAATATGTGATTATTAATCTACTTTTAGTAGTAGACCTGAAATTCTTCCCCACTTTTAGTATTACTTCTTCACTTATTAGTACTCCTTTTACCTACAGAAAACCTTTTATTTTCTTTGAGAGATGGCTTACAGGGACAGACATATGTGCCTTTATTTCCTGTATGCCTTACCCATAGTGACAAGTGAACTCCTACTGGTTCCTAAAAATTGTTTATCATAGAACCTTAGCAGCTGTAACCTTATATTTCCATGTTGACTCAACCTATTTCAGCCTGGATGACGAAAAAAAAGTATTTGAATTCTGCTACTTAATTTTCTGGAGTCTTTATTTTCTGCCTTTAACAACAGGCTATACCACAGAAATCTGTAACATCAACTTCCTCAAAGAAGATCAAGCAAGGAAAATTCAATATTGAAATTATATCTGTGTCTCAGATGCTTTCAAGCAGCTTCAAGTCAGAATCAATACCTTCTTTGTGTTAGGCGTTTTACAAACATAAAAAGAATCATAATCTTTCAGGTTTTTAGCATTTTGAAAGACTGTAATGATTAAATGCTGTCCCTAGGCTTTAGTCTCCAAGTAGACTGGTAAAGGCCTTGATATACCTCAATCTGGAATACTTGCAGAGTGTAAACCATAACATGTCTGATAAACTTCATTGAAGTATAACCTGCTTCCACAAAAACTGTGAAGTATTCCACAGGAATTTGTGACTCTTCAGATGACCAATATTTTTTAAAAAACCACATTATACCCTGAACTTAAGACTTCCTAACAAATTGGAAATGAAAACTTTCCTATAGGTGGTAAAACACCCACCTTTTCTTGAAAAACTTTTTGTCAGCTAGTGCCAGCCTTCAAAGTTGATTGTGATGTACAATAGTCTTCTTATTGAACACATAATTAAAAACATAAAGGAGGCAATCTGTTGCTGTAAACTACTTACATTGTCAGAGTGAAAGCCATTAGCCACTGCACAGAATCTACTACTGTTCACCATGATAATCCTACCCACATCTAATCTCTACTAGTTTTAGGTAGTTTGGGTAGTAGCCTCCATGATTCTGTGTTTGAATTTGTGACAAAAAAACCAGGGTTAATAACATGGTAATAACATGGTAATATTTTAGCCATTGCCAGACAACAACACTCGGAGAACATCAAGATCTAATCCCCTCCAGGATGGTGCTGGGCGTGCACATGAATCTGGGAGGGGGCGCAGCTGACCCCAGCCAAGCAAAGGGCTTTTCCATACCTTATGGTGTCATGCTCACATATAGAGCTGAACTATGGGTCGCAGGAAGAAGATAGCTCAAAGCTATTGTTTTCTTGCTGTAACCTATTCTCTTTGTTTGTAAAAGAATTTACACAGTCACGACCTTTCCACTTGCAAAAGAAAGTTTGAAATTTGTCCCCCTGAAGTTTTTTTGCCATCTCACGTTTACTATTCTAGATATCTTCCTTCTTTTTGTCTTTTTTTTATCTCTTTACAATAATATTATTTAGCAGCAGAGAAACAGAATCACAGACTGACTACTCAATATTCCCCCTGTAAAATAATATTGTACATTAGGCTGGGAGAAGGTCATCTCATGGGCTATCATGAGTTATATGAACTACCAAGGCAATTTTGACCATGAAAAACAAGAAAAAATTGCCTATACAGGGCTATGACCTGCAATAAAGAAACTGTTTATAAGACCAGAATTTGTTTAAGCTCTCAGAACACTAAACAGTGCAGATTGCAAGTATCTTTAATCTAATTTTTGTGTACAAACTGCTTTCTGTAGAGGAAAAAAAAAAGAGTTGGTGTCAACAGAGATACATTGATTTTTATTCCATTGACAATATAAAATTAATTCGGCTGGAAAAAATGTATTTTTGAAACTAAATTACTTTGGCCATTTTGTTTGTTTGTTTGTTGTTGTTGATGGTGGTGGTGAGGTTTTTTTCACAGAAAATATTGTTTCACTTGAACCTAGGCACAATTATTCACAAATTTTATTCTGAAATTTGGAATGTACCTGTTTTCAAACATTGCAAAAGCTGAGTTATAAACATAAATAATCGTTTGAATTGCAATACTTTCATTCTTAGATATCACCACCTTTTCCTTTGTCTTCAGAATGTCATTGTTCATGGCAAGTTGCCTCATAAAACAGAAAAAATTTGCAGTCCCCTGTTAATTGTAAACACCATCCTGACTATGCAAAAGTTGGACACCTTTTTCCACTTGTATATGGAAACCCAGGGAAAGAAGTCTTTGATGCCCTAAAGACAGACAAGAACTCCACTGCAAAGATGATACGATCTTTATCCAGGGGTTATGAAATTCCCTATTTGAAAGATAACATTGTACTAATGACAGCTTATTAACTCCCATCATGTATCACAAGTCTTGGATGAAAGGTTTTGAAGAAAACTAATGCAGTATATGCCATAGCAGATCAGATCATCCACTCATTTGAATTCCTTTGACACAGTTAATACCTGTTCTGCTATATGCCACACAATAAAATTTGAAACTAAGCTAAGTAGTCTGCAATCAGTTATCTAAATATAATAACATGGCAAAACAGATGTTTCTAAGCATAGATATTATCTTTAAACATATACTTTTTCTTTCTGTTGCTTGACATGTCAAACAGGATTCGATTTACAATATCTTAAAAAATCCCAAAACATGTTGTGGGGCTTGCTGCAATAGTAAGGATTTTCAGAAAGGAAAACTTTGAAGGGGCTTGAGATGACTTGAGAGGATTAGTTTTTTAAAAATATGATATTTCAACACTTAAGGGGGGGCTTCTAATTTACACATTCATACTTCATATATTATTAATATGTTTTTATGCATGAGACAAGTACACAGCCTCAAAACAGTACAAGTGCTTTTTCCACTGCAGACTAGTACTTTTAAATAAAAAATAAAACAAAATAAAATTTTATGGGTTTAAAAATAATTAATCACATTACAGATATTTTCAATTTTCTTAAAAGTCAGGTAAGCAATTTGGGCTACAGCTTCTGGAATAAAAAAATTTCTTTATTTTGCAGATGACATTTATAGGACATATGGTGTAGCTGACATTTCTTTTTCTAAAATTACTTGCTAATATTTTCAGAGGGATGAATTACTTTTCCACATCTCAACCATTACAACTGCACAGAGAGATAGATATGTCTGCTTCTGTTGTGCTTTTCAAGGAATATGTGTACCATGAATTTTTTATGTACAATACCGTGCTGTCTGCAAAATGGCTAAAATTACAGGAGTCTTTGTACTGATAAAGTGTTATGACACCACAAGAAGAAGTAATTCTTTATATTTAAACTATACTCTGAGGTAAATACCATCATTAATTTGTTGTAGGTTAAATTACTGTGCAATGTTTCCATACAAAACTAAAAAAAAAAATTATCATTTTACTATTTATTGTTGCAATTTCATGACATAACTCCACTATAATGCACACTATGGAGTCTTCAGATTTTTTAAAAAACTCTATCAAAACTACAAATCAAATTTAGGGTCTACTCTCAAGAGTACAGTTTAGGCATATAAAATCTCAAATATTTTAACACTTACTTCCAGTATCTACAGAATTTCTGAGAAACATTGAGCAACGGAATTGCTGTCTCTTATTTCTTCTAAGCATTTCTTCAGTATATTCACATGAGTGGATGCAATAAAGGTGAAAATTCTGCTGCCTCATCTTCTAAAAATTTACTACTTCATCACTGGTGGGGCCTTTTTCCTTATGGAAACATTTGGGTTTGTGAACAGAGTCTCTTTTATGAAGAAAATGTGTAAAGATCTCTTAAGGCCTGTAGGTCTAATACAGGAGTATACTGAATAAAAAAAAATGAACCATAGAAACTTGGAACTTTCTGGTTCTTTGCTGTTATTGTGCAGAGAATCTAGGCATCTGGCTACATCACCTTCTCTGATATAAATTCCACTTATGCAGAGTGAAGGTAGATCTGCAAATGCATCTCAGTTCTAAACTACAAATACACTTAGGTATAACTATATATATGTCTCAGTGTTTACAGTGTTTTTTGTGTCTCACTCTATGACTGATATGTAATCAGTCATACAGTGATAAGTAATCACTGATAAATAATCACTGATAAGTAATCAGTCATACATTGAGACTCAGTGGGCCATTAGCAGACGGTCACTCCCAGGAGGAAAGATGGGGGGTGTAAAGATAAAGAATAATGCCCTACTGGTTTCAATGGATGGCCCATTAGCAGAGTATCTCCCACGGAGAAAAAGATCACTGCCCCACCTGGTCACTACAGATGGTGATAGAATAGATACTTTGATCAC
>VRYO01001463.1:54696230-54724786 GCA_009812075.1 Sialia sialis
GCTACCCAGAAGTGCACCTTATAACCAGGTGTGCCTTATAAGTGTGAAATTATTGTACTTTACCTCCAGACTGAAGATATCTGTAAGAATGTCATCACCACAGAGCTTGAGATTAAAATCTCATTTCTAACATCATGATTCATGCCAATGCATGAATCTGATAATACTGGGAATGCAACTTCTATAATATATATCACATTTTCTATTTAGCATGTCTCTTTTCATTTAGATTTGTTCTTCTTCAGCTTGGTCAGGAATTTGAAAAAATCCAGCAAATGGGCTCCTCAAATAATTCCACAGGAATTATTTTCACATGGAAAAATGGGGTTTATAATTTCAGAACATGCAAGAAAGCAGGGAGTAATATGATGTTCTAGAGGACTAAATGAAGTGTTCCTTGTATTCCTTGCCCTAGGAGCATATTCTTTATCTCCCACTCCACTCTAATAAAGGAATAATAGAAAAACTACATATAAATGGTAGTGTATGACACACAAGACATAGCACAATTAAATTCCATTGCTGTTGTCAAAAGTCCATAGAAAGTAACTTTTTCTGCCTCTCAGATAATGCTTATTTTCTTTCTTGAACAAAGCTGCACATACGATCAACTGGGGGTTACAGTGGCTGAAGGAGAGCAAAGAACCTGTACCTTGGAGAAAAGAAACAGAAAGGAGGGATTTGTAACAGTGTCATAAAATACAATAATTTATTCACTATTGCCACCCCAATGACATTCAAGTTTCATTTCCACAATGCAGTGTAGCATGTGGTGCTCTTTTTTTACTGTATTCAGTTATGCGTTGTTTTTATTTGGAAACCCTACTGCTTTATAGCTGATATGTTTGCATTTTAGTAATTTATTTTTATTGTCAATATTCCTTTTGTTTATCTCTATTCTTAATCTCCTTTTAAATTATTTTGTTGAATAACATTTTTTATTAAGTTTAGAAGCAGCAAAACTTTGGACCTTAGAGTCTTGTACTTTGTTTTGCTGACTAGATTGTGAGAAAAGCTGATCTTTCAGAGGCAACACAAAGAAAATAGATAAAAGATGAAATGGGTGCTGTTGTTTATAATATTGTTTTTATGTTAAAGGGACGCATTTCCAGATGATAAGTAGTTGATGCAAACAAAATATAACCAATTGGTGTTTTCAGTATTTTCTTTTAGTTAGATGATGAAGTTCTGCTTGATATTTACATTTCCTTAGTGCCTGAAGAAAATTACAACGGAGGTTCCAGTGTAAAGAATATACTATGAAATTGTGGACATTTTTTCTTCTGCCTTTCACTAAAAACAAGTGGAAATTTGTGTCAAACATTCCCCACATTGTACTCTAACCAATTTTTATTCATTTAGGAATGCATGAAATGTTGTTAATTTTAACTTTTCCGTCTAAAGAATTAACTGTTTTGACAAACATGACTTTTCTCCATGCTCAGGTGTACTCTCCCTCTTCCTTCTCAATGTGGACTCTTCTTAATAAATTCACTAAAATGGCTCATGTTTTTCCATTATCCTTCACTCTCCTTGTAGCTCATCTAAAATTATGATATGTCATTTGCAGCAGGTCAAAATTTCATTGAGGGCAGGAATAAGTGGACTTATACAAGACTTTTCTCACATATTAGTGGAAGTATTGGCTTAAGTGCATAGTCTCAGTTTATGTCTGTTTATTGGCTTTGAATGTCAGAATACTGGCTGTTTCACAAATGATGTGTGTTTACACCTCACGATTGGAAAAAACAGCAAATTAAAAATCCTTATATTTCAGTTCTTCAAAACCGAATCAAATTTTATTCTTCCTTGACTTTAAATAGAACCTTAAAAATTTTAAGTGTTTTTGCTTAGTCATTAACACTCATTATCAAAAATGTGGTATGTAAGTACTAGTGAGATGGTTCATGGCAACACAATCTTTATTATATCAGTGGCTCCATAATTGATTTAGTTAATGGTACCATCTGCTAATTTTCAGTGTTTTCCTTCCAACTAGAAAGACACATTAGATATTTGATTTTTTAAACTATGTTTTCTGTCTTTTGCCCTGACATTGAATTACCTTTTTCTCTTCAGATCCATTATTGTAAAAATACCCTTTTGCTTTTGAGGGAATTAAATTTTGAAAGAGATGGTTTTGTTCTCAGTGCTTTGTCTTTCCAACTGATAAGTGATTCTCCTGTGGTGACGATATGTTGTTACTTAATGCAGAAATCATCTAATATTCTCTTCAGTTATAAATCTATGACGTTCCAGGCTTTAGGAAAAATAAGTCCATAGTATTCATTTCCATATTGTGAAAAAAAAAAAAAAATAGAAATTGAAGGTGGAAAATAAAAAGAATAGAAAATTGCAGCTGTCCTGGGGTGACTATGTATAAAAACTTCCTGTCTTCATAAGAGCACTGTTGGAATATCAATCAACATGCAATCACAGCGTTAAAATTTTTGCAAGAAAAAACCACACAAGATTGTACAGGGAGAATTTCTAGGGCCTAGTCTTTGAATAATGGTGGACATATTAGTGTAATTCATGGACTATGCCAATTATGAACAGACATTGAGCAAAAAACCTTTTTGTTTATACTAGAATATTATACTTGAATAGAGTTGATCAATTACATTGTGTAAAGTTATAAAAGTAATTTATCATGGTATAATAACTATTCAGATACTTATGGCTTATTTAAATGAATAAAATAGAACAAGAGCCATTAGAGCATTGCTCTACATTTTAGGATACATAACCAAGCACATTTTATGAAAGGCTTGGGAAAATAAATACCTAAAGTCATAAAAGTAAATGTAAAAAAAAGATGGTACTCTGCATTTAATTTTTGCTAACATTTATTCTTTAAAAGAAAAAAAAGAACAATCTAATAAAGGAAGAGCACTAGTTTTCACTGGCAAACTTTGAGAAAACTCTGAATCTTGGAGAAATACTGAAGGAATATAATTCAGATGGGTGAAGTTGATCTTTTGGGGTGATCTGTCCCTCCTGTGTCCTCTCCCAACTTTTCATGCACCCCCAGTGCACTCACTGGGCCGTATGAGGGGCAGAAAAGGCCTTAACTTTGAGTGACCACTACTTAGCAGTAACAAAGATATCCTTGGGTTATAAACACTGTTCACAGCACAAATCCAAAGCGCAGCTCAATACTGGCCATTATGGAGATAGTAACTCCATCACATCCAAAATCAGCCCACAAATGCAATCACTCACTGCTTCCCATGGACACACTGATGCCCAGCCATTACCTGAGCAGAGCTGTCCTAAAATTCCATTTTTTTACACTTTTATTGCTGAATATGACGTTATAGTGTATGGAATACCTTTGCAGTTTTTTCAGGTCATTTACTGGTTTGTCCTCTCCCAGCCTATTCACTGTGACAGGGGCAGGTTGAGAAACAGAATCATAGTATTATAAAATCATTAAAATTGTAAAGGATTAGAAGATCATTGAGTCCAACTTTTGGCTGAGCACCGTAGCACTAAGACACCTAGCACCAGCCATTTCTGGAGCATTTCCATGGACGGCGCCTTCACAGCTTCCTCAGAGAGTCCATTCCAAAGATTAATAACCCTTTCAGTGAAGAAATTCTTCTTAATGTCCAAACCGAACCTTCCATGTCTTGAGGCCATTTTTTCTTGTCCTGTCACTGGTTGTTTGGAAGAAAAGGCTGAACAGCATTCACCTGGCCACAACATCCTTTCAGGTAGTTGGAGAAAGCAACAAGCTCTCCCTTGAAACTCAGCTTCTCCAGGCTAAACACTCCCATCTTCCTCAGGTGTTTCTCATATGTCTTACTCTCCAGACCCTTCACCAGCTCCATTGCCCTTCTTTGGACAAACTCCAGCACCTCAATGTCCTTCTTGTAGTGAGGGGCCCAGAAGTGATAGCAAGATTTGAGTTGTGACCTCACCAGTCCTGAGTACAAGAGAACAACCACTTCTCCAGTCCAGCTGCCCATTATTTCTGATACAAGCCAGGATGACTTTGGCCTTCTTGGTCACCTTGGCACACTGCTGGCTCCAGTTTAGCCAGCTGTCAATCAGCATCCCCAGGTTCTCTTTTCCTTTGGGCCTCTTCCCACCCACTGTGCCCCAGCCTGTGGCACTGCCTGAAGTTGTTGTGACCCTTGAGCAAGACCTGGCACTTAGCCTTGTTGAACCTCACACTGTTGACCTCAGCCCATTCATCCAGCCTGTCCAGATCTCTCTGCAGAGCGTTCCTACCCTCCAGCAAAATAGCACTCCCACCCAACTTAGTGTCATCTGAAAATTTACTGAACAGGCATAAGGCATTTATGCTTTGCAGGCACTCTTCATAGTGCTATCAGCACTATTTTGGTCAAAAATCTAAAATACAGCACCTTAGGAGTTGCCATGAAGAAAATTAACTCCATCCTAGGGAGATCCAGTATATCAGACTGGCAATTAGCCCTTAGTACATAGATTTTATCTGATTTCCCTGCACTTACTAGTAGGGCTTGCTACTTTACAATATGCTGGAAGTGTCTGTCTGTATATTTGTTCCCTTTTTTATTTAATTTTGTTCAGAAACACTGACCACGATTTAATATGAGCTGTCTACATTGAACTGATGAAAGGACACAGGTTTTGGCCACAAATTTGTGATATTTGGTCTCAGAGCTTGAATTTTTAATATAGACTATGTGGGCCTTACTGCAGGTGATTAGTCAGAATATCTGACACAATCTGATAAACCAGATGGTAAAAGCAAACACGGAGACAGGGAACACTTGAGGTAGTACCATGGGGCAAGAGAGCTTTGAAAGGAGATTAAGTAAGGTGTATATTAATTAGGGTAGAAGTGATTAGCAGTACACAATGATTAAGAGACAATTTTGAAGAGCATATAGAGAGCAGGTGCCCTGAAAATACTTGACAGAATAATGGGCTGAAAAAAAAGGGCATGAACCAAATCTAAGGAAAGATTAGTCAGCAAGGGACTTCAGGATAAATTGCTTCACACAAAAGGTAATTAATATGTAGCACTACAAGCTATTAGGTGGGGAAAAACTAGTTCTCAAATGCTGATGTATTTGAGAAGAGAAAGATAGGTGGATGAGCTGGATGGACCAACTCTATATATCACCTCTGCCAACGAAATGGCAAAGGTAAAGCATCACTTAAACTAGCAGAATAATAAATTACAGTAATTTCACACTCATAATCCGCACCTGGTATAAGCCGCACCTGGTATAAGCCGCACTTCTGGGTAGCCGGGAAGACCACGGAATTTGTCCATAAATAAGCTGCACTGGGTGATAAGCCGCACTATTTTTATTTTTTTTTTAAGCAAGGCTCCATGTGCAACAAAGTTACAAGTTAGTAACAGAATTGCAGGAGTGCGGGGTTTGCTGTCAGGAACACAGTTTGCAAACAGTTTTCACAGATCAGAGAAGCCTTTAAATGCAGCCCCAGGTTTCCATAAAGAGGAGACAGAGAAAGCTTTGCTTAAAGTCAGTTCTTCCTGGGAATCCAAGACCAAGAATTTTTAAATGCAGAATTTTTTCCCCACAGTTTGTTTGTTGAATTTCCTCCTTGTAGATCCTACCATGGAGCAGGATAGGCATGTGATATATTTCACCAACCTAGCAGAAGCAGCTGAGTGCTCAGTCGGAAAAGCAGGTCATGTTCTAGACCAGGTGGCTGTTCAGCACAGAGCATAATGGTGTTCCTTTATCCGACACAGAAGCCCCAGTCAAGTTCTTCCACTTTTTCCCATGACTCTTAACACCTGCACTGGGCAGTCACACCAAGACTACCTTCTACCACACTGCATGCAACTCTGTCTTTAAAGTTCACCAACCTTAAACTCTGCAGCTGATGACCTGCAAGGACCTTGTGACTGCATTGCCACTGTGCCAGCACGAGCAGGGTGGTCCCAGAGCAGCACTAATCAGCAATTTGTGAGCACGTTTCTGGACATTCCATGCCAGCACTGTAACTCTGCCACACTGCAATGTCCCTTAAAAGCCCAGTAGCTGTGCACAGACAGTGGGGACCTGCTGCAGCAAGCAGTTGGTACCAGAAATACACCCTGCTGCTGAGAACTTTCATCTCAGGTAGTTGAATCTGTTCTGATATAACAGTCAATTATCAGGCATGGAAATATCAGAGCACAGTTTTCCACTAGATAAAAACCTGGTGTGTGCAAGAGCTGCACCCACAGCATGCACTGACACAGATGATGACTGACTCTGTGAATTCTCACTGCTATGCTCTGTGCTTCCTGCCGCTCCTGAGAAAAGACAGGGCAAGTAAGGTGGCATCCAAAGTAACTTATTCCTTTCTTACTTCTTTCTTATTCCTTTCCATTGATGCAAAAACATTGACTGTATCTCTCTTGAAGCTTAGTTTAGAAGTGGATCAGATCAGCTAAGATATTTAGCAGTTTCAACTTTTCCTGGTGGAAACTGACGTAACTTCAAGTAAAAAAAGAAAACCAAAAAAGCAAACCAAAACAAACTGTCAGCATTGGATTTTGCATACTTAAAATTTTAAAAGACTTCTACAAGATAAAAAGTTGAATCTTTACAATAAAATTAATACAATTTATACAACTGTATCCTAAAATCCAATTTTAAAGAAATATTCAGGGTTTGTATTTCCATAGAAGGTATTTAACCAATTCAAGTGATCTAAAATAAACTGTAATAATTTTTCAGGTGAAATGGATTCGTAAATATTTCAAAATTAACATTTTTAATAACATTAATGGAACTTAATTTATTTCCACATTTCATATGTCTAAGTTATTTTTATGTTAGAAGAGGTTGTAGATCATTCTATTAAAAGCTTTTGAAGAGATTTATATACTGAGAAACCAAAATGAGCCATTATCTTACTCAAACGATTGGCCTTTATTACATTTATGATGATCATTCAACATGATCTATGATTTTGAAACCTGGATCCTCTCCAGGATGATGGAGAGTTTGAGCCAAAAGTAACAGAACTTAAGTTGCTGTATAAGTGCAGGAGAAAGTAAGTATGAAATTCAATTTACAAGGGTAATTTCTTCTATAAACGTCTTATTTATACTGTTCCCAAATAGCATGAACCAAGAGAACACAACTGTCCTCAGAAGATTTCAGAGGATGTCAAGTTTATGCCTAAAAATATCTTAAGCCAAGAATAGTCATTGTACAGACATCTCATACCAGCAGTACATAGCTTAGATAGATTCCTATATGCAAAAGAACAGATTGGTGATACTGACCTTTGTATGGCTCTACAAAGGAAGAGTGATATTGGGGAGGTAGCAGTGAATTGGGAATTTACTAACTTGGCAAACACTTTGTAGGCACTTAGAGCTGTAAAACAGTTTTTAATCCCAAAGGCTAAAGCAGACAGGTAATGTGTTCATATATTCTTGGTTCCTTTACACAGAGTTCTTAAAAATTCAAATTTCTGCATTTTCTGAATGCTGTTTTGGCAGCAAACTCTAAATATGACAGAAGTTTATCACTAGAAAGTGATTATTACAGGTATAAGCATCCTTTGCCATTCCTATGAACCAGTTCACAGACCACTTCTATAACAAAGATTGTAGGTCTGTCAGGAAAGAGTTTGATTACCTTTTTTAGGCTGGGAAGCACACAGAAGTCTGGATTCTTCTTGTGCCATAAATTGAGAGGGATGGCAGGAGAAGGGGGTAGGGGTTGGGGGGGAAGAGAGAAAATAAGCAATAAGCATATTTATTTCAATGTAATTACAGCAGTTCTAAGATACAATAATTCTTATGAAGTCTGACCATCTTTCCATCCTTTTCTCTGATTAATTCTGTGACACATCAAGCAGAGAGCATGGATATCAGGAAAGATTTACAGCCCATTACTTTCCACGCAGGACATTACCATGAGATGTGCTATCTCCTACCAGCATAGTTAAAAATTTCCCTGTCACTAATCGGGACTCTAGCTGGTATAGACTGAACAGACCAAAACTTTTTTCTGGTTCCAGTTGACTGGAATTTCCTTACTAATAGAACTAAAATAAAACAGACACCAAGCACATCCTTGAATTAATCTCTTATAACATTAACTTGGGCATAGGAACAGCCTCAGGCTCCACAGCCAGGAGAACAAAGGAGATACTTGCCCCTCTCCAAGAGTAGCATAATAATATAGCAATATATCATGGTTTTCTTTTTCCAAAGGTACTTTACCCATCTGAAAGTAGAGAACTGATGTGTAAAGGCATCTTGTTTTCTTTTCTCTACTAGTCATCCAGACTATCTTTCCCAACATCTTTCTGCATTTGAGGTTTTTGAATTTGTGTTTAGAAAGGACTAAGGTAACTTTCAGTTTCCTAAAACAGACCACCCTGCCACACCTTAAAATTGTAATAATTTCACTCTGTAAATATTGCTCAGAAGGCACAAATATTTTCTATAGTTGAGAATCTGCATACTGGAAAAAATGTTTAAAAAACCTCCATAACATAGCTTTGCTTATCTACAGGTGGGAAGCTACAGTATGAAGAAAATGTCACATAATTTATTCACATAAATAGTCTATCTCCGGTTTATCTCTGGTTACATTACTGCTAATAATAATAGTATTATTGAACACCTTTAATTTCTTTATTCTTAAGCAAATACTTTAATTGTTTTTTCACATCAAATGAGGTGACTGCAGAAGTACAAATTATTTTTTACTAAACTATGTGAACTTAGACTCTGACATTCATACTCGGTTTGCAACAAGGTTAGCTCATTCTAATACAAATAGAACTCCTGGTTAAGCAGATTTCAATAAAAATACAAATCTCACATTGATTAAACAATAGATAGCATCTAAAGGCATATGCACAGGAACTTTGGCATGATATGAACAAAAGAGCTGAGATTAGACCACCAAGAAAAGAATGAGTCATCTTATAAAGTATGAACTGGGAAATGATATATTGCATTACTTTTTTTCTCCAACTCACTAGTAAAATGGAAAACCCTAGAGTAAAATAACATCTAACTTTACTACTTCAAGTACTGAGCCCAGACACAGTTTAAGGTTGCTAATAACAGAATTTATTCCTGGATCCACTCAAGTTTCTTGGATACATTCACCTTTCCTTGAGTTCCCTATGCTAAGAAATATTTGAAGTTAACAATTTGCTGCATAACTGAGATAACATAGTTTTGTTAGGTATCAGTAGCCCAACAACCCCAAAAATTTACACATATATATGCAGAAAATACACATACATATACATTTAGGTTACAGTAATTTCACGACTATAAGGCACACCCTTTTGACTAAAATTTTGATTGAAACCCGGAAGTGCGCTTATAATCCGGTGCACCTTGTATGTGGACAAAGTTTGGGAATTTGCCAACCCAGAAGTGCGAGCCACGAGCCATGAGTGCTGCGCCAGCCACGCTCCGCGAGAGCTGCGCCAGCTGTGAAAGCTGCGAGAGCCACGCCAGCTGGAGCTGGGGGTGGCTGGGAGTGCCAGGGCCTGCAGCATGGGGAGGGCGTCTGGGGCTGCATTTAAAGGCTACCCCAATCCTTTAAAAATGTTTGCAAATTGAGCACCTGCCATAAATCCTGTGATAATGGGATTCAGTTTCTAATTTGTTACTTTGTTGCGCGCGGATCCTCGCTGCAAAAAAAAGTGTGCCTTATAGTCTGGTGCGCCTTATATATGGACAAAGTTCAGAAATTTGCTGACAACCCGGAAGTCAATCTTATAATCCGTTACACCTTACAGTTGTGAAATTACTGTACATGGGAAAAAATATTAATCAGCGGAAAATAAAAATACTGCAGACTCAGGAAGTAAAGAACAAAACTACTCCTAGATTCCTCTATGGATGTACATGCAATAATCAAGCAAATACAATAGTCTTTAACTTAGTTTCTAAATGAAAACAAAGTATTAGCAATTAGACTTCTGATACATTGATCCCCTATACCCTAAATAGTTTTTGAACTTACAGACAATATCAGAATTTATCAAAAGGGTGGAGATCACAGATCTAAAATATAGTTTACATTTGGCAGACAAGTATTTGGTAAAGCCAGCAAAATTAGCCAAGTGTCCTAATCCAGGATGTTTGAATTGCCTCTCAACCTGCAAATCTAATTATCTGTATCCAATCCTGACCAGCAGATATAACAGTAGAAGAGCAGCCAACAGGTCAGCCAAAGGCACAGGATATAGCAGTGGTTTTGTTAAGTTATATGGAGAACAGTAGACAGAAATGTGGGATGAAGATCTGTCCAGTTGGTAATGCAGTGTTGGAAGGGATGAAGGAAAGATTTTTTTTTATGAATAAGGAAATACAGAAAACAGAGATTTTGACAGTAAGATATCAAATTTGTGCTTTAGGAGATGCAAGAAGAATTTAGGGTACTTTAGCAGAGAAAGAAAGACCCAGATAACTTACTGAAGTCTCTTGCTATCTGAAATATTATAAAAACTAGAGGCAGAAGAATTTAGTGTACAACACTGTTACATCCTGGATGTGACTTCAGTAATTCTAGTGCTCCCAAAACATATTTTTTTTCCTTAAATTCTGTTTTTTTTTTCAGATCACATCAGAAAATGCATGCTTCGTCCCCTGTCCATGCAGTACAAAGATGCTTAGTCCTCAGCTTTTCAAGGTTTTCTAATTCTTTGTAAAACAAAAAGAATTTCTTAAAAAAGAAAATATTGAAGATACACTGTCATTGACATGTCATTGACTTTCTGTAGAAGTACATTCTGTTTTTAATTTCAGTACTTTGTTATATGATGATTGGAAGACTTATTTCTCTAGGTGTTTCTGAGATTGGCCTTTATTAGACGCAGAGCTGTTGGTAAAGAAGACTTAACAACTTTGCAGTGTCTTTTTAGCCTCTGACTGCAGGAGGATTTGACTTCCCCTTTTAAACACCATTACACCCTTATGATTCCTACTAAAAAGTGCTCTGCTTGAGGTGAGAGAGTGTGCTTAATGCTTTATTGTATAATTTTGAGCATCCTTAAACCATCTTTCAGGTATTCTTCTCTTAACTTAGCTTGTACTAGCAAGCAAAAAGTTTTTAAGTAAAAAACAGTCTATTCTGATGGCTGAACAAAAAGGCTTTCGTGTTCCTTAAGGGTGAAAAGGTGGCAATTTATAATTTCTTCTCTAAAGATCTTGTAACTGATCTTTCTCCTTTTAGAAATCCTCTCTTAGATAAACACAACACTACCCAAGATTAACTCCTGTGGCTCTACGATTGGAATTTGATGTTGTTGGTTTGTGTCCTCCCTGGCTATGCCTCTCTTTGCCTGTGAAGAAATTTCTCTGTCTGGCCCATCTGATCAGTACATGTCTCACAGAGCACAGTACTGCAGAGGTGTTTGTATGCTGGCCATGATATTTCCAAAATTAACATAAATACAAGAGGGTACAAGGGCTGTACATGGACTGGTCTATGCAGAATGAGGACCAGGCTCAATGAAGACTAAGAAAAAATAAAATTCCAAGCAAGAAGAGAAATAAACATCAAAAAAACAAAACTCCACATCAAGACTACATTGCAGCTATTTATTACAAACATTTCAAAAGTTCATCATAGAAAATAGAAACAGTTAATTATCATAATAATGAAAGCTCTATTACAGCAGTACAATCATTTCTGTCATGAGTGGAGTATATTCAGGTACTCGATGTTCAACCTCAATTTAGGTATCAATAGTGGGTGAAGATGTTATGCTTTTTGAGAAATGCATCATTGTACAGTACACACTACTCTGTACCTTTCAAGTAATCCTCCAAAGAGAGAAATTAGGAATATAAGTTTTTATTCAGCAAGATTCATATTGATTTCTGCTTTTAAGAACAATGACTAAACAAACCCCGTTCAAGCATATTCCTAAGAACTTACGTGAACATTTTTTTTTCCTCAAGTAACTGAAGGTTTAAGTTATTTTGAGGTTTCACAAGCTTTATATAAAGGCCTCTTGGGAATGTCATTTTCTCAGTGGGAAGCATAAACGAGCATCTGAGATAAACATTACAGAATTGTTAGGGTTTTTGTTTGGTGGGGTTTTGGGTTTTTTTTTTAAGCTCATTTCTTCCTTCAGTGAAAAGTTAGGTACTTATATTATCCACTGAGATGGATCACTTCCTCCAACAATAGATTCGCTTAATATTTTGTAGCTATGCAACACAGAAAGTTTTAATAATTATTTTTGTAGGCAGCAAACAGTGCTCTTAAGGAGAGTGTCCATTAATCCATTTCAGAGATGTGTAAACTTAGGTGCACTGCAATTAACAACAAAGTGTTTAAAAATAATTTATAAAATTAAAATCCACCATAAGTAAGTCTCTAACAAAAATGTATCTTTAATTTTGAATGCTACTTTGGCTTTGGTTTAAATAAACTGATTTGCTCCCTCCCAAGGTGTTTGACACAGTCCTTCACCAGGATCCTCGCTTCCCAAAAAAAAAAAGGTGCGGCTTATCACCCGGTGCGGCTTATTTATGGGCAAATTCCATGGTCTTCCCGGCTACCTGGAAGTGCGGCTTATAACCAGGTGTGGCTTATGAGTATGAAATTACTGTAATTGTATTTCTTACCTGAAGAGTGCCTTGTCAGACTAAAAACTGGTTGGGTGTTTTTTGTTTTGTTTTTAAATAACTCCTTTAGAAATTGTTTTCATTTCTACTCATTGAATTATCTTTTTTGTTTGGAACAATTCCACTCTGTCCAGTTGAAGTATTTATTAGCACAATGAAAGGCTTCAAATCTTACATCCTGCCAAAATTTTCAGTGCTTCCTTACTCTTTATTTTAATATTGAAGTTTTCTATTTCTACAGGATGTTAGTGCTTCTTATATTTTTAAGATATTAAAATACATACAATCAAGATAAAAATGAACACTCTGTGCCCAGGTTTTCTTCTACAGATAATTCCAAGTCCATGAGAAACATAAAAGCTTTATTTTAAACACTAATATGTTGCACAAGTGCTTCTTTGACAATTAGGAAAATTGGATTTTCTAGACCTTTTGTGCTCAGCTACTCATGTTATAAGATTTCCTCAAATTCTTTAACTTTTAGGTGCTTGCAGCTTTTTAGCACATCCATTTTTAAAACTCGGATTGCCGTATTGGTAAGGTAGTTTTCCCAATTGTCACAGATCATGTACATTGAAATTTCAGTTTTAAAATCTTTCTAGGACACAGGAGATTCAGAACAATAATAAAAACTCATTTCTTTTAAAGTCTGGATCTGACATTCAACATGAAAATCAGAACCCTGATTTAACCCCAAAATCCATTACCAAATCTCTTAAGCTTCTCACCATGACAAGGCCAAAAAATAATGCGAAGAAGCAGAGTTCAAACTAAAGTCAGACATGTTCTGCCTGAATCTGCCTGCAGCAGGCCAGGAGGAATCATTAGCTCTTAATCCTTCCGGAGACTGAAGTGGCTGATGTCCTCTTCTACTTGGGATATGCAGCTCTTAACCTTCTCTCTATATTAAATATATTTCCCTTAGGATTTTTTTTTCTCTATATAGAAACAGAGGTGGTGCCTATCACCTATAAAACAGCAAATGTAAACAGTTCAAGGATTAAAAGTCTTTTTCCAGATAAAAGGAATTTGAAGATGGCCTTTAAAGTAGGTGCCTTAAGTAGGAAACTACAGCTCACTTACTTAGAAGTATTTTCAGTCGAGGCTTTGGAAATATGTAGATAGACTTCAATCACTGGGGGTAAAAAGAAATCAAGAAATAAGAGGCCAAGTGGAAGGTACATTGTACACTCCGGAGTTAGAGCTGTCACTTGGAATGAACTATTGCTGAATTGCTGCTCTCAGCATTGCATTTAAATGTTATTCAAGGATTTTTTCCTATACAAATAATTCTGAATAAGGGATCCAAATCCATGGTTCATAGAGTGGTGCACATTTAAGGTGTTAGCAGCAAGCATGGGGTTACTCCACAAGAGAGGACAGCCTAAAGGTGACACCAGAGCAGACCCATGTACCAGCCTGCAGAACCCAAGAAGGGCATTGATGACAGCGACCATCAACAACACCAGAAATATGCAGAGGAAGATCCAGAATCCCTTCAGGGAGTCAAGGCCCAAGGAACACACCTAGCAGATGGGCCAGGAAGAAGGCATACCTGGAGCCTAGCTCAGGAAGGGATTAAGGCCCCCAGATTAAGATGAAATTTAGTTCCTGGAGCCATGGAGATCTGTAGGGGGAGGCGCCAAGCGCGAAGGTCAGGGTCAGTACAGCCTGGTAATAACCTCAGGGTTCTGTCCCAAAGCATCCCCTGAGCCTCAATCACCAAACCAGGTTTTGACTCCATAATAACTCAGGAAAGCACAGGCCTTGAGTGTTGGAATATTCTGATCCAGCTACCACAGGTCTGGGACTCAGATGACATATCA
This sequence comes from Sialia sialis, assembly GCA_009812075.1. Taxonomy (NCBI): domain Eukaryota; kingdom Metazoa; phylum Chordata; class Aves; order Passeriformes; family Turdidae; genus Sialia; species Sialia sialis. The sequence goes on from VRYO01001463.1 coordinate 54,710,643, forward strand.
GTGTGCAGCCAGGTGAGATCAGATTTGCCACAGAGTTCAGAATCTTGAATTAAATTTGCTGTTGCAGTACTGATTACCATGTTGGTAACATTATACTCTCAGATTAAAAAAAAAAAAAAAAAATCCCAAACTAGAAGAGTGAGATTAAAGAACAGTATTTCACCTTCAATTTTATTCAGTTACCCAAACAACAGAGAACAATGATGATGCTAATTCTCAGTGATAGGGATTTTGGGGCAATTATGCCATTGCTGCAATTAATTTCACAGTGAAATTTTATTCATCCCATGCAATCATCCCACTGAGTAGCTTGATCTCACAGCTGGATCTAATTAGAAAGAAGTTTCAGGATTATATCAGGGTCAGACAGAAGTGGTTTGCAGGGAATGAGGTAAAAAAATTACACATAGTGGTTAGCAGTGGAAATCGATGAATAGTTGAGCCTTGAACCAGGAAAGAATATGATCTTTTGGGATGCTAAAGCAAAAACTAAACAAAGCTTTGAGCTCTTGCCAATTCTACAAAAACTGAGAAAGAATATCAAACAAAGTAAAAAATATAAACAGTCTGTTTGACTTTAGGAAAGTGTAATCCTGCTTCTTGTTATAGATGAAATGAAATGTTTTTGGCAAAAGCCACATTTTTAATAATGTAATCCAGTCACTGGGCACTGAAACTCCATTCCAAAGCAGAGTGCATTCTGCTGGGGATATTCAAAGCTATTTTTCTTAACTACTCAAGCCACAAGCCTACTCCTGCTCCCTTGAAGTCAATAAAAAGGTTCCTATTGATTTCTACAAGCATGGGATCAGATATAATGCCATCATCCAGGAGGTAGAAAAAGTTGAATATTGAAATAGCATGATGAATACCTTCCATTATTAGCTCTGCCTTTACACATAACCTGCTGCTAAATTTGACCAGAATCAGGAACACTCTTGTCATGTTTTCTTCCAGTCAAACCTGGTATGCATGGAAATATCTCCCTCATGCTCTATTGCAGTGAAATATTATACCAGTAGCTGAAGAAAAGTGCCCAGGCATGAGCCTCTAACACGCCTCCTATTGAGATACTGTTTAAAAGACCTTTCTTTTTTGAGTAGTCTCATGACTTGAACAGCTTTTGTGGTAAGTGCCTTTACTTTGTGCTGGTTTCTAACAGATCTCATACAGCTGCATTGCAAGGCAATGATTAACATCTGTCCACTGTCAAAATTTCCCAGATACTTCTGCTTGTGTTTCTAAATAAATCAGTGACCAAAACAATGAGAACATAGCCTTTTTTTAACCAAGACAAGGTGAAGAACAGTGTGGGATAGGCACGTCCAAGAGAGCAGAGCATTCTCCCTGATAGAGCAACTTGTCTCTGAAATAAATATCTTCAGGAATACCAATTTAGAGCTTCAGGTGATGGAGAAAACTGATGCAAGCTAAAAGAGAGCAAAGAATAACAAGGAGAAGGGAGCAAAGGTTGCAAATCAGTGTCACTATAAAAAGCAACAGAGGCCACTGAACAAAATTCATCAATATGGTGGCATACCCTCATTTTTATGTTGTGTTCATAATTCTTTTTTCTCATGTAAATGTTTAGATCAAATGGTAGTCCGATCTTATTGCATTAGGAGCTTCACAAAGATACTTTCAGAAGAAAATGTCCCCTGGAAGTTCGCAGTTAAAATAGGAATTTTCACTGATATTTATGTAATCTTACTTGTGTCTGCATGTCCAGCTGATGTGCAATAACAGCAAAAAAGTGGTGTTAGTAAACTATTATGTCACATGCCTGAAAAAAAAGAAAAAATCACTGTTTTTTTAATTTCACCACTGAGTTAGCAGAAATGAATAAATGTGCCAAGAGTTAATTGAAATCTTAAGGGGACCAAATTCATGCTGAATTAGGCTTGTGGTGTAGACGCACTAGAGTTTTTCAGGTGCAATAAGGTTTCTTCCAAGCAAAAAATAATAATCTAAGACCCAGTTTTGCTACTGGAACCTACTATCCTGCTTGCCACTCAGGCACAAAATATTCTCATATTCATTCTACCTCAATTCCACAGATTTCTTCAAACAGTTTACAACTGCACATTCTTCTGTGTAGGCTCTTCATTTGCTTTTGTTCTTCATGATAATGTCACATATTTTGACAAGAAAAGACAAAAGTGGGAAGTAATAATTTTCTTTGAAAAAACCCTGATTGGAAGACACTGTAGGCATGAGTAATAATTGCAATACACATCCAACACATGCAATTACTGTTATTGGTTTTAAAGATGTCAGGAAATCTGCATGAACAAATCACATGAACTAGTCTGAGTGGGAAGGAGCCTACAGGGATTATTAAGTCCAACTCTTAAGTGAATGGCTCATACAAGAATCAAACCCACAGCCACGGTATGATTAGCACTACGCTCCAACCAGCTGAGCTAATCTCAACTATTTGCTAGTGAAATAGAGGATCTATAAAGAACCTTCACTATTCTGTTGTACTGTGCTATTCTTACGTCATGGCTTTGATTGAACCCCAATAGTTGTGTTGCTAAAATACTGTGTATGTATGTCTACACTGCCGATTTTGAAGTATGAGCTCTTTGTAATGACAATATGAAGGGCTGTAGAAGAACCTCACAGAGGACATCTTCCTGACATTTAAAGTCCACTTGACAGATGCAATATTAATGAAAAGCTCTTTCATACTGTCTTCCAGGGCTTTTTTTGCTAAAAGACATTCCTGAAAATCTTGTGTGCTTATCTATTTTTGCCTCAGTTTTGGAGAGAGATCTCTACCAACATTGTCTCTCTGGTTTATACCACCCTATGGAATGAAATAAAATTAAGAATTTTCTTTCTTTTTTTTTTTAAATATCAGTAAAAAGTTTGTCATATGAAACACTTGCTAACAGTTAGCAAACAGGAATATTAACTGTTCAAACAGCAGTGTGTGTCCATGATGTTTAATCTTTTCTCTTGTTTGATTAATGTTTATAAATTGACCGCTTAATTTATTTGCAGCTGAGCTTGAAAAAGCAGAGTTAGAGTTCAAGTTTTGTTGCTTACTGTTGGTGTTATAAGCTTTAAACTAAACTTCTTTCTCAAGATATTATCTCTTATCATTAGCTGCCAGGACATCCTTTATCCTACTTTTTCTGGATCAAAAAGAGAGATAAGAAGGTAATGTATCTTTGCAGAAACTATCTGGATCTTCTTTTAAGCAAAGTTTATCAATATTTAACCTAATATATACAGCTAATATGTTTGTATTTCGGGTAAAGTGACTTAGAAAAATATCTAAATGTAAGAACCCTAAAGTTTTTAATCCTGTAGAGCTGCACATTGTATCTGCATATCCTGCAGTATGCTGACTTCAGCTTTGACATTATGCTGAAACAGTGGCTTGCATTTACGGACTTTTTTAGCATTTCCTTCCAGAACTCTCCAGAGATATATAGTAATTTCTTATATCACAAATTAAACCTGTGGAGTCAATAATTCTTTCAAAATGTTTCTAACACATCAATTATTAATTCCACTTTTATATTCAGTGGCTTTCTGCTGATGACTTTATAGCTCTATGTTGTTGTGGTGGAGTGGATAGGGGGAAGTGAAGAGGTATATACAGCAAAGAAAAATCATTAGGAATATTTAAGTTGGAAATCCTTGTCTTTCTAGTAAATTTCATTTCAAATATTGACATCTCATCTTCAGAGAGGTAAATATTTGATAAGACATCGAATGCAGGCTATCTTGCAAAATATTTTAATAAATACTGTGAAAGTATTAATTGCTAGCTTACAATAATGGAAAACTACTTCTAATATCAGATGGATGTGTCACCACACAAAACCTCTGGTCACTGAGGAGTGACTTAAGCTGTGACTAGGACATTGCATTTTGTAGAGCATTTCTGAGTAGTATTTTTGGTGTTAAAAATTTACCCATAAACTCAATGTATTAATTATCACCTTCCTTTCTTATCCAGAAAGTGAAATACTGGTCCTTCACCTTGGTGTCCTAACCCACAGGAATAGCTGTGTTTCAGCAATGGACTGGGATTATTGTACAAATTTCTCATCCTAAACCATATCCAATATATTTGTTTTGCCTCAATGAAAAAAGACATAGGACTACTATAAACCAATGGACTGTGGTTTGGTTTTGCACTTTCTTTTCTTTCCTGAGAGAGAATCTTCATAAAAGTTAAGGGCTAAATACTATGCATTTGCAATCTTTATAATACTGAGGAGAACTCAATAGGACCATCCATCTAATCCTTTGTTCTTTTTTTAAATGTAGCATTTTATTTTCTTACTGGAAGAATAAGTTTAAAATAAAATTTACAGTACAAAAATAAAAACATATTTACATACATGCAGATTTGGAAAAGTTTTTGAGGGTTTTTTTTAATCCTAAAGGGAAAAACATGCTGAAATTGTTTGTTTTTCAAGAAAAATATGTGAGTTTTCACTGCTGGTATTCAAAATATGGTACTATCTAATTTTATTTGCCTGTAAAAGAAACAAAATATTAGAAGAGAGCTTGAAAATGAAAGAAAAAGCACTTTACTTAAAGTCTCTTCAGGGAAGCAAATATAATTCATAACCAGATATATGCAGGGAAAGTAGACATAGGTCAAGTTTAAAGAAGGCATAAACATAAAAACAGAATGAAAGACACTTGTCTAATTTATGTCAAAGGCCCAACACAACAACTTTGAATGCATGTGGGAGAAAAAAAAGATACATACAAGGGCTTAAGGTTCTTCATGATGTTTCTTAAAATAAATTGTGAAGGAGTAGAAATATATGCAGTATATCAAAACTCCAAGGACCTGCAAGTGTCTTTCCTCCTAGAAAACCCTTAGTTAGAAATGTTCTACACCATCTCTTAACATGATTGTCCTAAAAAGCCATATACTTGAAACATTCAGTGAAAAGCTGATATTGAAGATCAAGTTTCTCTCCTCTGGCAGCTGTTAATTGAAGAATAATTTTTATATTGCTTTCTGTTTCCTACAGACATTTTGTCCTGGCAGGGTGGATGTGCTGGTAATCATTTGTACTGATTCCAACTCAGCTGACAGAGAGGTAAGACCCTTATCAGTTTGCACATTATAAATGGTTGTCAAACCTATGAAAAACATCAAAAAGCACTAACACAGTTTGACAAACCCACAAAAATACCTCTGACTTCTCCAAGTAATTTTGTATGTCTTCCAAATAGGAGACTACAGTGCAGGTCAAATCTTGATACAACTGAATTTGCTCACTCATTGTTTTTATCTAAACATTTTTAATTTGAAATTATCAGTTGAACTTTTCTACTCTAAATAACAATGATTTATTCTTATTATTTTTGAGTTTTTAAATAAATACAATAGATTGCTAATAGCTGACCAAATATATTAAATCTGCTTTAATGTACAAAAAATATATATTTTATGCTATATTTGGTAATATTTACAGATATGAAAAAATAATTAATTTTTATTTTTCTAGTCCAAACACCCATCTGAAAAAAAAAAAAAAAAGCAAAATGTAACACAGTATATAAAATAGCTGGTGTTTTTATTTTTTGTTTCTATACAGCAAATTCTTAATTTCAAAGTATATTATTGTGTGGATTAGACAAATCTTTTCAAAGAATAAAATTCCAATGTGCATAACCAAGCACCTTTGAACTGTACTCTGACAACTTCCCAATACTGATTTAAGAAGTTGGTGATATCCTATATGCAGGCAAGAGACTACAGCAAATTTAACCTTCACTTAAAAAGATTTTTCTTATCAATAATGATTTGAGTCCTTTAGTACCACAGGCAATGACATTTTATAATCATAATTCTATGAAGATCCATCCTAAGAGCAAAAATGTGTTGATTATACCCTTTTCTTTTCCCAGTTCTTTTGAAGATATTAGGCTGCAGTTTTTTTCAGCACCTACTGCACAGCATAATTCAAGTACAAAATAATGTTTGCCTCTACCATAGCTCAAGTACAAAATAATGCCAAGGCGTCAAAACATAGGATACTGAAGGATTTTACCTTTCAAGAGGACAAAGAATGAGCAAGTCTGTGCACTTTTCTTGTACAGAGCCAGTTTTGTTTTTGCCAAGAGACAAAGTTATCCCACTTTTCTTTTTATTTCCTTCCAACTTAACTTCACTTATCTTAGTGTTCTTTCTTTGTCTCACACACTTTTAGATCTCGACTTGCCTACCACTTCCTCACCTATATCTGACTGCATATTCATTGATGACAATTTTGGTAAATTATAGGGACAGCTATTCAACATTATCTCCAAGAGCAGAAGATAAAGAGCAAATATTTTTTCCCAATAAAATAATTAACAATATATTGGTTTTATCTTTATAACCCCCAATTTTCAGACTATTGGAAAGAGTTAGGTAAAATTAAATTTCGGTTTTAATTAACGTTCATTTTATGAAAGTGCTCAGACTTAAACATATGCAGAACTCCACTGGCCTCTGTGAGGGAATACATGAAGGCTTGGTTCATGTCCTGAAGATCATAATCTCAAAGAAAACTTAATATTTAAAGACAATTAATGAGAGAGAGAATGATTAAATTGCCTGCCAAAAGGCTCCCTATGAATCACTTAATATTTAAATCCACCTAAATACCCAGAATAGGACTGGTTGGAGGCTGCCACATTCAGCAACTCTATTCTTGTCCCTATAGCTTCAACTAACCTAATTCACACATGCCAGCTCACTTATCCCCACTCCACCCCCCCAGCAGCTTGCTAGTTTTTAGGAATTAATATTTCATTAAAATAAAGGTTAGCACCATGGGGTGTTAATGGCATTGTATTTCTATTCACAACACTGAGTGTAATTTGAATCATCAGTAGAAGAAACAGAAGGAACAGAAAGAATGACCTTTCTTGAAATGTGCTGCAGGAGGGGAAATGTCAATAAAAAGCAAACAATGTTTTGCATATCCCCTTACAAACAGCCAATTCCTGCTTGTGCAGTTAAGAGAGTAGGCTTTTTCTGAGCCATCAGCTTGGCACAAGGGATCACTTGACAACGTGGGAGTGAAATAAGAGCTCACACATCCCATGCAGTGTCCTGCTGCTCAGCTTCAGCAATCAAATATACATGAAGCTCTTTGCTTCAAAACGGCAACAAGTTTAGGACCAGCAGATTAGAGAAATCAATGACTTTATCTTGTGCTATCCTGTTCTCTAGAATTCCAGGAATGTCAAGCAAATAAACACATGACCATAGTTCAAATGCTATAAAAGGACCACAATACTAAAAACATTTGAGACTTGAAGAAACAAATACTATTAAATGTGAATACTTTTATACAACTATATTGCTTCTGTATAAGTCATCAGAGTTTCTGATTTGCCTAAAACTGCTATAAAGCTTGGGGAAAGCCCTTTTGAATTATTCTCAAATTCCCTAATATTTCTGTAGTTTTTTGTAGTAAACTTGATCCCATTCACTTCATGTGAGAGAAACAAAAACCAACAAAATCACCAAGAAAAAAACAGCAAACAAACCCAACTATTTAGAAAGCCAAAAAAGACACCACCAAATAAATGTGAATCTTCAAGCACAAATGTGATAGGAAAAGTTTTCAAAGTCAATAATTTAAAAACATATCCATTTTGAAGCAGAGAATACTTTTTGAAAGCCGTTTACGAAGTTGCCCTACAGATCAATCTCTCTCTCATGCAGTTCATACCTCTGCAGGAAAGAGCTCCCAGTTAGATCTGCTTTGTGCATTTTAAATCTGTTTTATTTGTCCTCCTAATTTTCCCTTTACCATCTACAAAATAATACCACGATCTGGAAAGAAGAAGTGCAGTAAATGAAGTGACTAAATATGTTGGAGAGGTAAAAATATGTCATTGGAGAGTTATTTGACAAAATGTGAGCTAAATATTGTCCTCAGTTTCCAGATTTCTTAACCAGCCTGTCAATAAGCCTCAGGATTTACCTCTGCACTTTGCTTTAGCCGTGTTAATCCATTACATACCAGCTTCTATATTCTTACCTGAACTAGGCATGATGAGTCATCAGTTTAAGCATTTGACATAGCATGAGTTTACATATCAGGGCAATAAAAGTCTGTGTGACATCTGTGGGGCATCAACTTGAGAACTTGGATAAGCAGTTTAACCCTCATTATGGATGACTTGGCTCCCTTCATTCTTGCTGTGCTCAGGTAGCGCATTCAACATTAGCCAAACCACATTAAAAAACACTGTTTGTATGGCTGTATACTAAACAAAGGACAGATTTCTGGAGGAATGGAGGATAAACATGCATTGTAATTTTTTACTTCCCCTACATAAAAGTGATTATCGGTAGTAAAGAACTACCTGCCTGGAATCCATTTAAAAAGAGACACTCTGAATTACCCTCTGGAGAATAACTTGATCAATTTTATTCATACTTTCAAGATAGTTTTAATTAACTTTAAAAGTTCATCTGAAAAAAAAAAAAAAACCAACAAGATAAAAATAATACCCAGAGGTAAGAAGAAAATGGAGGAGGGAGGAGAGGAAGAAAGAAGACATAAAAGTAGGCTACTAATGGAACTCTTATTGAAGCCTTAATTAAAAGGAGGCACTTGATCACTCTGTAATCACTGCCTTGAATTAAATGCCTCAAGTGCAATAACTAAAATATAATGGGATCATTCAAAGCTATAGAATGGAACAACCTACCTTTTTCTGACTTATTCTTGGTTCCTCCAGATCTCTTTTTGTAAGTATTATTAAAAATGCATATTTATATTGCTTGGAGGTAACCTCTTCCCAAGAGTTCAATCACGAGAACAATAGAAGTGGCAATTGCTAAGGTATTTCTTGGATTAAGAATCTCCTACGGGTTCAACGTTTGTATAGGCAGAGTAACAAGATCTCTGAAGCTTTGAATAATTAGCCTTTCTGCAAGGAAAATGAGACTGCTTTCCTTCACATCAGGGTAACCTTGAAGAAAGTTTGTTGAAGTTAAGTTTTCACTAATTAAAAAAGAAGGAAGATGAAAAGGGAAAAAAAAAAGAACATTTTATAGGGCAGCATTTTAAGGGCAGAATAGGGAACAAAAAGTTCTTAAGCAGTATAGAAATGAAATGAAACAGTGAAATAATATATAAAGATAAAAACAGACAAAAAAGTAAATGTCCTTAATTTAAGTTTTATTGGCAATCAACTTGAGATACTCCTGTATTCAGGGGACACAACAAGTACATGTGTAAACAAGTTTTCAATTCATTTTTCTGGGTTCATATTCTTGCAACAAATTTAGTGCTAGGATTAGGGGGTTTGGGTTTTTTTTGACGAGCGCTGTAGCAATATCTGGACGGATTATTAAGGAAAGAGAAACAATGTAGAAAGATATTTCACGGCAGGATACCTTGCCACACACTAAAAGCCATCAGGCAAGCACATATGGCACATCAGGTATGGGACACAGAGACTTATTAGGTTCTCAAAGCATGTTTTTGACAAGAACTGAAGCAAAATCCAGAAAATTAAATGCAGGAAGTTGCAATGTATTCAAAATACCATTCAATTTCTAAAACCCTCATTATATATATAGCATGAAAAATAAATAATAACAAATGTACCAGAAGAAAAAAAAAAAAAGAGAGAGAGAGAGAGAAGAAAAATAAGGGAAAAAAAGAAAATTATAAGGAAAACCAGATCTTGCTTCCAGTGTAGTTGTGGGACTCTAGTTTTGCTGTACTGTGGGTTTTATTTAAACCAAATTTGCTAAATCCTGCTGCTTTCAGAAAAGAAAAACTATTTGTTTCCAGCTGGGTATCTTTCAGCAAGCTGATTCTTTACTTTTTTATAAGCATAAAAACTAAACAAAAAAAGAGTGCTAACTTTAGAGTCATAAATGACAGCATGAATAACAAAACATGATAAACTTTAAAAAAAAAGGAAGTGAGAAATGCAAATTCTCAAGGCTCTTACCAGCTTTTGCCTAGCCAAGGTGAGGGATTATATTCCCTAAGTATTTAAGGAACATTAAAGGACTTCATGGATTTTTAGGCCTTTCTGATTATACAGGTCTCTCTAAAAATTAAGTCTCTGTGTTGTGTCCTCATTGTAGGTTGCTGGGACCATAATGCTCAAGAAAATGCTGCCTGTACTAGCTGAAACATGGAAGAAAGCTGCAGCTATCTCTGAGTACTGTACAGTCCATTTCCCAGGTGAGAAGAAGTCCACCCAGCTCTTTCTGGAAAGATTTTTCCCCATTGTTAACAAGGTTACCCATGAAATCATCTCCTAGAGGCCACAACAGAACTGAAAATCCTGCAGAAGCTGGAGTCTGCTCTGCACCTCCTGGGTTAATATCTTAAGGGCCTTTCACTGAACTTATGCCACACTGAACTCAAACACAATGTGACAAACAGTCAAAGAAATTCATGCTGTAATTACACCAGTTAAGCAATTTTTATAATTGCTTACAGCTGTATGATTATTTATTTACTCCTCTGCCAGCTTAGAAATGTTAACAGTTTAAAAGGAGAAGTGTGAGTAAAAATTGAACCAATTACTGACAAAACTTGCTACAAATGACACTGAAGTATGTCTAGTGAGACACGCTAACTATATATTAATTATCTTTATAGGTTTGGGTAGTAGTTGATGTATTTCACATTATATATATTGGAAAGCCATATGTGGCATCACTGGACCTGAAGAGTAACTCTAAACAAGAGGGAGCCCATGGGTCTGAACAGCAAGTTACGGGGCTATGCCTTATTGAGCACATTTTTAGTGCCAGATGTTGTTAACGCTAAACTCAAAAAATTACAATTAGAAAACACCAAAAATTTTAATTTCATTAGTTGAATTCTTTGCTGTGATGGCTCCACCTGAACTTGAAAAAAAACCAAGGGTTCTAAGTGGGATATAGGCAGTAATGTTATGGAATGTTCAATTCATTAGCCTGGATTTAATATTAGGGTAGAAACCCATCAACTGAACTGTGAGGACAAAGTATTTAATATCTCTAAAGTATATGAGTCAAGTGCAACCCCTAGCAAAGATACTGCAATAGGAATTGTTCAGGTGTTATCCAGGATAACAACAAGGCAACATCTCACCTTTTCTCACCCACTCTCTAATACACACAAGGATGAGATTTTGACTTGGATTTTTTATTTATATTTATTTTCATATAATCAGGCATGTGTGAAAATAAGGAATCTCTTTGCATTCTGCCATTGGAGGAAAAATTAAGTCATTTTCTTTCATAAATACTAGCCATTTTTAAAGTTTTGCTGACATCCCAAAAGAATTGTATTCATTTGCATTCACTTTCAGCTGGCTCTCAGCACCTCAAAGAACTGTGTCCTCTACCAAAACAACTGGAAGATTTAATTTTTTCTTTTGCACCTCATACATGGAAGAGGTAAAGGCACAATATGATACGTGGGTTTTGTTTTGGAGAAAGTTTTCTTTGTGGAATTCTTGAAAGAAAATGCTCTAGTTCTTTTCTAACACTTCATTATTTCTTTATAATAGGGGCACAGATGCTGTTTTTGGAAAATAACCTTTTCTCACAGGCAAGAAATCAGTAGATTGGCAAGGATGACTTGTTTTTGTGTTGGCTGGGTTCAGGAAGCAAGACATTTAATGTGGATTCTAGTTGTGCTTTTTGGAACACCTGCTTCTGAAAAATAACACAAAGGTTAATAAAAGTATTTCAGCTTTCTTGTGAGTGCCATAAAAATTTTCTTTTATATCAACATCTCAGTTCTCAGAGGGCTTTTTGCACTAGCAGAACACAAAATCTCAGCTTCACAAAACGATTTTCTAAGATAAAAAAAATAAAACATTGCACATAAAACATTGCACATTTCAATAACATAGTAAAGTCAGAAAGACTCATTATACAACATTTTTTAATACAGACAATTTTTTTTCCTTCAGATATGAAGTGACATGTATCATATACTACAGCATGGTTGCTTCTTTCAAGAAAAGTGCTGTCACTTAAAACAGTGTGCCAAATTTCTTAGCATTAACCAGAAAAAAAATGAATAAAAACTACTCTAATTTCACCTAAACTCAAGTGTTAACCAGTTAAGCAAGTAGTGCAATGCAATGGAAATTTATCAAAATGTTTTTGGGAGAAGTTTATTTAGAATGGTCTCAAACAAACCTTTCCCTCACATTTCCTTTCCTTTTCATGGGCTCAGCTAGATGTGTGAAGAAAAGGAAATGTGATGCAATCTGACTCTTCAATGAGATTTGGAGAGCACAGGACAAAAGAATTTGCAACCTATGCAAATATGCATAGGTAAGAGTCAAGCTTTTCTTCTTATTGCAGCATGTAATGGCAAAGAAAAATATGAGACCAACTAGATAGCTGGGAAATTCTACCATCGTTTCTGGTAGGTAACAAAGCTGGATATCCAAAATGGAAATATGGAGATGCTCCGACACTATATACCGAAGTATATATGTATATATACTATATATACAAAGTGATGGAGGAGATTCGAACTATCAAATTGTGATGGAATGAAGAGCATTTGTTCATAACTAAAATGTAAATATACCAAAACCCTAGTGTTTAATTCCATAATCAAACATTAAAAAATTCTGTTTTCACTTTTTTTTTTCCTATAATGGAAGAAAATAATATTTTTAACTTTCAAATAATCCTTATAATGACCAAATCATTATTTTATTAAACTTTATGGATTCTCTCTCTGAGAAAATATTCAGCAAATGAAATATTTTGTGTCCCAAAATACTACTTTCTTGCTAAAAAGTGACAAAGAAAAATGTTATATTCCTCTTCAACCGTAAAATCATTCCAGGCTGCTGTTGGACTTTAAAGGGTCTTTGTTCCTCTTCTCTTTGAGAGACTTTTTTGCAAATCTTATAGAAAGGGAAACATAAACTTACTAGAAAAATTCAAATGCTGTTTCATGCATTAGAGATGACTGAAATTGACTGATTTTTCTTTAAATTTCTTGACTTTAAATTCTAAGGTAAACTTTAAAAGAATGCTGTATCCCTCCAGCTCAGTACAGTTTGAATCTCAGCCACCATTTTCCTTTGATAGTCCTTGTAAGTTGCAGGCACAGCCTCAAGCAAAGACAACTAAAAAATGGATGTAAGGATGTACTTTTCATGCCATTAAGCAAGGGAGAAATTTAAACTCAAGTGCCTGCCATACAAGAAATAAAATAATAATTACAAATACCAATATTAAAATACAAGGTATTCTATTAAATTACAGTAATTTCAAAATTATAAGCCACACCTGATTATAAGCCGCACCAGAATATAAACCACACTTTTTTTTTTTTTTTTTTAAAGCGAGGATCCATGTGTAACAAAGTAACAAATTAGTAACAGAATCGCTGCCAGCTGGGTTTGGTGTCAGGTGCTCAATTTGCAACAGTTTTCACAGACCAGGGAAGCCTTTAAAGGCAGCCCCAGGCACCCTCCCCAGCTGGCTCTCACTTCCAGTTTGGCATTTCACTGGGATTTGTCCATAGATAAGCCGCAGCTGAATATAAGCCACTCTACTGGGGCAGGCTGTATTCTTCAAGGAAAAAGGTGTGGCTTATAATCGTGAAATTACTGTATTATTTTTGTTTCATAAGTTACAGTAATTTCACGTGTATAAGGCACACTGGAGTATAAGGTGCACTTTTATTTTGCAGCAGGGATCGATGCGCAACAGAGTAATAAATTAATAACAGAATTGTGCAATCGGGGGGTTTACTGGCAGGTGCTCAAAGGCGCCCTCCCTGTGCTGCAGGCCCTGGCATTCACTCTGTGCATCGCGGGTCCCCATGCTATACTGGGAGAGCCTGAGCCACAAATTGCATGGGGAGGTGGGTGAGCAGTGCTGGGGGTAGCTCCGCATGGTAGAGAGTGGTGCTGAGGGGGCAGCCCCAAACTGGGGGAGAGTGGTACCGAGAGATGGCCCTGCGTTGGGAGAGAGCAGCACTGAGGGAGCAGCCCGCATCGGGAGAGAGTGGTGCTGAGGGGGCAGCCCCGGACCGGGGCAGGTGGCCATAGAGAGCCATGCTGAGGGCAGCCCTTCCAGCTTTGGGTGAAGAAGAGTCATGGCTGCCCTCACAGTGGCTGCCCGTGTGGTGGCTTGCATTTCCGGGTTGGCAAATTTC
>VRYO01001463.1:54725786-54736458 GCA_009812075.1 Sialia sialis
GCTTATAATCGTGAAATTACTGTATATTTAATTTTCTTACAAGTATAATGCAAATTTTTATCAATGCTCTATCATGATCCCATTTTGTAAAGCTCTTCAAGATTTTTTTCCTCTTAGAGAAAACTGCAGGGGTTTTCTATTCAAAATCTGACCCAGTCCAGCCTTGTTTAATTCATAAGTTCTCAATGAGAGTTAGATGCCTTCCTCAAAGAATGATGAGCAAATATTTTAAAACAAATAGGAATCCTATCTTAAGATATTGTTATGATTGAACCCCTTGAAGTGTAACAATATGGAAATTATAAAGGTTATTTTTTTTTAAATGTGTTACATGTACATAGCAATATATTTTCTACTTAAAACCTAAATAGGAAGGAAAAGCTTTATGGCAGTTTCTTCTCTTGTGGGCAAGAGCACCTCTCAAAATGGTAAAGACTGAATTACAGATGGTGCACACAAATCACAGCATATAAAATTTTAAAAGCCTGATTCACTGATGCTTTGTAAGATTTATCAAGCCAACTAAAAGAAATACTGATGGTACTGACAGCTCTTCAGAAATTCTCAGAGATGTCTGCCCAGTAGTGGGGTCTCTAGTATTACAAAACAGAAATCAGAAGGGATGCAAACGGGAAATATTCCTTCAAGCCTTAAAAATGCTTAGGGTTTGGTTTGAACGTCAAATTAGAGTCCTTCCCTCCTTCCTTCTTTCCTTCCGTCCTTCCTTCTTTCCTTCCTTCCTTCCTTTAGATTTTCTCTTACATTCCTGCATTTTTAATACCAATTTCATTGTGCTCCAACTTGTGTTCCATTATAAAATATAATAACCACTCAGCATTGAATTTCTGGCACTGGAGAGCTCACAGCTGCAAACCTCTGCAGAATACTCCAAGACGTGGAAAAGTGGAGCTTGATAAAGCTGATTTTAGTTTTAAGAAAGAGTTAAAATAAATTATCTCTAATATGCAATGGGTACCCTATATGGTAAATGTGGATGTAATGAGAAGTAGAAAAGGTATAAATGTATGTTAATAAACATATAAAAATGATATAAAGTAGAGCCCAGAGTGAGGAATAAGAAACCATCAACATAAATATCATATTCCTCCTGGCAAAGGACTTGCATACTGGCAATTAGCTGCTAACATTGGCATTCATCACCAGCACCAGAGTGAAGCCACCCAGAGGAGCAGAGGAGCAGTGAACATAAGTGCAAAAAAAAGGGTAGGTTCATATAACTTAATTTTATAATATATAATTGTAACTTTTAAACCCCATGATAATTCTTTCTTTTCCCATGAGAATCAGATTTGTTCTAGTAATACTGATACTCTTAAGATATCAGTAGTATTAGCAATAAATTATTGTGATTATTTATATATAAGATGCTCTTTCTCTGACTGTAAACAGGATTTGAATGTAACATGCAAAATTTGTTATATAAAATTTAGGGGTAATTATCTGTAACATTTTTTAATGTTGGCCTGACATAAAACATAAAAAGGAACAAAAAGGCACTGAAGAATATAATTTAAAGGATTAATTCCTGCTTTTGAATGGGTGAAATCATGTTTGGCATCTGAAGTAAAATGAAGAAATAGTGACTAGACTGAACTGTGATTACTAGCCTGTGATATCTCCTGTTTTATTTTAGTTTTGCAGAATGTTTGGGTACTATGGACCTGAATAACATAAATATTAAGGAATGGATATATCGTCAGTAATTAACATGATAACATTTACCCAGCAAAAGAGAAACATACTCCTCTGTTCTCTCTGTGTAGAGACAAGATTACCTCATCGCCACACTTTGTCTCACATTTCCATCACCTCTAACATTCATCCATTTCTGAGAATGCAGGTCTGTGAACAGAGATCCCCTTCCTTGTGCAGACTTGTACAGAAAGCATAGGACTCATCCTTGCAATACTTTTGAAGGATCAAATCTGCCTTTGAGGCAATCCTGAGGTATTCTGGGAAGGTATGTGTCCTGATTTTACCTGAGATTACGTTAATTTTATTCCCAGTAGCTGCTAAAGTGCTGTGTTATTTATTTAGTATATACAGAGAGAATCGTGATGATGACACAGAGGTTTTTGTGGTTGCTCAGGGATGCTTTCTCTATATAAAGCTTTTTTCACTGTCTCATGCTCTGCCAGTGAGCAGGTGCCCAAGAACCTGAAGGAAAGCACAGCCAGGACAGCTGGCCTGCACTGGCCAAAGGAATATTCCACACCACAGAATGTCATGCTCCATCAATAAACTGGGAAGTGTTGGCTAGGAGCGGCTATTGCTGTTCAGGGGTGAAAATGGGTGTTGGTCAGTTGGTGGTGAGCAACTGTGCTGTGTTTCACTTGTTTTTCTAGGGTTTTACTCCTCTCCCCTTCTGTCCTCTTCATT
The DNA here is from genome assembly GCA_009812075.1 of Sialia sialis. NCBI lineage: Eukaryota > Metazoa > Chordata > Aves > Passeriformes > Turdidae > Sialia > Sialia sialis. The sequence goes on from VRYO01001463.1 coordinate 54,728,187, forward strand.
ACAACTATTATTAGTAGTGGTAAAGTATTTTATTTTGTTTCCATTATTAAACTGGGTTTTTTTCAATCTATGATGTTTTACACTTTCTTTACATTTACATTTACATCCTCCACTCAGGAGATGAGAGATCTTGTAAGTGGACAGCTTAGGGATCCTTATTTGCCAGCTGGGGTTAAACCTTGATGGTATGAAATAGCAGATTTTCATTGTTGGTTTTGGTTTGGGTTGCTTTGCTGAGCAAACATATCAATTTGTGTGCTGTCCTTTCCTCAAATCCAAAATAACTTCTCTTTGCAAATGCATTTGGAATCCTGAGTGCAGCCTTTTTCACTCAACAAAATCATCTTTAAAGCCAAACCAGTGGTTAAGTAAGGACATAAATGTCTTTTTAGAGATTGGACAGATCAAAGACTTGCATAGAAGTCCCCAGGTTTTATTTTCCAGCTTTGTCTTTCTTAGTCAACATTATGTGTGCTGAGGACTTTCTTTCCACGAATACACCTGCCCAACACTGCTTAAGAAATAACAAATTAATTTCTGGTTTTGCTTTTTTCTGCTTGTTCAGATTTGCTTGATGTCTTTTTTTTTGCTTCATCAGTCAAAAGGTGTGATATCCCCCTGTATGGAGGAGTTTTACAATCTCTCCTTTAGCACTGTGTGCAGTTCTGAGGTACACAATCTAAGAAGGATGTGAAGGTGCTTGAATGCATCCAATGGAAAGCAACAAAGCAGGTGAAAGGGCTGAAAGTCAGGAACTGTGAGGAGTGGCTAAAGACTTCAGGCTTGTCTATTTTGGAGCAAAAGGGTCTTGAGGGAGATCTCGTTGCTCTCTACAGCTTCTTGAGGAGAGGAATTGGGGAGGGAGGTGCTGAGATCTCCCTGGGATCTGGGAGTGATAGGATGCATGGGAATGGTTCCTTACTACTTTTGAAGGGTGGTCAAACACTGAACAGGCTTCCTAGAGTGATGGTTGATACCTCAAGCCCCAAAATTAAGCTTCCATCCCAATGATTGTATTGCTGTTCTCAGCCCCTGGTAGCCTCTGATCATAAATTTAATATTTTTAAGGAACTGATTTTTCATTTTTACTGGCTTCTGAAACAGAAAATGCAAGGATCAATAGAAAGTTAAGCCTTATACTTGCCTCCTGTTAGATTAGCATCGTGGGGCTAAGAAGATGGCATATGTCATCAGTGACAGCTTCAGTTACAGATTTTTATCATTGGCAGAATGATGTAACCCTCATTACAAAAGAACACTGTTTAATTGATCCATTTGCTCCCAGCAGTCCTGTGGCTTTTTTTCCCTTACAACATAAAGGCCAAATTGCAGTTCAACTTCAATCAAGTGAAAACATTTTATTGCGTCAGGAATAAGAAATACTCTCTGCACAATTTAATTACCATAGTTTAAATATGAGAAAATCATTAGACAATTAATGTTACAAATGCTGCCAGAGGACATTTTAAATAATAGTTAAATTAGTACAGAGAAGCCATGAAAATATATATTTTTTTAAATATACTGGCTCCGAATCTTTTCCTAGTTCTCAAATACTTCTTGAACTTTGCCAAATATGAATACACTGCATAGAATTTAAACAAAAAGCCTGTAGCTTCTAAATGGCTTTAAATAGGCAATCGTTTTAGAAAGGGGAGCTAATAACTTCTTTCCTCACCACATGGAATCCCGTGGGAGAAAAACAAAACAAAATTTTTTATTTACAAAAGGCAATTGTAAAGAAACAAAAAGTACTCAAAGTGCATCATCTGTAACTGACCAGAAGCCAAACTGAGAACAAGTTATTCCAAAGGCCTAATTGGGTATTGGCAAGAATAAAGTGGTTTCTGCTGTGGTTTGTTTCTCACCACTTACATTTCAAATAACAGAATATTTTGGCTTAAAGACTGAATCTCTTTAAGCACTTAATTTTTTTGCATCAAGCTCTACTCTACTACCTCTCCCCAGAACAATAAAAACCCAGGAGGCCTTCCCTTGCTAGAAAGTAATTAATTTCCTCCCTCTGCAAATTGCGCCAAATCTAGCAATGTATGGGATCTATATTAATTTACGGAAGAGCTTGGCTAAAATTCTATATCTTCCTATCCATTTTTAAGAAACCAAACTTCTCGATGTCTGCTGTATCTGTATCTTAGTAACTGCCCTTAACCTTATTTGGGGTAGCAGGTAACCACTGCCATATAGACAGAGTACTTTTTTCTCTTCCTTCCCCTTTTCCTTTTTCTTTTCCTCCATTTTATTTTTACACACCTGACAGAATTGAGACACAAAAGTACAGAATTGTGCTTAACAAGTGCAATATTGAATGGCATTAACTGCAAATTACAGAGATGACATTTCCTTGTTTCAGCAGCCTGCCAAGTCCACACACTCATGTTTCCTATTCTTAGTGTTCAATTAGGAAGATTGCTTTCTGCCTTTGCATAAATGTGCAGTTAAACCAAAACATGACAGTATGGCAATGTTTCCTGCTTAAGTAAAATAAAATAATAGCAATGAAATCTGCATAAAATGTAATGTTTATAGGCATTTAAATACAGGTCTAAAAAAACAAGCTTCATGTAAAAGAGGCTCTGGCAACTTTAAAAAGCTGTACATCTTCTGATGCTGAAGATACAGCTTTTCTGCAGGTCCTTAAGGATTTTAAAACAGCATGGTTTAAAAGGAAACCTCTTACATTACTGCAATTTTATTTGTTTGTACAATTTTGATAGATTTATATAATACTTGATGAAAAGCATCCAATGGTTTTAAACCAAGACAGTAAATACAGTATAAAATTCATTCAAAACCATATAGAAACTTGTCAGACTTAATTCAGTTAATAAATAATAATAATAATGAAACAGTCATGAACTATGAAGAATATTTCCTCTTGGTTTTTCCTGTTGACTGCATATTAAAGATCAAGATATAAACATGGAATTAAAATTCTGTTTTTCCTTGACTTCACTGAGACTTTGACTTTTCAGAAGCAAATCCACCCAGATTAAATAATATCAATTTTTAAAAGGATATGTCCAGAAACAAACAGAATGTTTAACTCTTATTTATCATAAAAGAACCTCCATGGTCCCTGCATAATGCTTGCATAATTTTAAATTTTTATCTTAATCTTTAGGAAAGGGTGTGGACATATGTGCATTTCCAAATCTGATGTGAATGAAATTTCAAAATATTGATCAGTGTTATTTTAAGATTTAAAATAAAAAGTTTAATTATTTTTCCTATTAATTTCCATTGTGCCATAGTAAGATATCAGAATTCATAGGAATACTTAATATTTGATTTGTATGTAACTCGCAAAAAATGCTAACCCTGCAAGCAAGGTTTTTCTGATTCTAAGCATCGTAGTAGAAATTAGTCCAGAAATGAATCTTGGCCTTGCATAGGAGGCACAGAGACTGGAGAGTATTTTCAGACTGGAATTCTAGTTGAACCTAATCATACAATCTCTCTCTCTCTTTTTATTTTTTTTTTTTAATTTCGCTCCAAATATGTTGATGCCATTTACTGCCTGTACTACTTAGAGTTTTAGGATGGTAGGGGATAAATCTTATTTTCTCTTGTTCTGTAAAGGCTTTGCTGAGGAAAAGCTATCTAGGACTTACACAGAAAACTAATTAATATTTCAACATTGGATTCTTCAAAGGAAAGAACTGCATAAAAAGTACATTATTCATTGCTGATTTTGCTGGCATGATGTCACTTGAGGTTCCCAAAGTAGGAAACACAGAGAGATAAAGAGAATACAGTTAAAGACAAAATAGTACCTCACTAAGAACTATGTTTGTATATTTTGTTCCTTTAAAGAATACTGATTTATTTTTGTTTTTATATTTCATAGAAAATCTGGTACAAAAAATCTGGTACAACTCAACACATTGGTTCCATAACATATATATACTTGTGCCTGCTCCTGTGTGTGATTAATATGCTTTTCTGCCAATGATGAGGTATTTTTGTGCATGTGTGATTTTTTCTTTATATATTGTTGGTTTCGCTACTTTCTGTTCTATAAACCACATCTTTCACATTTATGATAGAGCAGGCAATATCAAAAAAAAGCAATTTTCCCAAAGTATGAGCATTTTGATTCATTTCCTTATATAGAGATTATGTTCCCTTTGTGTTTTCAATGCCAAGCAGTCTATGCAGTTTCAATGCCAAGCTTGGATCAAATGATGTTTAGCTTTAAACAAGTATGAATAAAGGTACCAGACTGATATGAGAGTAGCTAATTATCCATAGTATATTTAAAAAGATCTTTAGGTTCTCTGGCTTTTTTCAGGAAGTAGAACAAATGTAATTTTATTCACTGTCTAATTCTACAAATGTGATAGTTTGATTACTCAATATCTCAATAAATTACTTTTAGACAGAGCTACTGCAGTGTGGGTGATTGTGGAGGATTAGGACATAGGCGATCGATGTCGCTTTGTATGGGATAGGGGCTGCTTAGTTCCCCTTTAGTTAGCCAGCAATATCCGGCTCGTGACGCAAGTAGAAGGAAGTGACGGGGTTAACCCAGGTCATAAAACTCCATGTAACCCGGTAATAAACGCCATTTGCTGTCCACCACATTGGTGTCAGTGTGCCTACGACCCAAGTGGCCTGGGGTTGGCCACCATGCCGTTCCTGAACCAGTTCGCCAGCCTCAGCGTAGGCAACACTGCAGGTGCCTAATTAACCCCCACATCCACAGAAGCGATTGAGAATATTTTCAATTCCTTACTTATTTGTTGTTTTTTGTTTTTTTTTTCCCCAGGAATCTTAACTAGTCCAAGTAAACCAAAAGGTCAAATAAATTCTGGTATCACTGAAGAGCAGTGCATAAAAAGCCTTATTCTATAGATTATAGTTAACAAGTTTTAGTGCTATTTTCCACTTTAAAAAGTACTAGTTGGGTTTTGTTTATGTCTTAATGCTTCTCCCTCAGCCTTAGAACCTTACATTTTAATAAGCATAGGTGTTTTTTTCTGATAGAAGTTAGTATTTTCTGTAAAGAATGTCATCCTCTCAGGAGTTCCACCCTTGTTTCTTTACACCGTAACTTATGGAAGTCACTGTGATAAAATTTAGCATGGAAAGTGAAATTCCAGTGAGTGAAGATCGGTTATATATTCTTGTGTACAGAATTATATACAGAATTGGTTATATATCATTATATACAGAAAATCTTTTGTGGAAAAAAACTATATTATTTGTCATATTACAATAAGCCTAGGTAGTATTCAAGTAAGTAAGTAAGTAAGTAAATCAATAAATAAATACATACATACATACATACATACGTAACTAAAATTAAAATATTCTTCCCCATTCACTACAATGTAATCGTTCAAAACTGCACATTGGAAACATTCATATGTATAGTCCTTTAAACTGTGCAGGATAAAATGTAAAGGTGTCACTGTATGTAAGCAACAAAGACCTTCAGGACATTCCTGTTCTTGGAGAGATCACAAAATGTGTTGAACATTTTCCTTGTGCATTTTTGAGACCATACAATGCTCTATTCCTACGTTGTCATTGCCTTAATATTTGACAATTTAGCATTTTGCCGTAGTATTTGTCAGCCTTGTTAGGTAGGATAGTTATATAATCCTCCATATTACCAGAAGAGTACTGAAAAGGAAGAGACCTTTCTCAACATACAAGTAAAAGTTCATTGCAGCCAAATAATTCCTTCACAGATGCCAAGATAATTCCCTGTTTTAAGCATTCATCTATTTTGGGTGAGTATTTAGTGAGCCTGAACACTGTTTTATCCAAATTAAATTTAGTTGTGCTTTAGATGTACTCCTTTAGAGAGTGGGGAAATCACTTCTCATTATATTCTCAGATACACTGAAGACATAAGTCCTTTTTATGGACTTTTTGTTTCAGAACTTACCCTAATTTATACAGATACAGTTTTATATAGCTCTAGTCAGGGCTTTTGGCCTTCATCAAGGTTTTTTTTGCACAGACATAGTAATAGTGCAATATTATGCAGAGAGTAACAGAAAAAAACCAGTAATACAACTATAAAACAGTGAAAAACTAACACTGGCCTTGGACAAAGAGATAAAATTGGGGTTTAAATCAATACAATTTTACTCAAACACAGCCTTCAGATCTTTATTTCAATACTGCTTGGGAGGGTTTAACACTAATGTAATAGTGGATAAAAACTCTCTAAATCACTATTAATTATATAAATAATATTCCTTGTACTTGTCATTCTCAGGTTATTAACCATAAAAATCTTTAAGCAAATCAATATAAAAATCACAATCAGCTTGCTATATTCCCATTGTAAGCAATTTGTTTATTTCAGGCCATAAACCTGATTTCCACTTCCAGCTTCTTTTAGTTTCCTGATAATCCACAGGTGGTTCTAAAAAATCATTCCCACACCATTGGCAGAAAGAGGAAAATATATGTATTCATTTCCTCTGGAGTCTTGTTATCTACTACCCATAGCCTCCAACTGCAAGAAGATTGCTGCATCTGCAACTAGAGGTTGCAGAAGTCCATGGAAAAAAGTCATATGTTGTTTTGGGATAATGCTGTTGATTTCTGTTGGGTACATAAGGCATGTTTCTGGCAATGAACTTCCACAAAAATGGAAGTTTTGGTAAACTACAACAGACTGTATACATAAAAGTACCTCAGTGCTGCTGTGAACTTGCTAGACATGTGGCGTTTTAATTTCCAAGGCTGCACATTCTGAGTACCTCAGCTGAAGTGCACATTCCCTCCACTGTCTCATTCTTTCTTATAGAAAATACTCTCTAGTTCTCGAAAAACAAACAACCACCCATTTAATCTGGGCCAAATAGAAGAACAGTGTACAAACTTATACACTCACAGAAATGTTAGGTATTTGAAAGGAGTCATCTGTCAGTGCAAAGCTATAGCCACAAATCTTGCTGATGTTCATTCTCCTCAGAGCATACCTTTATGATTCAAGGTGGATCTTGTCGTACCAGTAAAGATTCAAAGAAGCCGTGACCATCTTCTCTTACCTCTGAAGTGTGCTCAGGGAGCAACTAAGCACTGCATCATGAGAAATGGGACAACTTCCAGGCTTTCTAGCATTGATTTGGGCTTTCATAGGAAATAATACCAGTAGCTTAGGATCTGCCAGTTTATCAATGTCAGGCAGTTTTGTGTGCATCAGATAACTGCTACACAGTGTATAGAGATATGCCCCAGGAATTCTTCAATCCCTATCTGCCTTTGGAGCCACTTGTGAAGCGGTATCCATGTCTAAAAATAAACACATCTGATCATGAGCATCCATGTGACCTAGTGAAGCTTCTGACTAAGATGTGTTGGACCAGTTTATGACTTGATGCATGGTACTTAATTATTTCTTAAGAAGTCTCTGTTAGGCATTTATGCTGTTTCTGGCATAAGAATCTACCCAGTGAAATTAATATAAACCTTTAATTTACCTATTTTTTTTTTAAATATAAAATAAAAAATTCTACCAATATTGTTTGTGTCCGTAAATTAAATTATCTACAAAGGTAGAAAGAAATGGTAGTTGTGAGAATTTCAGCTCGTTCCTGGAAGCATAAACTGTGAAAACAGGGAGAAAACAATACTTTACACCTGACAGCTCAGATTATGGTACCCTACAGTCCTTAACTGCCTACTCCAAATCTTCCCACACCTTTTATTAAGAGACAGTGGAGTGATAAATACTCTATGCAAATAGTTCAGCTTATGGAAAAATAAAGCCACAATAATTTAAGCCCTTTCCTATATTACAAAAGTGTATTTGAAATTACTAATTCTTCTTTAATCCTCTTAATATACAGTAAGATATCCAACAATATTAATTTGGGGGCAGGCATCATTTTGATATTCGGCATCATATATCCAAATTTTTCTAAAGTCTTATTTTTAATATTTGTTATCAAGATTTCTGAAAAGACCCCCTACTTTAAAGCAGAAAGGTCGCAAAATATTTGGACAACATCTTTATAAATTTAGTCCTGTTCCACTAAGAGGTCTGCATTCCAAGAATATTTCAATACACTTTTGGACTTTGGCAAACCCCATTGCAACAGAAGAGTAACAGTAGGTTCCTTCTCATATTTGAGTCTGCAGCCATTCACCAAAAAATGGTGCAATTCCACCAGGTGATGAGACACCATATAGACCCACAGTGTGATATAAAAGTTACTAATAAATCAACAGAGAATATCTTCTCATAGCATCATTATGAATACACCTGGTAGCTGAGAAATATAAT
>VRYO01001463.1:54737458-54750720 GCA_009812075.1 Sialia sialis
ATCACTCTCCTTTGCTGCTTACATGAACTTTAAATCCCTACTTCCAGTTGACTGACATCTCTATTTAGTTTTTCAGCTTACTGCTTTCTACATATTTTCCAGCCTTTTCTTCATAAATAATAAAACTTAAAATGGTGGTATTCATTACCAAAAAACATAAACAATTCCATTTTTATACACTGCCCTTCATAACTGTGGATATTTTCCTTATTATTCCTGGGGAGGAAGCATTTTTACATGAAGGATATATCACTGGTCTGACTATGAAAGGGAACACTAATCAATCACGAATTTACTGCCGGACTCTGAGTAAGGTAATTTGCTGTAGTGTAGATTTCTTTTCTTTGACTAAACATCTAACAATTTCATATAGGAAATAAATTGGTGGCAACAATTGTCAATTATTGGAAATAACCCAAGCTCCATTTAAATGGCTGCATACTATAAATAAGTGTGTGTATATATGTGTATATATGCATTCAAATGCCTTTTCTTTATTTACCATCCTAATACTCTACAATGTCTCTCTCTGTTTTTTTAATATATCTTAGATGATATATATATATAAATATATTTTTATAATAAGTTATAATAATAAGTAAATATAAAAATAAATATAAAAATAAGTAATTATAATAAGTTATAAGATATGTATTAAGCCTTGCCCCCAGCAGATCACAGACAGCACAGGAAAGACCATATCTGTACTTTCAGTTTTCGGTTTGGTTTTTTTTACTGCCCTGGTATGGAAAAGTATAATAGAAAATTAACAAAATTTACAATATGCAAAATATAATTGATTCTGCAAAGGCTTCTGAAAGATGCTTTTTAGAATTATACATAGAATCATATAATGGCTTGAGCTGGAAGGGACTTTAAAGATCATCTAATTTCAATGCCTGCTAAGGGCAGAGACATCTGTCACTAGACCAGGTTGCTCAGAGTCCTGTCCTACCTGGAACAGTTCCAGGAATGGGGCATCCACAACTTCTTTGGGTAACCTCTTCCATTCCCATGCCTTGTCACCCTCATAGCAAATAATTTCTTCCTACTACCTAATCTAAACCTTCTCTTTTTCAGTATGAATCTATTCCCCTTTGTCTTGCCGCTACATGGCTGTATAAACAGTCATTCTCCATCTTTTTCGCAGGATCCATCAGTTTTGTAGCTTCTCTGCAGATATATAAGAAATGTGGAGGTATCTTCAACAGTCATGGTAAAGTAAAAATCAATATCCAGACTTCAAATGTCAAGACAAAATTTGCTCTTAGTGCTAGTAGATAATTACTTAGAATGATTTTCTTCTGTCAAAGAGGTCCTAATATTTGTACAAAGGATTAGAGAATGCTGCTAAGGGATCATCATGTTTATCCACATGATCACCAACACCAACATTTTTAGTTGCCAAATGTTTAATATAAAATATAGGCAATAAATTATTTGGTTTTTGTTTTCAACTCTTTTTTCTCCCATTAATTTTCCATTGTCACCTGTATTTTCTAACTCTCAAAGAGAAAAATTAATATCATTTATTATTATAGTTCACTGGAAAGAGTGACAGAGTCATCCAAAACTGATATTCTCTACAATAAACTTCAGTATTTATTGCAGAATTTCTATTCCCTTAGATTTTTCATTTTGCAAATGCTCTCTAAACTTATTTCTTAAAAGCTGAGTTCTATCATAAGCAATTTGTGAATATTTTCCTCTAAATATCTGTATATCTAAGCAATACAATCTAAGCATATGGGTGCTGAATAAAATTAACAAAACACTCTTTGAAATCTAATTCTGTCCAAATTAAATCTGTTAGAAAGAGATTCTTTTTTCCAATGTGATGTTCTTTCCTACTGAGATACAAGTCACTGAAAAAAATATGGTTTTCAAATTACAGATTTTTCAAAGTGATAACTTAGCTTTCCATATTTATGTCCTCCTAGTGAATGCTATATAATTTATGATTCATTTTCTAGTGAAGAGAAAGCTTATTTGACCAGCTGTACTTTTGGGACCTGAAAGGCAAAATACTTTCTCTTTCAAGAAAAACACAGACTACAGTCAGAAATTTTCTGGCAATTTGTGAATGAATAGTTGTAAATTTGCCAGATTCTCTTAGAAAATTTTACAGCTTTTTTCCCCCATATATATTTATGATACATATACTAGAATGTATGCATAATACATGTGCATGTACACACGTTTTTAAAAATTCAAAAGGTCTTTCATTTTGTGGATTGTTTGCTTGATTTCTTTAATTATTTTTGGCAGTTATTGTATTATTTCACCTTTTTTCCCCTTAGGAATAGGACCAGGAGTTTCTTCCCTGTTCATATGTGAAAACATCTCTTAGGTCTTATGTATTATTGTTCTAAGAACAATAAAGAAATCTACATTGATGTGGAAATAATTTTGTTTCTCGAATTGGCTTATGTGAACCTATGTCAAAATTCTGTGTGGTTTACTGTAGAAACCGCTTTTAAAGAAGTAGCAGACAGAGTCAGAATTGTACAGACCAGTATATATAGATTTGCAACAAAAAACCCCCAAATATTTAGAAGGGCAAAGGCAGGGTCAAGAGAAAGACAATCAAATCTCTCAACTTATTTCAAAACACATATATTACCGAATGTTCAAGGAATCAAATTGTGGGTCTGTTGCTGAATTACATAAATGAAAAATAGACTGCAGTGTTTCTGAGGTCAGATACATGACATCAATGCAAATGGCAATGCAGAGTCAGGATCTGATCAGCAGAGCTCTTATCATGGATTCACATGGAACTAAATCTCTAAAACTATAGATGTTCTGTAAATATCATCAGGAATTGGTATTTCTCTGGTAAATTATCTCTGGTGTGAATATGCTGTACTTGTGAAAGAAGATAAAACAAAAATGTTCAACAGAAAATAAAGAGTTAAAGGTTTGTCCTTTTTTCTTTTAGCATTCCCAAACTTATGAAGCTTACAACATGAACCAGCGTCTCTGCCACAGTCAAATATAAGGAAAATCTCATTTCTTTGACTTCTTATGAATCTCTATCATCCACTAAGAACTGAGGGAAGAAGAGAAGCCATGTTCTTACAAGTGATCAGTAAAACGATATTTCTGGAAACTCAAAAATTCAATCAGACGGTTCCTTATAAAGATATCTACACAGTAGGAGGCTAGAAAACAAGATGACAAGATATGCACAAGGCATCCTACATAAGTACTCCAAATTGCATCCCTCAAAGGATGCAAACTAAATCGCAGTAGGAAACCAGATTGCTATTGTTATTGTTATCTCCACTTTCAGTTTTCCAATATAAACTCAACAGTCCAGCATCACTGATCCAGGCCTTACTGAAGAAGAATAAAATAGATAACTCTTTTCTAGGTCACTAAGAGGACTCAACGAGGTATCACATACACCTTTGTACCAAGCACCCCAGACCCTTCAATTTGCCTTGTTCTCTGCACATGCAGCTGTTGGTCATTGGAAGATCTGGCCTTCTGTCCTCTGATCTTGGTCAGATCCTCTTTGGTCAAAAGCATGCTACCAACAACCCTGCTGCTGTGCTGAATGCATTTCTCTTGAGAACCTGAGTGTCATGGATAGCAAACATCTGCCTCTCTGAGTACTTGCAGAATTAATAACTTTTTCAACATTTTTTAAATTTTTAAGTTAAGGAGCTTTCAAACTCTTGACACAAAATCATTAGTTTAGAAATAGGATGGATATGACATCATATGGAAAAAAGAAATTCTTAGAGTAGAAATATTTAATGTTTTCTTTATTGACAAAGACTAAGATAAATACCAGATCTCCCTTGCATTTCTCTGTATGCTTCCTCCCCCATCAGGATGGAGACTGTCCCTGGAATCTAGAGCTTGAACATTCAGGAGTGCTAAGAGTCACATAACCACCAGCAGCAGCTTCTCTGCTCTGTATCAGGCATTTTTTTCATCCCTGAAAGTTCTACCTGCGATAACAGATGCCGTGACATGCAGCATTTTCTCTGCTTTTCTCATCGATGGCATGACTGACATATTTTATAATCCTACTCCACAGAGTAGCAGATGGTGCCTACCCTTTCTCATCCTGTACAAGACTTCATATTTCTTCTCTGTCAGTCATTAAAATAGGAATTTTTTTATTCTTGCTGGCTGTACAAGCCATGGGATTTCATATGGCAACAGTTATTTCTGCTGCCATTCTCATGTCTCTTGAGGTCCAGATTTAGCTAAAGTTCTGAACTCTTGATTAAACTTCTGTGCCAAATGAAGCAAGCCCTGAGTAATGCTATTTTTTAGAAGGACTGATTCTAAAAGTGTGTGAAATTTAAAGGCGGAGGTGTGCCACAGTAACTCAGTGCAAAGATTAATCACTCTCCTTGCCACTAAGAGCAAAGGTATCAATTAGTAGAAGGCCCGCTAACATTGCAGAGAAACCTCAGAAAATGTGTGTGTGGTCATCCACCTTTTCTGCTCCACCTCTGCTTGAGATGACAGTCACACAGCACATGAATGCACTAAAATCCTCAAGCTAGTACACCATACCACTCAATAGAACAAGTTCGTTTGGGTTCAAAAGGATGTTCAAACAGTTCTGCTCAATGTAATGTTTTTTCCTCACTCTGTGTGCACGAAAAATGTGACCACACATCTCTATCTTCCTGTGTGATTCTGTCCTCTCTTTTTGAGGGTTATACAGTCTCACTGACTCATTCACTCACGACGGATGCCATTAAATTTGCCAGGGACCTTTATCAAGAAACTACACTTAACACATGAGAACTGAGGAAGAAATGGATATCTCAAAAAGTAAAAGTAGTCAGGAATAGAAAAGCCTAATCATTCGTGTTTTAACATGCCCATGAATGAGACAAAGCTGAGGAACCTCTGCAGAATCTGTAATTTTCTGCACATTGCTGAAAGATTCCAGGGCTGATTACTGAGCCACAGATCTAACTTATTGCATTTGGCTTTAGCAACAATAGTTTCTACTCTTCCCTTTTGTTGTATTTCTTATAGTTGTTTTTAGAAAGCAGATGCTTTAAAATCTCTAAATTTAGAAGTAAAAACATTTTCCTCAAACACTCATTAATTTCTTGATGAAGATTAAGTCCTGCCTGTCATTTTGATCCCTATTATTCTTACATTCTTAGATGCCAGTAACCACTTTACACCATGAACAGAGTATTTAAAAATACTTCATTACCACAATGAATACCACACTAGTCACTAGTAAAAACATCATTCAAAGTCATGCATATCTTACCATTTTGCACTATCTCCCTATAGAAGAGCGCACAACGAAGTGTTACATAATTTCATGATAGATGGCTGCAACAAAGATTTAGAGTTATACAGATTTTTAGCTCTATTTTAAAAAATGTAAATATTAAATTTGCATTTAAAAAATTAATGTATTAAAATATTAAAAATAGAACTTTGAAAGAAAGTTTGTGAGGAAGAGAAAAAAGACAAGCACCACTAAATATGTTCCCTTATAGCTCTTTTTTTTTTAATAAACTAATAGGACAATGAAGAACATGAAAAATATACAAGTAATGGTTATTGCATCATTGCTGCTTCAACAGAATGTCTTCAGTTTTCCCAGATTTCAAGTTGGCTATATGAAATTAATGTTATAAAACACTGAACTTGTGCTTGAGGTCTGAGGGCTGATCAGGCAATTGCAAGTGAGGCAACTATTCGGGAGGAGAACATGTCTAATCTTTGAGGGATATAACTGGAAGGCATTCAAAGATCTGTGCATTGAAGAGATCTGTTAATGCAGAAGGAAATAAGACTGCATGAAGTGCTTCCATCCAAATGTTTTCTGATAAATAGCTGTGGTTTTGGTAAGATGATTTTCTGTGGAAAGAGTTTGCCTTTCTTGGAATAGATTTCCTTACAGAAACCTAGTGTCTAACTTGAAGAAAAGCTGGGTTTGTAAAGTTCTCCCCTTCTCTTCTAGCAAAAATTAAGAGTTTTCATAACAGAAAGGAAAAAAGACACTTAGAACAGCTTTGAACAAATTAGCCTTTTCACTAACACCCACTAACATGCAAACACATAATGCTGCTGAAAATATGTTGTCTATCCAAATCACACTAAGAGCAAAAAGGAAGAAGTAAACAAGCAAAAGAAATGCAAAAGCACAATGTTTTTGCAGATGGTTTTGAAAGAAAAAAATGTAGTAAAGGATATTTTTTTCACATTGAGCAAACAGAAAGGTAGGACTAAGTAAAGAACAGACTTGCTGAGTGAAGTGCTCTATCCTGCCTTCAAAAGACATTAATATCCAGCAGATCATAAGAACTGCATAACCTGCATCAATTTTGTGACAGCACTTAGCTGATGTCAATGTAGGTTCGCATTTCCAAGGTAGTTCAATTCTCATTAGGCTGTTTGCCTTAAGCAAAAATTGGTGGGGAGACATGTTTTTTTTATTTAACTAATTTTGTTTTTTGTTTCTTTTGGCCATGTACAGCATGTGCTGTATTTTAAAACAAAGGAATAAAGCACAAGATGTATGGCAGCTATTCTTGAGGGAGTCAGAAAGAAGTTGCCCAAATAGCACACTTCAGTGCATCCACACTGTATGCTGCCTTGGAACAGGGAATCAGAAAGAGTATTACACATGAGACTTGAAGAAGAAAAGCTGAAACCTGAGCAGTAAATGTCACCAGAATTCATTTGGTGACTTTGGATTTACCAGCATGGAAACTACACCACTGCTCCATTGCCAGCAAAAATGATGCTCTGAGAGTATTAATGGCACTGAAGAGTTGGTCACATGGCAAGAGTTTGTCTTGTGACATTCTTGCACAAGAGATTTGCTCTTTCTTACCTTCAATTTGACATTTTAGAAGGATTAGGAACAGAAGTCAGAAAGAAAATTGTATAATGCATTGTTTTCTCCCTGTTCCTGACGGCTGCTAATCTTAAATCAACAAATGTCAGGCTTTAATTTTACTGAATTACTACATCACAGAGAGCAAAAATCAATCTCCCTAGCTTTTATTTTTCTAATTATTTCCTATGCAAGGAATAGAGGAAAAAATAATTTTGCTATACCTGCCTGACACCTGCTTGCAGTCATAATTTTGAACATCTGAAACAATCAGAATTGTCAAAATATTCTGATTACACAAAGGTATGGTTTTCATGGTAATTTAATTATTTTTTATGAACGAAGATTACCCACTGTGACTTCAGGCATTTTCTCTCTATAGAAAAGACAAGATTTCTCTGGAAATTGATCATATATCTCCGAAAGAAGTTAAAGTCCTAGAAAATATTTTATTATGCTGGAACTTTTTCATGTACATTAATGTGAACACAAATAAAAGCAATTACTTCAAATATATATGAATTATTTAGAAATTGTTCTAATAAAAAAGTATATGAAAACCTCAATCCTTTGCAAATTTTGTGCTAGTTTAAGGTTAAGTACTTTTTACCTTCCACGCTTTGTAGATAGAATCTCGCATTAATGAAGAATTGTTTACTGAGTAAAATGAAACATTATTTAAGCACATCATTATTTAACACAATCTGAACAGAATGTTAAGCTTTCACCCCTTAGCATGACTACTTAATTGCACTTATAATGTTGCTGTCCAAATTAATGTGGATTAAGTTGTTACTGAGTTTTTGTAAAATTTTTGTTTTGTGAATTTTTCCTGCAAACCTTCCCAGATTTTCTGGAGCTAAAGATCTCTGAAATCTCTGATGGACTTTAGCACCTCTGAACCACATTGTTGTTTGGTTTTTTTAACTTTTCCTACACCCAGCAGTGTAATTACAATGTTAGTATAGGAGGAACAGTCGAAATGTCACAATCAATCCTCAGAAAGTATTTTCAAAGTCTTTAAAAAACATGTGTCTTTTCAACTGAGTTTGCAAGGAGATAAATGAATGTTGAATATCTCTCAAAGCAAAACAAAACAAGAAAGGAATTAGTGTTGGAAGAACACAGTAAACTTTAGGCATAGACAAAGTGGATGGCTGCATCAGAAAACAGATGAGAAAACAACCATGGTACAAACATCATCTGTATTGGCAGCAAACCTTAGACATAAAGAGGTCTGCTGCTGCCACTGCTGAGGCTGAGGCAGGAGTTAGGTTGAGAGTGGGTAGGGCAACGACTTCCAACCCCCCTCAAGCCAGCAGACTCACCTGAGACATCATCCTTATCCCCTTCTCCCTTTTGCAGGGCAGCAGAAGCACCAAAACTATCATTCTTCAATTTCTTCCTTGTTTTCTAGGCAGCTCTGCCAATTCTCTCATTTTCCTGTATCAAGAAAAACCCAGGTCCAGACTAGCTTCTACTTCTCACTTTAAGACTTGAAAAATTGCGTTCTCACAGTGGGGAGAAGCTTTGAGTCAAGGGGTCAAGGTGTTTACACCAGAGCCACTTCAGACTGATTCTGAAACTGCGCTTTCTGTAGGTAAACACATAGAACTTTCACATTAACACCTAGTAGAATCTATCACAAAAAAAAAAAAAAAAAAAAAATACCCCAGCACAATATTTATTGATTATTTAGGCATGAGATAAGGTTAAGGAGGTTAGCTAGAATTTGTAGGCTATGAAATTTCAGTGGATTTTTAGGTTCATACTTGGTTAGCCAATGTGACTTGCATTTTAAGCCAGAACCTTGTACAACCATTCTAGGGCTTAGTCAAAATGTTTAGAAGACCATGTAATAGCTTCACACAGCAGATCAATATCTGCTTAACTTTTGAAACAAATTCCACCAGTTCTCACTGAATAATGAGACTTGGAACTCCTTTTCACCTCCTGATCCAAAGCCGATGGAAGCCTGAATAAATATTCCTGTTGAATGCTAGGACCTCTGGATTGGATCTTAAATGATGAAAGATGATGAAGTTGATCTATAGAGCAATAATCAGAGTTTCTCTGAAGAAGAATTCACACTCACATTCAAATACTTTTTCCAGGTCAGGATGATGGACTACATAAAAACAACACATCTCCGTTTGACTAAAAGCATTTGCCTGCAGCTGCTGTATTTCTTACTTACTTGTAGTAAAAGGTTTTCCATTATAAAAAAATGTGGAGGGAACACTCAAAATCTGATAGAAGCATGAGGCTCTGAAACCATTTTATCTTACATCACATTATATTAAACTAATTCTAAGAAATTTTCCACCAAAGAATAGAACATTTCATTCCAAAATGTTCTGATAGTTTCATTTTGACTTTTTCAGAATATTCCTTCCTAAAATCTTGAAAATTAGGAAACTGACATGTTTCTAAAAGTATTTGCCTTTCTAAACAAAGAATAGTGAGCTTTTTCACCTTATACCATGTATAGCACTGCACTTTTGCTAATAGTCCTATTATTACTTTTTATTCTTTTTCCTAAATCGTTACTGTGAAAATGAAAGAATTACCAGCTTAAGTCATGCACCTTATGCCATCATAAACTCCTTTACTGCTTAATAATATATTTATCTGCAAGTTCTTTCCTACACTGGATATGAACCATCTTTCAATGGCAAATATTCTGAAGTAATAGACAGAGGACATAATTTCTTTTTCTCTTGCTTGTAGCATTTGCTTATACAGAATCATAGCTCCATTTAGGTTGGAAAAGACCTCCAAGTTCACCAAAATGCAAACTCCAAGACTCTGAATCTCCTCGATGAACAAAACTGGATAACTGCTAAAGCAGTAAACTGTAGCAATGCTAAAGCATTTTTAACACTGTTTGTCTAAAAAGTAACTTGCTGATGCTGAAGTAAAACTAACTCTTTTTTTACAGCTACTCCTCATTAATGAATTCAAGCTCATCAAACACCAGAGCAACAATGTGAGAATGCTGGACTTGAATCCACAGGTGGTGGTCACTGGTCTTTGGACATGAACATATTTTTTTATAAAGTAACAATAATATTTTTTTCTTTAGATTGTTCCTGCAAGGGTAGATGTGGATGTATGAAGGGATTAATAGAGTTGCTTTGTTGTTTTTTTTTAAATGAGTGAGGAAAGAATACTGAAATTCTATTGGATGAGGGAGGGAAATCATCAAAGTAAGTTTATTATAGCAATATAGCTGTTATAATGCTATTTCAAACAATTAGACAGCAAAATGCATTTATCTGTCGTAATGACTTAGTCTTCTATATGAGATGCTGACCTAGAAAGCAGAGAAAAACCTAATAAAAATATTCCATTTACTCTTAATTTGTTCTCCAGTAAGTGTTTTGCTTTCAGTCTCCATTTGCTCAATAGTGTTAAATGCTAAACTGCTGTAAGAACACTTTTTTTTTTAAGGTTCTGTGTCTGCATGCATATATGTGTCAGCCCCAGTCTTGCATTATTTAATGAACATGTAAAACCTCAGTAGCCATGAACGTGAAATGCAGCAATACAGGATCTCAGGAAGGGAAGAGGCTGGGATCACTGCCAGCCATCCATCTAAAGTGCAGCACACATTACACATTGAGAGCAAAGGCAGTCAAGTACCCATCTGCTTGCTTCAGAAGCGTTTTTCTTGCAGAGTGGAAGAGAACACTTTAGTTAAGATCAATAATGAACTGATTAGGCTGGTTGTGAAGCCAATAGAGATGAAGAGCCTGTTGATTAACAGTAGACTCCCATGGAAGAGCAAATCCACATTGTCACAACAAGGATAACTTCTGTGTTTAAGGAGTGACTTGAAGTGAAGAATAGTATTGTTTCTCAAGGGTTCCTGAACTAGTGCAGCAAATGCACAGCAAAATAAAATCATCAAAGACAAAATAAGGCAAGACAAAAAGAAACACATCCCCTCCCATCCCTTAAATAATAGACTAAGCCCTCCACTGCAGCTCTATGGGAGGGTTGGCAGGCAGCATTAGTAAAAGGCCAGCATAACTTCCACTGAGATAAATAATTAGTACTAAAGATTTTGCCTCATGGTTTAACACAACAAAAGAACAAAAATATCTGCTCTCACACTTTCCACTTAAAGCCACAGGAGATAATCAGAGTGACTATGATAACACTGGGCACTTTTCAGAACGAGAGATGGTGTTGGAGCTGGCCCCATGAAGTGTAATGGATTTCTATCACTTAGACTTTAGGTAGGAGACAAAAGCCTTAAATGACCACACATCTCAAAATCAGATATTTTCATTCCACCTCAGTGCTCTGGTGAACATGTGGCTGCATGAGCCAGCCTTTCACGTTCCACATGAGGGAGGGTGGCCCCAACCCTTCTTTCAAAGATCTCATTCAGATGTCCTCAGTGTTCCACCTGACACAAGCACCCCTGGATGACACTTCACTGAAAGCTTAAATTGCTAAAAATTAAGTAAGTCACATTTCATTAAACTGTGTACTCTGAAACATCTGATATACTTTGATCTGTGTTAGCACCAGCTATTGCACAGATCAGATAGAAAGAGCTTGCTGAAACATATTGACAAAATAAACAAAAAGAAAGCATTATAAAAAGGCAAACCATTTTAATGGATAGTGAATTTTAAAAATAAATCAATAGTAACAGCTTTCTATTAAACACATAATGTTGAATATATCGATGTTGGGCAGATTACTATTTTCCACCTATTGATTAGGTATTCTACTGTATCTTTTTATAGCTTTCTTCTTTTTCTTTTTTTTTTGTTTGTTTGTTTTTGTTTTGTTTTTAGTTTTGTTTTTTTTCTGTGAACTACATGCAAAACAAGAAACTATATAAATGAAAAATTCCCCACAAAACTAACATTAGTCTGGCTGTTGAAAAATCAAGAACTGCCTTCTGGCATACTGGGTTGACCACTGCTCAACTGGCAATTTTCAGCAGCAGTTCCTTTTTCACTGTAAAATTAACACCATGTTTTCTTATTCTCTCAAATAAACAGAGTTGTCAGCTAACAATATTTAAGATAAATCTCTTACACCAGCTCCCTAAACCAACCACAGCCTTCCTACTGGTAAAAAGCTCTCTAGCAATCAGTATTCAGGACTGTGTAAGAGACAGAAATATGACTAAAGAGGGATCTGTGACTTTAACTTACTCTTATATCTTTCCTTTAAGAAGAGAAAGGGAGCACTTTAAGTATTAAAAGTAAAATCTAAATTTCCCTGACCCTCATGTGTCTGAAGGGATTTGAGCAGAATTTAGTCTCTTTCTGTTTTGAACAGAATCACTCCTAGCCTGGAAGTGTAAATTAGAGACTGCAGCTGCACACTGAATAGAAGCCAAAGAAACCATCTCAAAAATTTTGAAAACTGTCTGATTTTCAGAGAGTCCACATAGATATCTATTAATGAAGCAGCATCTCAAGCTGGGGATGTCAAAAGAGTCCTTGTGAAGTTCTAAGATTTGAGTTTTGAAATGAGTTTCCCATCTCAACACTTCCCATCACCAATTATGTGTCTAAATGGACCATAAGCAAGAATTGGCTTCTGGCAGTTCCTTAATCATTTTGCTGACTCAAGTAGATCTAGTTTAAAAGTGCTAATCTTTCCCCAGGCACTGTCCAGAAAGCGTAAAATTTCTGTGCTTTTTTTATAACCTTAAAATTTTGTAGGAATTTGCTTTCCCTGAAAAATGTTTCTTTACTGTTCATATGCTGTTGCAATGCTGAAGAGTAAAGAGCTATTGATATGTCTGTCTTGACACAAACATTCTGCCAGACCTTGGGAAGACATAACATCTTTTAATCCGATCATTCACACTTCTAAATATTTCAAGTAGGATGAGACTTTGTTTATATGATTATTTGATTTAATGTGTTCATACAAAATGGAATACAGAAGTGTCACCTTGAGTTGAGATGGGAGCTTTCTGACACAAAAATTAATATTTTTCTGTCCATTCTAATACATGTGAGAGTCTTTTTAGCATATCTATAAAATCAGATATACAGAAGTGAATGGCACCTGCTATGCATTTATGGAAACAAAAAGGTTTGCCTCTCAGTAACTGGAAGTTTTAAATTGCTAAAATTGGGTTTTCTATCCTGCACATGGCATATGCACACACTGCACATGGAAATATGCATGCAGATACTAGATCATGAAAAGTTGAATCAGATTAAATAAACCAAAAAAGGATTAATTTAATTCCTATGGGCAGTTGAGTTAACCGGGAATTTTTAATGTAATTTTGGATTTTATGGAAGTCTTTCTTAATAAAGGCTATGAAGCATATTGCATCCCTGCATACACACGTGCTAGCTGCTGCCAGTCATCATAGACTCATTCCTCATTTGCAATTCAAAGGAAAAATAGAATAAAAAATGGGGGGGGGGGG
>VRYO01001463.1:54761195-54779102 GCA_009812075.1 Sialia sialis
GAATTTACTGTAGTAAAAAGAGCAAACTGCAACTACTTGTCAAACTACCTTACCTTTACTTTCTAACATATGGAATGACAATCAACTTTGATACTGTCTGATTTAAAGTCTTATTTCAATTTCACTTAGATTTCAAGTTCAAGATTATTATTTTTAAATAAACTGAGTTGAAACTGCTAGTGTTTCTTGATTTCAACACTTAGAAAAAGAATAGATATCATCCTTTCCTATACTGCTGTGTAAAACAAAATACCTCCACTGTTGGCAAGTGGATAGAAACCAGGACAGGAATGTGCTGCACACAGGTATGGACACAGGCTAAGATACTTGATGTCTCACAAAACCATAGCAGGCATGCTAAGCAAAAATCCTTTATCATTATGATTTCAGTCAGGTCTTCAAAGACATCTGTAAATCTAAAGCTTTGCAACCACTTGGCCTATCTTTTAATCTTTTAAACCTCTGTGATCTATTTTGCTATCAATAGGTTTTTCACCATTCAGGTACCCAGAGCACAGAAATAGGTACACAGCTAGCTCTTGCACAGTTTTTAGATAAAGATTCAATACCCTTCTTTATTTATTATCAGAGCAGGGACTGCCATACTGCCTTGTAAGAGAACAAAGTAACACGTAGTTCAGTTTCTAGTCAGTATTTTCCTTTTGTGTTTCTGATTGCAGGCTGATTACGCAACACTAATGGGAGCTTTTGTTTATTTATCTAAATGAAAAAACAAGAGGTTAAATCTTTAAAGAGATCTATTTTCCCAGTTGTAATGGGGCTGTGGACAGTGCTCCTTTTTAAGCTACAGAAGGAAAAGAGCACGGGGGATGTGGAGGGAATATAATGCATTGCACAGGCTGATTTTTACACTGGCTGTCTTCTGGCTCACATCCCAAAATGTTATGCCACTCTCTTATCAAGATGAAGTCCCTGTCCCATGCTGACATTTCTCTTGCACAAAGAAGGCTATCTAACCTCAGGTGTTACAGCCCTGCTCAGCTTCATTATCTTCAGTAGTACCATGCTAATTTATGCTGTTTTTTAAGGATACATAAATATAACTATTCAGTGTTTATTAATAGAAAATAAATAAACCAACGAACAGAAGATAAATGACAAAACTTAAAACAAAGAATACACATGTTGAGGAATAGTAGGATTTTGTTACCTAAAACTATTTTGCTACAATCTAATTTCATAGTACTGAGGTAGGAGACCTAGAGATTTTGCCAATGGCATCCCAGTTTTAAAGTATTTCATTTGAAATGCTTGGAAATAGCAAAGCTCTCATATCTCTCATTGTTGCATATTGTTTTTAGTAGTTCATGGAGGTACATTTTTAATTCATCTATTCCTAATGGAAATCTGTGATTAAAAATATAAATTAAAACCAAAACTAACCCTCAAGATATTACATTCTGAGATCTAATCTGTCATTAAACAAAAACCATATGACACTAGTAATTGTCAATTTTGTAAAATGTGCTTAGTTATAAAATTAAATTAGGCTTCTTTACAGAACCAATTGTGCTATTCTCCTTTGCAGAAATCTGAAATGATAGCACATTGCACAGCAGCTAACATAGAGAAGTAGTATCATTACAAGAATTACAATAGGCACTTCTTAACATGCCAAACTTTTGCCTCCTTGAAGATGTCTGGGATCTTCAGACCTCTACAAATTATTCATATCTCATCCTTTTTCTTTCCTGTTGTTCATCTCAAGCTGCCACTGCCTTTTCATCTGCACTACATGCTTCCCTCCTCTCATCCCCACTGTCAGCCTGGCTCCTGAACGTGGCCTTGTGCATGCCATGCTTTGCACACACCTTGGCAGATTTCACTAAGAACGAATGCATTGGGGAACTCCAACAGCATCTTTGACCGACGTCGTCAATTAAGGAAGTGAAGCCTCTACCCTCTTAAGACACCTGAATGAGGCCACATAACAGCACTTGTTTTGATCAGTGTCTTAATCAGTGTCCAGCCTTTGTGCTGACTCCAGCCACAGCGATTGATCTGAAGCAGCACTGGAAACTGTCCAGAAATCTGTGCTGTCAATTTACTTGTCTAATCCTGAGCTGTGCTGTGTCATACACTTAGAACCTGAAGATCTAAAATATCATGTTTCTTACATTCCAGGAAATTATTTTTTCTTTTGCATGACTATATACCCCCATCTGGGCATTTTCAATCTCTTAAAAACACC
Source organism: Sialia sialis (assembly GCA_009812075.1). NCBI lineage: Eukaryota > Metazoa > Chordata > Aves > Passeriformes > Turdidae > Sialia > Sialia sialis. Next base: position 54,763,408 of record VRYO01001463.1, read on the forward strand.
AGTCAAGGTCATGGAAGTTGTGATTATCTCAGACGTCATGACATTAAAAGTACTTTTACGGGTTATTTTTTAAATGCCTTATCCTTTCTGAGTTTGTAGGTTGCTCAAGAGTAAGACACTTCCAAGATTTTATCCATGAGTTAGGAAGAAGCAATTGGCTTCTAGTTTTTATTTGTGGCTGCACAGGCAAGGTCACACTTCTGAGGGGCATCACATTGCAGGGACATACTAGCATATATCTTCTTCTCCAGCTATGTCCTTTTGCTCTGCTGCTCTGGCAGCAGTGAAAGACATACCACGAAAAAAATCTGCTAAGCCTTCCAATGAAGAAAAAGATCATTCTTTTCCACAGCTTGCAGTATGCCCTGTGAGCACAACAAAAATATCCTATTTACAGTACATTTTTGGCAATAACTAAAATGCAAAAAATTAAGAACTCTAGGCCACAGGCTATCCTGTATTGACTACTTCTTTTGTATGAACTAGCATATCATTATGTTTTCCTAGAGCCACAAGAGCACTATTTCAGTTACAAATATAGATCCTAGCCAAATGTGATTCTATATACATTCAGGCAAGAAATATTACTACATATTGATCAAAACTAAACTAATATTTTCATTCTTGACATTGCTTTTGTGTTGGTATCAAGACATCAAAGAACATCATATCACTTTATCCTGAAAAGACAATCACACAACAGCAGGATGAGAAGTCATGTTATGCCTTGAGAAGAGTTCTCAGTTTGATGTGAAAAGCAACTTTAAATTTATTAATCTCCTGGATAAAAATCTTAGGCCATTTTTACAACCAGAATTTGTTTTTGGAGAGGTACACTTGTAACTCATAGTCAAAAGAGATGTAAACGGTACAGGCCACATCCAAAAAACATTTAAAATATTTCAACAATTTTTTATTTAAATTTCATATTCTCTAACCAATTAATCAAAATTACACCTTACTGAAATGCAAAAAGTCCAGCTATATTAGAAATCCATCTCTTCAAATTCTGGAGGGAGGTAAATACACAAATTTACAGGCAAGCTTACTTAGATGAGTGCATTTTTATCGCAAAATGAAAGCAGAATATTCAATCTTCATTTGTAAATAAGATCTACAAGACTAAAATATGATTAAAAATGTTTAATTTTTTTTTTCTTGATGTTTTTGCCAGTGTTTTAAGTGCTATGAACAGATTTTGCCTCGGAGCAAGAGACCTGTTAAGTAACATTTGTGGCAGTTGAATTCACAAAAGGTACAAGAGATATTGCAGATTTGGTCTACCACAGAATTTCAGCCACGAGCTATTCATAACACAATAATTAAAACTGTGAACTGTATGTATTTGTTTTGATTAAGGCAATATTTCTTAATTTTAAATAAAAAGGGTGTACTTTCCACATGCATGATAAAATTGTATCCCTAAAGTTGCAGCAGAGAAAACAAAGTCGATTCTTATGCTTCTTTTTACTAGCGTAACACTACACTTTGAAATGTTTGTGGAGTTTGCAACCACAGTCATTTTTTGACTACTTTGTCTAATTTCTGACTTTCAGAAATTCTGATGTATTCCTTCACAAAATGCCTGAAAGTATGATTTCTATTTTTAAAGCAACAGAAGGAAAAACTAATGAAACAGTTCATCAAATTCACTCTTGGTAAACAAATATATCTTTCTAAAACAGATAAATGTAAGTCTTATAGGGAAACTACACAGCATGAAAAAAGAAGATGAACATATGATGGTCAATCTCAGAATACTTTCTGCTAAAATGCCCCACTAAGAACAAATAAGGGCTTGATTTGCAAGGAAAGCAAGCCACAACCTAAACATCTCCCAGTAACCTTCAAATATCAGAGTCTATTTTAAGTTCTGAATTTAGAACAAATTCAGTGTAGTTGCAGAGAGCCTTCATCACCTTCAAATTTCTCTGCACTTCACTGCACACATTTCCTGTGAAGACCTACTTCAACACCATATAGACATTGCTTGCTTTACAGCATTTTCACGCCTCCCCAAAATTAGCAGGATTTTAGGAACTTGATTATATGCCTGCACAAACCTATTACACTACACAATACTTGATTTTAGACAAAAGGCTGAGAAGCCCCCCACTACAAGAAGGACACTGAGGTGCTGAAGTGCATCCAAAGAGCAATGAAGCTGGTGAAGAGTCTGGAATGCAAATCTGATGAAGAGTGGCTGAGGGAGCTGGGGGTGTTTAGGCTGGAGAAGAAAAGGCTGAGAGAGCACCTTATCATTCTCTACAACTATCTCAAAGAAGGTTGTAGTGAGCTGGGATTCAGTTGCTTCTCCCAAATAAAAAGTGGTAGAACAAGAGTAGATGTCCTCAAGTTTTGTCAGGTAAAGTTATGAAGAAATACAGTAATTTCACAATTATAAGCCACACCTCCTGGTAGCTGGGCAGACCACAGGATTTGTCCATATATAAGCCACACCTGAATATAAGCCGCACTTTTTTTTTTTTTTTAAATGAGGATCCATGTGCAACAAAGTAACGAATTAGTAACAATCGCTGCCAGCTGGGTTTGGTGTCAAGTGCTCAAGTTGCAAACAATTTTCATAGATCAGCTAAGGCTTTAAAGGCAGCCCCAGGCGCCCTTCCTGGCTGGCTCTCACTTCCGGGTTGGCATTTCACTGGGATTTGTCCATAGATAAGCCACACCTGATGATTAGCCGCACTACTGGGGTAGACTGGATTCTTCAATGGAAAAGGTGTGGCTTATAATTGTGAAATTACTGTATTTCTTTACCAAAGGGACTGTTAAGCATTGGAGCAGCTTGCCCAGGGAACTGGTTGTCACTGTTCAAAACATGAAATAAAAGTCACTAGGTACAAGAGAAACTACAAGGTATCTAAATATCTAAGACCATTTTTTCATAAGGTTATTGCATTTGCTTTCAGTTAAAAGTTGTTTGTGTATCTATCTGATTCTGTTTCATTAATGCAACAAAAGCAAATTGGTCATATATGTATCTGGCATATATGTGTCTGGCAGGACATATTATAGAGCATAAAGAGGAATAATTTTACAACACAATTCATAGCAGTTTTGCAAAACTGACCCTATAGATTTTTTTTTTCTAATCTTTAATAACATCTATTTTTTTAAAATTATATCTTTATTAAACTGTCACGGAAATAATATTTTTTCCCTTTCATTTTCCTTGCACCTTTAAATCTGAAAGAAAATTTCACCTACATTAACTTAAGAGGCCCTAAAGGAAGGATAAACACATTTAGCTGTTTAAAACTATACCTTTAACTTACAAATTTCTCAAGGGAAATTCTGCAAAGGGTGCTATGAGTCTGTTGCTATGCAGAGCCAGCTGAGCTAAATGCAGATGAATCAGATTGCTGACAAATACTCCCAACAAGATGTGAACCATGAAACCCAGAAATCTTTGTTTATTGTCTAGCCTGCCTTTTTACTAATCATTCTACTCAATTCATGTGTTAAGGGTACTAAGACATGGCTATTGCCAGAAAAGGATAGAATACAAATAGGTAAATTCCTGCATGCTGAAATCAACAGGATCATTCATTACACAGGATTTGCAAATGTACCCTAGAGTGATTGAGAAATACAGACATACATTCAAATGAGAGCAACTTCAAAAGACCCTAGCATATCAACAAAGCCAGGGCATCTTCATGTAGGCTTGCTCTTTTATTTCAGCAAATAGAAGGAAATTCACCTTAGCCAGGCCTGCAAATAAGAGGATAATGAAGGTTAGTAATTAGGCTGAGGAATAGATGAGAGCATTTTTTTAAAGACCTGATTATGTGACAAGTTTAATCATGACTAACTGAAAGTATTCTGTCTGTATTATGCAGCTTCTCATGTCACCTCTGCAACAATGTGGTCCGTTTCTTTAGCACGAAACAATTCATTTTTACAGAAGTAAACTTTTCTTTCAAATGTGTCACCAAAGGATACTGGCAGTTGACAAACCATCAATATTGAATCTATACCCAGCAGGTAAAGCTATTATTGAAAAGCATCCTTTGGTATCAACAATTTTGTTATAGAGCAGCATTGGTTAACAGCTATTTTATTGCAAATGAACACATCTTGGGAATACAAAAGAATAGCAGTGTTTTGAAGAAAAAAAAATCAATATATATAGACACACAAAACTTCCTTCTAATTTCATTTTCCATCAGTATTCATATGGGAATTTGAAACAGACAATGATCAGCTGATCAGTTAAAATGAATAATAGACTCTATTGTTCCAACATGATTTGTTAACTCATTAGGATCTTAATACTCCAACACACATTTTAAAGTTTCTTCAGCAACGTAACATTTTATTTCTCCTGCTTCTGCGTACATTTCTGTGTACCTATTTCCCTCACTACCTCTGAGATTAAGTTTCTTGAAATCAAGTGGCAGCTGTAGGATGCAATTTATAAAGAGAACAAACTTCAAGGTCCAACATAATAAAACGTTCAAAAATTGCAACAAAATCAACATTTCAAACTAAGATCCAGAAAACATAGGAAAAAAGTCTATTTTTAGGCAAGCTGTAGGATGGAAACAGAAAAAGGTTAAAAAAGCCCAAAGAAAATACAAGCAACTAGTCTCTTAGGAAATCAATTAAGAGTGAAAATATTAATGGCTTTCACAGATACAAGTGTGCATTTATTATACCTGACAGTCTGCCTTTTATCATGATCCTGGTATTAGTTTTCTCTCAGCTTTGTACACAGCATATTCACTTTGAACAACCTTTCAGAAAATAGCTGGAGACAAATATTGTTACAGAATTTGCAATAAACAGCAACCTGTTTTTCAGAAAACACATTTTTACTCCTATTGTAACAGGCAGCTTCCATGTAACTTTCTCAAAAGCCAAAGTTGGGTTCAAGATTCAGAAGATTAAAATAAAAATTACTTTTATTAGTACTGACATGACCAAGGATGAGCTAAAAAGCATAAGAACATACTGCCCACTGCAAAATCACAAAAACAACTAAACCCATTTATCTGCTTCACAGTTAATTATTGTGTGAAAAAGACTTAAAAGCATGCAAACCTTTTCTTCATAACTGAAAGCTGAATTTCACAGGAAAGATAGAATCAGTTTCTTGCTCCAGTAAATTATATCCCAAACATAATCTACAAAATTAAATGAACAAAAAACCAGTTAAAACTGCAAAACTCATCTGCAGAAGACTAGATGCAGCTCAGCTGCACCTCCTGTGAGTCACAGGTCTTTGCAGCAATAACGAGGCTGAACTACCTTCGCCTCTGGATGTGGTAGATACTGCCTGTGCCAGCCCACATTCAGCAAAAACATCCAGAGGGCTTCATTTATTATACTTGATTATGAGTCCTTAGAAAGAAAAATAAGCATACAGGAACATCCATGGCTGCTGCAACTTGCTTACGTACTTACATTTAAGAATGGTTTCTGTGCCGAACATCTGAAGAAACTCCTGTGTATAGTTCAGGAAATAGAACATGACTACTCTAAATACACAGTTTGCAAATCGTGTTTATAGACTAAGAGACTTTTATGGATTGCACCAGCTGTGCAGTTCCCAAAAAACTGGGTGAGAAATCACTTTTTCTGTTCTAGGAATATAGCTATTGTGTGGTCTTTCACTTAATTCCAAATGTACCTACTGTGCTTTTGAGGGGAGTCAGAATCATGTCTTGGTACCAATACTTTCTGAACGATAACAATGGTTCCCATATTCAAAACAAACAAGACTAGCAAAATTTTAAATACATACACTTGACTGTATCACAAAGTTTCGTGATATCTGAAGTGGTGAAATAATATAGAAGAAAAAAGAGGACAACACAAGTGTATTGTTTTACTAACAACAGTTTTATTTTATGCAGGATGTTTCAGAAAAATTTGTTTGGACAGTGTATACACTGGAATTGCTCAGACACAAATATCTACTTAAGTGTAAGACCATACACATTTAAATCCAAATTCATCCTACTTCATCTGGGCCTATCAGTGGGCATCTAAATTAAGGGTTTCACCACTCCTGGATTTTGAGTACTTAAAAAGATTAGCAGCAATGCCTGATTTACCTTTGAAAGCAACACTCATTTTCCATTGATTCTAGGGTGACAAGACTTCTCATTTAGGTGTGAATGTTAAATTACCTTATGTGACATATATTAGTTCAGGTCATTTCCTAAACTCCACAATACCTTTCTCAGTAAAGGAAGTAAACAAAGCGTTGAATTTATACCACCATAAATCAAGAAGCTTTCAGAAATTATTCTGTGTGAATGAGATCAGACTGTCTTTGTTCTCCTTCATCACATATAACTCCCAGCTTATTGCCTGCTCGAAAAGACGTAGTTTAATTTAAAACAGCATAATTTCAGCAACCTGAAACAGCACTTCCCCATTATGAAGTGTTTTTGGAGACAGCATGAGATTATCCATTCTCATCCCTTACAAGAACAGTGTTGATCACATACCAGCAAATGTCTCTTCACTAAAGAAAATCAAAATCCTGAAATTTGAAAATTGTGGTCTGTAGATTATTTTTAGTATCTCTTTGTTTCTATACCTCCTTTGATGGACTTATAAATTTATCAGGCAACCTAAAGGTAGTTTTGATGAGTTACAGAGCAATTTCTATTTTTTAAATTATTAAAATGCAGCTCTTTTTGCCACCAAATATCAAGAATAATAATCTTTAATGATCATTAAAGGTATTTACTTTCTGTTATTTCTTGTATTTTGGAATATCCAGGCTAATTTTATAATTTTATAATAATTTTATGACAGTAGATAACAATATTTTGTTCCTGTTGAAATCAATGCCACAACATTCACTGAGGTCTCCAAGACATTATTCCACTTATGGTTCAATTCTGAACAGCTCACAATTTACAGATTTGATCCATAGTTCACAGTCCATATTTAACACTGAGATGCTATTTGAGACTGTAAGTCTCCAGACAGGCTCTTCACTTGGAAAAAAACCCCTTCATCCTGAGATTTAAGCAAATCAGTCTGAACCAAATCTAAAAAGGAGTACAGAAGAAGGAATGAAAGCTTATGTTGCCCTGACCATAGAACTGTTAAGATCCAGTACTTATCCTCTTGAAGAAAATTTATATATAAATAAAATGAAATAATTTTGATAAATTATTAAGTCCCCTAAACAAGTATCACAGCTACTAATTACAAAATATTCCAACATATGGAACTCAACATATGGGCCACTTGCAAAAGGGATAATTTTTGTAACTTACAGAAATATTGATAACATGTTTTCATCCTTTATCTTGAACTGTGCACTTCAAATATTTTCAGGAAATGCAGTATTATATTCCAGTTAATGTAGGTTTACATTCATCAAATAAATAGTGTCTCTAATACTAGTAATTGACTGTAGGATCAACAGGAGTTTTCTACCAGTTACATTATCACGTTTTAACAGCAAGGGAAACCATTTTTACAGTTTTAAAAGAAACCTGATCCATGACTGAGGCTTTACAAATCAGTTTACAATAAATAACTTTACAAAATCTGAAAAGCAATTTTTGTTTCAATTGCATTTTAGCACTAACAGAACAGTATTAAACTGTCAAATGAGTCACACCATATATTTACAGTAATTGAGGATCCTGTACAGAAATTAAACTCTGGATTGGTTCAAACATAAATCTGATGAGGACTGAATGCCAGCTCTGTGCAAAAATGGTGAAGGAACTGAGGATCATCTCCACAGTGCTGCTCTTGGAAAGAGCCTATTGAGAGCAACAGAGGCACTTAGATGTGCTCAGAGACTATAGATTTTTCCTATTTGATAGAACTTTGAATGCCAAGACCTATGTGCATCTCCCCAAGGCCAATGTCACTTCCTTACAAAGTAAATAACTGTAATGTTTTCCTTGGTATTTATTTTCTTACGCTTCCAAATATGATTAAGAAATAAGCATTTAAATAAATCCTGCCTTTTTAAAAAAGACATCAGAATCTCAGCTGTATCATAACTGACAGCTCAAACTAAAATACAGTACAAATAATTATCAACATTTAACAGAGGGAGAAAAAAAAAAGTTAAGATAAAGAACTGAGACTAGCTTTCATGAGTGTATTTACGAAAATGTAAACAAAAGTGTCTGAACACTTTTCAATACAATGTACCTAAACAGACATGCTTTTGAAAAAAATAGAACAATTCTCAAAGTTTATTGACAGTCTTAAACATTACTACATGGAGAAAAGGGAGGTTAATGTCTATGTCTGTGTAGTGAGCATTCTTCTTCTGAATTCTAGTAACAGAAGAGAATTTTAAGAATAACTCTGTATATCCACAAAATCTTACCTTCGGCTGCCCTGAAATATCTGACAGAGAAAATCCTTTTTATTTGTTCTGACTCTAGACTGTAAATCCTGGAAATAAAAAGTAAATGCTGAAATTTATTCTGTCAAGTACTAACTGTACAGACATCAATACTTTCTTTTACCATACAATCAAAAATGGCTGCAGAGAGAAGTCAGTTTGAGAGAATGATCCTTGGAAACAAAAGTTTCACTAAAATGTCAATGTATATTAACTTGTTTAATATTGCCTTTAACATGGCACTCCACCAAATACAGGTTTGAAGGGGAAAATACAGCCACTGCTAGTAAATGACAGGTACATAATTTAATGTGAGTGAGACGACAAATAATCAATATCTTTATCATGCTAGAGGTCTGTGTTGCCATATTAATGCCTGTTTGAGAAAGAGGTACTTTTATCTAGGTTGTAATGAGATATCTCAAGGATACGAAATATACATGTGGGAGGGATAAAACAGCTGGGTAAGACAGGGACATAATGGTAAGATTGGAAGAAAAAAGAACAACTCCTTTATATTAAAATTCAACAAGGATATCTGCAATCTCTATGAAGAAACTCACTGCACTTTTGACATTGCCCAACACTTACCACCCAAATAAATAACAATTACACGCATATTTCAATATAATAAGCTCTGATTCCAGCTCCCACAAACCAATTGAAGCATATTTTAACACAATTCCACTTGTAATAAAAAACAGATGGAAAAGGAAATGGATGTCTCTTTGTGATCTGATATACACATCTGCAGACATTTACAGTATGCATGCACTTCCAAGAGAATGCTGAGCAAGTTAAATTGGGAAATGGGAATTTTTTTCCTTAATGAGCATGTGCAGAAAAAGAGTGTGACTCAAGAAGAAAATAAGCTGTGACAAAGATGCAACTATCCTAGCAGGTCTATCTGTTTTCAAACAAAAATCGTATCACAGCATCATGTTAAAGAAACACCAATTATGATAAAAATTAGACAACTTTAGAAATTATTTGCTGCAGGGAAACATCACTCAAATGTGAGGTGGCTGAGGGTCAGGTGATTTTCAGATCTCTCCTCTCTCTGAGAGAAGACCTGAGGTTTGTCCTTCAGAAATTCATTATACAGACAAGCAAAACATGCCACAGCAACACAGGGCTAGAGATTTATTTGAGGTCTTCTAAATCTCAGATTGCATTTTATGCAAACATCACCAATAAGCTATTGGCAATGGCATCACATAGCTGCACTGGTACCAGGGAAATTATGCACAAAAATCAGCACAGAAATGAGTTACAACAAAGAAGATGGAAGAGTCTCACTCAAAAAGAGAAAATCCTTCCACAACCTCTAAGACAAGATGTATAGAACAAAACAGGCCAAGGAGACAATATCTTAACAACCTTCAAAATTAGGTTATATTGAGACAGGTCAAAGCTATACAAATTTAACTGCTCATTTGAGGGATCTTGCTAGTTTCCTAGATTTCAGGCCATATATTTTTCTCCAGGTAATCTACTTCAGGCTCACAAAGGGTACCACATCATCAGGAATGGAGAATTAAGACTTCTCTTTTGTCATACATCTAACCCAAATTTGTGTACCACATTTCTGACATGCAGGGACCATATCCTAGAATGAGATTAAATACCCAAGTCCATTTCAGTCCTGGATGTGTCTGCTCAAATTTTAAACAAGAAACTAGATTTACTCAAATGTTCTGTTTCCTCCCACTAAGGGGATGCTGAACAGCCCTAAATCTCAGCTTATGTTTATTTTGTACCACTATAGTGACCAGTAATACAATGACAGAATGCATCAGTAAACCTGTCCAAGGGGGCCAATAATCACCATTGGGAACAGGACCAGTTTGACTAGTATAATTTCATATAAACCATCATACAATCCTCAAATAGTAAATACTTTCTAGAATTAACCATTTGGGCTGGAGTCAAACTGGTGAGCTGGAGGTGAAAAAGCTCTCTGTTCTATTACTAATCCCCTGAGCTATAGAGGCCCCAGTTGGTGTTTCTGCAAAGGTTCACACAGCTTTTCTTGAAAGGCCGCAAAAGTAGTTACAATATCTTTTTAAAGCAAAACAAATCAAAACAAACAAACAAAAAAACCCTTCCGCAGTTTCAAGAACAGTTACATTTTTCTTAAAATAATCTCTCTGAAAGTAGCAGACTGTACACATTTTACAAGAATAAACAAACTTATCTAATATTTATCCACAAATTGGGAGTCAGAGACCATTAGTGCAAATTTCTGCTGACCAGCAGCATTTATTCTATAAACTTTGGGTATCCTAAGTGGTCCATCAGTGAACAACAGATATCTTCAATCTGTCTAATCTCTTCATGGGGCATGTTTTGTTTCCAGACATGAATGCTACTTGGTGAGATTTCCCCTTCATAAGGAAGATAGAAAAGACTGGTGGAGGTGGCAAATAATATTTGGTTTAAACTAGCAGGAGGAAGAGGAATACCAAGAAAGGTAAAAATGGTTTCAGCTGTCTTCTGAGGAAAACTCACAATATCTTCAAACTTGACCAGCTGATAATTTGTTGGCAGCAAGTCCCTGTTTATTCTCATTGCTGCTGCTGTGTTTGCTAGCCACAAATAAGACAACACAGAAATAGCATTTGAATTAGAATTTGAAATTTCTTTTCTTAGTGAGTCAAACTCAGAAGCATAGCCTTCATTTAAACGACATTTTTCTTTACCATTCTCCCCTTTAAACATTGCAGCCAAGCGTTGTGGAATATTTTTCAAGGAGTAAAGGCTTGGCTTATTTTTGTACAACATTGAATAGACCCATGCCCGTGGGTCCCTCACTACATATAATGCTCTCATAGATGGTCCTAAGGTTTCCTGAAAGTAGGGAAGCTTCAATGTCCAGCTCCCACTGCTTAAACTAATCACAGGTCGTGCATTAGGATAATAGATGAGATGTCTTCTCAGTTCCCTAATATATTCAGCATCTTTTTCTTGACTCCCTCGTGCCCTGCTTCTTTGTTCTGACAGGGATTCTCTCTTTTTGGACCTTTTCTTTTTGTCTTTGCTTAGTGCAGCATGCTGAGCAATTTTACTTCTGCTAGGTTCATATAAATGAATGTTTTGTAAATGCAACTTTGTGTCTCGAACCAGAGACTGGAGCCACCCTTGGATAAGACGAAAATTACCATTCTGGACATCAGAAACCTTCCATTCGCATGGATCTACAAAGGAGTCAATTTCAAATTCAGTCTCAGGAATTTCAAGATAGGGTGTAGGTATCCTGATGTATAAAAAGTCACTAGTATTGTAAAATAGCTGTTTTAAAATTTCTGCACCAGAAGTGGGAAGCGAAGTAATGATAACATCTGGCAAAACAACAGGGTTTCCTTCTAATTGTTTGGCTTTATTGCCTTTATCACGTTCTGGCCTTGTCAAGTCACTGCTCCACTTTGCACAGATGGGCTGAGTACACATACTCCACACATCCACCAATTCAATTAGCCACAGCGTGACAACCAGTATCAGGATCCAACGCAACATTTTACCGAAGGATATGTAAAACCGCCACTGAAAAGCCAGTATGACCAAACTGACACCCAAAATTAGCCCTGCAATTACATTCACTTTGAATCCAAATGGGAAAACTACCCTATTACTTTTCATATCCTTTTTCACAGATTCAGTACCGAGGCCAAATTTGGTCACTTTATTTTCATGAACTACTTTAGCAAAACCACCAAATCCCAAATAATCAAACCTTGCCTTCAAATTCTGATACTCAGTCACAACAGAGATGGTATTTTCAGTGTTGTTGACACTGAGAGAAATCTGAAATCCAGATTTTGCATTATCCATGAGTCTACAGTTAGAAACATTGACATACGGCCCATAGAAAAGGTAAACAATCCTTGTAAGCATGTTTTTCATTGGAAAGGTAACATTTACAAACTGAGTCCATCGTTTTTTGAATTCAGCAGCTTGTTCAGCCTCCTGTATCCTAGCGACGGGACTACTCCCACGATGATCAAACCAAAACATCTTGTAGTGGGCATCCCACACATCCATCATAGCTCCATTGTACTTGTTCTTAAACTTATAGGGTATGTATTTAAAATCAATGTCAAGATTGTGAAAAAAGGCACTGACTGAATTAACAGGAGAATCTTCCTCCTTCTCAATATGGTCAACTACTAACAATGTCTGAGAATTTAAGAGCAGCAAAATGCGATACACACTTTTCAGTTTCATTGCTGATGTGTAAGCAGATACTGCCTCACCACTCACAAACATCATGTCACCAGCCTGAGAAGCTGTTATAATTTCTCCACTTGAGTCTCCAACCTCGTCACCAATCCACTTCAGCCACTGGGTGCACTCACCAAGCTGTCCTTCCCAAGGCTGGTTGCACTGGCTTGTAGGAGATGGAGCAAACACCAAGACATTGTTCAGGTGGCTGAGTTTAGGTCCATAAAGAGCCTCAGATACAAACACCTGTCCATTGGGAGCAAAAGTGAAGGAGTTCTGATCAGGATGTTCATGCCCTGGATTAAAACTTCTCCACCCATCAATCCATCTATAGGGTTGAAAGTGAACAATATCATAGACAGCACGTCCACCCAGTTTCCCAGACTTGAAGGATACAAAGGTGTTTGTCTGACTGTTTGGCAATCCAGCCCCATAAGTAACAACTCCCCAGTTAGGAAACACATGCATTTTAGCAGTACCATAGTCAGGAGGTGGCTGAGGAGTGATTTCAGCAGCATACCATATAAATTCGGTATGTAATGTGCTCCACCTCTGAGCAGTGGATGGCACCATTGGCCCATCCTTGGGTCTATGTTTTCTGATCTGCTGTGCCAGCCAGTTACCAGCTCCATTCTTCATGATGAACTTATCCAAGAAAACCAGTTGGCTCTCAGGACCATAAAACCAGTTGTAATTAGAATCTGCAACACCCACAGTCCTCTGGAAGCCAGGCAATAGGGTGGCATAGTAAAACCAAAAGTGCATTTTCAGCCAGTTATTCTGCAAGTTGTTAATACCAAAGTGGCGCTGGGCCAGGAAAACATACTGGGTGATTGACTTGGCGGTGTAACTCCCGTAAGCCACTCCCTCATCCAGAGACCCATCCACAATATGATTGAGGAGAAACATTGTTTTCTCCATCACATCAACAACAGTGTGTTTCCAAATATTTGCCTGAGATCCTTTGTCCACTCCAGCAACTAAAGCCCCAATAAGCAAAGCAAGCATATTGGTTGCTTGGTGATTATGGAGAAGCTGCTTTCCCCAGGAACGAACCTTGGAGTACTCATACATTTCCTCGCTTACAGACCGTATCTTCTCCAGGTACTTCTGCCTTCTCTCATTTTCCAGTGAATTATACAAGAAGTCAAAAGCTGTGGCAAATCCTGTTAGGGAATGACCAAGTGGCACTTCATCTCCAGGTGCATTCTCAACCAACCAGTTTTTGTAACCAGCCATTCTATCCATATATTCTAGGGCAAAATCAAATGCAGCTTTATCTTCAGGGCACAGCAAACAGTAGAATGCCAGAGGTGGCAGGTTGTTACCATAAATCTCATTCCACTTGGCTGCAAAATCAACGTGCTTGGGTGGAGGTAGGTAGTATAAAGGGTTGGACAGCATAACCATCACGGCACTTCTAATGGCTCTGAAGAGATGTGAATGGCTTGTCCGAGCCTTCTGCCTCAGTGCCTGAACATCATGAGCGTCGAAATACAAGCTTGGATGAAGAACTGTTCTTTTCAGCTGCTGCTCAGCACTAAGACCTTCAAGTTGCTGTTTTTCATATTGATCTACATTTTCTATAAAAGTCACCCAATCAGAGTAATTGCTTACAGATTCTTCAAAAGTGAAGACATCAAACACCATTAATGCTAGAAATAGAGTATGCCCCGTGAACATCAGAGCCATGATCCATTAGGCAACTCTTCTTCCCCAGACATACATTTCTTCATAAAACAGTGTTCAAATATCAAACTTTCATCCAGTTTGTTAAAAAAAATAAAAATCTTAAGGCATATTTTTAAGAGAAAAGACGTATTGTATACTGTGCATTACAACAAAGGTTCAGGCTACTTGTAATCTGAGATACAATATTGAAAAGTTAAATCTTAGGTGCCTTTTCTGTTCACACTTTTCTCAAATACAACACTACAAGCATAAACACTAAAATCAAGGAAAAAAGTAACATCTCTAAAATATGCATATAAAGCACAAGTCGATTGCACAGTAACAGATTGAAACACTATCTCTAGATAACCTGAAAAGCATGATCTGAAAAGGGAATTGGAGTCGTATGTTTGCTTTTTCAAAAGCTTAAAGCTTTCAATCAGCCCAAATTCCACTTTTAGAGCGGATGAAAACTCCACAATCAAAAACCTATATAATTTATTCAAAACAATGTGTTAGATTTGATAAAATAGGGAATGCACAACACTTCAAAACGGACTCCAAAACTGAAGTCACTGTCTTTAGTCTTTGCCTATTCTCAATCTCCTTACGCACTCTTTCCATCTTTCTCTTTTGGGATTCATGGACAGACGGGAAGGAAAACAACAACAACAACAAAAAAATCAACATAGATCCTCCATTAGATACTCTTGATGAAACTGCAATGCTTTTAACCACTGCTCCTCTCTGTGAAAGATGCATCTGAATTAGGAGTCATGTTGACATATTTTCAAGTCTTTTTTAATCTTTTCTTCAGCTAGCGATGCCCAAATTTGACCCCGATGATTCAAAAAATCCTGCTCCTTCCATTATGATGCAAAAGGAAAACATGTGAAAGAGGCAGAAATCCAACACTTTCTTGTAAGAAGAGAAGTTTCAGGTTTCCTTTCACTTCGCATGTAGTAGGCTCTTTCTGTGGAAACAAACAAAAGTTCTCTGAGGTTGTATAGATGTCAGAACATATTTAAAGTCCTTTGGTTAAGAAAGTGCTTCTAAGTTTACAGGAAAGATGAGTTAATTTACCTTTTCTTTTAAGGAAATCACAAAATAAAAGAAGGAGCATTTTCAAAGTTCCACAAAATTTACCCTTGGCAGAAGACCAATTCAGACTGTCTATCAAGCTTTAATTTCCAGCGTGAACAAGGGGTCTCAGGGAATATTTTCCAGTTACGCTACCAGGAACTACTCAAGGAAATAAATCTGACACATGCCACCGAAATTCAATTCAGCTTGAATTAAGATAAAAGTATGCGCGTATACCAGGCGAGCGGTTCTGCGGGCGGAAGGAAGCAGGAAACCCGGTAAACGGAACCGGGCCGGCAGCCGGGACCGAGCCGGCAGTAGGGACCGGGCCGGCAGCCGGGACCGGGCCGGCAGCCGGGAC
>VRYO01001463.1:54780102-54815986 GCA_009812075.1 Sialia sialis
AGGGCTGCCGGTCTCGCCGTGGCTCCCGGCGGTTCTTCCCTGCGGCTGCGGGCGCTGCCCCCGGCGCCCAACCCAGGCCCGCTCCCGGCCGCGGATGCCACCGCCGCCCCCGCGCCTGGGCTGCCGACTGAGCGGAGCGGGGCTCGGCGGGAGCGCCCGGGGGAGGGCCGGGGCTGGGGCCAGAGCAGGGGGACCGCGCCCGGCAGCGGCGCAGGCGGCGGGGGGAGGCGAGAGACCGCCGAGTGCGGGGAGCGGGGAGCTGAGGAGGTACGAGGAGGCTCGTGGAAGAAAAGCTGCCTCGGTGGGTCACCCCCGGCCGGCCGACAGCCACCACCCCACCGCGGACCGGCCCCCGCAGCTCCCGTCGGGGACGAACGCGGTGGCCGCTCGGATCCGGCGAGCTCCTCGGGACTGGGCTGGGCAGGGCAGGACGGGGCTGGGCGTCAGGCAGGGTGACAACTCCGGGAGAGCGGAATAAGTGCCAAGCGGTGCCCGTGTCTCAGGGACCACGGGATGCGCACCAGCCGCTTTTGTTTGTTGCCGTCACACTTCTTCCTATCTGCGTCCCTGCGCTGGCACTTCATTTTATGCCATGCTTTAAAATGGTTCTCATTCAGCTGTAGCTGAAGGCGTCTGAAATAAAATACAAAGGCGTCACGAGGAGTAAAATCCTCTGCCGTTCATCTCGGTCACGGTCGGTAGTCCCCTGAAGAGCCAGCAGAAAATACTGGCCTGTCCCCCTGGTGCTGTGGTCTGCCCCTGAAATCCGAGACGTACAGCACCGGTCTCGGGTTTAATCAGTTTGGGTTGACGGTAATGACTTTCAGAGCCTGATTTTGTGACCTGATGTTTGTGACCAAGCTGTTCTTCGGCAGTCGACTCAGGAAACAAAAGGGTGTGAAATTTTGGGTGTAACCACTTTCTGTGTTTATAATCCATACTTCAAAGGATGTGGGTTTTAATCATCTCAACAAACATAACTTTTTCCAAGGCATAGCCTATATTCTTCTATTTTTTCTTTGCTCCTATACCTAGAAAATACAGTGGCATATTTAAGTATTGCTTAAGCTACTCAGTGTGTAACTATCTTGAATATATGAATATATAAAGGCCATACATTATGGATACTGATTCTGTTTCTTTGTGTTACAGAGTGCACCTTATAAGGATTAAATTATTAAATTATGCACATTTACATTAGTGATGAAGTGTGCCGGGAACCATCCTAATCTCTTAGATGTGCCCTATAGACTTGGCTTAAAAGGGAAAAATACTGATTATTGTCTGATCATATCTTCCCATCAGAAGTAATTTGCATAATGAACTAAGATCAGCACATAATTCCCTGACCTTGAATCTTTTACAGTTGTGCCTTTTAATGGGAAGTTATTCCAGGAGGAGAGCAAGAGGTAATGTAAAGCAACAATAGAGGCACATTCCTCTTTAAGGCTGTAGAAACTGAGTGGAATACACTACAAATGAAAACCTCCCAAATCTTTCCTTCTATTCTTATTGTACCCATTACATTTTTTCCCGAGGCTGGTCCATTCTGGAAAATATTGAAGTCTCAGAGAATGACTTTTCCCATAAATTGCCAGACAATTCAGAATGAGCAGAGTATTATTTAGGACTTAAGTTAAAAGCAAGAGTAAAGCTCTCCCAAGAATTTTCCTCTCTCCCTGGGTCCTGTGCTGAGATCATTACATATATGGTGTTCAATTGCAGTGTGATATTTGTGGAGAAACATGAACATGATTTACTGACTGGCCCCATATATTCGCAAATGGTACAATTTGAAAAAAGTCTTATTTATGAAGGCATTTGTATGGTGTCTCACTTTTTCTGTGGCACTATTTCACATTAACAAAGATGCACTGGCTAAATAGTTCATACTCTTTTTTTTGCTAAGCAAATTGCAAAGCAGGAGTCTCTTTAACCATGTATGATTTCAAACAGTTTAGGCTACTTAGTTTCTTTCATTTTCAAGTTACTTTGCTTCCAGTACAACCCATCAAAAACAAACAAACAAAAAAACAAAAACAAAAACAAAAAACACCAAACCACCCCCCCCACCCCCAAAAAACCTAACTGAAAAACCCAACAAAAATCAAGTTCAGACCAAAACAGGAAAACAATAGTGGTAAAACTAGGGTTCTTTTCTTTTTCCTATTGGTAGTTTTCTATAGTTAACAGAGACACATAGCAACTATATTACAAATCAAGAACAAAACCAAAAATTTGGATACACTTGGTATAAAGGGTAAACAATTAAGTGAAACAAACTTCAAAGGAGCTGGATTAAGATAATTAGAAATAGTGACTCTGGTTTGTAACCAACTCTTTTGCTCAAAATGAGTCTGAATTATATTGGCACTCCACCTTACCTACTGCATTATACTGTTTAAAGAGTGGTCACTAAAATCAGAGTCACTTTCAGAACAACTGTTACTTGTGAAGTAACTATTAAAAGTTACCATTTACATTTTTATTTGTAGAAACACCATCTGGCAACAAATTGCATTGTATTATTACGTTTTCAAATATTCTTCATAACTAGGACTAGCTGAAAAGCTAGGCTGATGGACTGATTCAGCAAGAAAAAAATACTGTAACAGAGAAATAAGTTTTGAGTCATGGGAAAGTGACCTCACTGTCACATCAATTTCTTAGTGCAAGAAATCATGGGTCGTTGTTGGTGATACACTGTAGTGTACTGCTTCAGGGATAGCATTTTGCACTAATACCAAGATCAGCCATCTGAATGATCTTGAAAATGCTAGTAGTGCTATTTTCCTTGAGTACAGGCCAAGTGCTAACAGATGGAAGCAAAGAGTAGAACAGTCAGCTGGACTGTCAGCAACAAAGTACTTGCCAGTGTCTAATAGAATAATAATTCAGAAGTTCATACATGAATGAGGTGCTGCTGTCAAATACGAGACATTAATCAACATTCACAAAAAGAGCCAGGTATTTAGGAAGTATCTGGGTTGAGATAATTAGGTTCCAGTGGTGGCAAACTCTTGAAACTTCTAACTCCCTAAGTAGTACAAATACATAAATTCTTAAGTTTAAAGTAGAGATTTTATTTCAGAGACATCACAAGTTTGGGTGAGAGTTCTTGACCGTTCAGAAGTCTTTCCATATTGGCAGGGCTTGGTGTTTATTTCATTACTCAACATTGCTA
This sequence comes from Sialia sialis, assembly GCA_009812075.1. Classification (NCBI taxonomy): domain Eukaryota; kingdom Metazoa; phylum Chordata; class Aves; order Passeriformes; family Turdidae; genus Sialia; species Sialia sialis. The sequence continues at coordinate 54,783,287 of VRYO01001463.1, forward strand.
TAGATGGAAAGATAGACTTTTCTGAATCTAAATCTAATTGAAGACCTAATTCACTGTGAATTCTTGAACACTTATGCCCAGTTCCTTCTTTTACAACAAACAAATGAAAAATTACTGTAAAATAATGCAGTGGTGATGACTTTAAAGCATTAGTCTGTTGTCAGAAAAACCCACCTTTCACAAAGAAAACATGGGTGATTTTTTTTTTTCCCCTTTAAGGATGATAACACAATCTCTCAACTCTCAAATGACCTAATCTCTTGTCTGTGTCAGCAAACAGGATATTTTTGTTTCAACCTAGGGGTATCCTTTGAAATCATGTTACTTTTCAATAATGTAATCACACATAGAAACTTGCACATATAAATTACTTGTATTAGAGGGAAGTTAGACCCTCTGCCACCCAGGAATAGCTCACATGTTTTACAATAAGCAGGTAATGGAATCAAAGAAAGGAACATTCCTTCAAACTGGGTCTCTTGGTGTACTATGACACTTCCTTTTGAAATATCCAGGTCCATTTCCTTTTTGTATAACCCCACCTGACAGGAACAAATACAAACTCCACCTTGTGTGACCATTAGTTCTGAAGGGAGAAATCTGATGTTACTGATGAACATATAAAGGGGGTAAATAATAAAGTATATAAATAATTAATATCAAAGTTTCTGGTTTTTGAGGATCAAGTGATTTCAGGGGAGCTGGAGAGTAGATCACACAGGAAAGAGCATGGGGTGACACTTTTTGCAATATATTGCTATTTTATTTAAGTTTTGGTTTTTGTTTGTTTTTTTCATTTAGGAATGGTAACTAGCTAAAAGCAACAGCAACAAAACACAAAAAAAGCATGCAAGAATATCCTGCTTTTATTAAAACTGAAAATTAACATATTAATTGCAAACAAAGTACAAAAGGCAGTGACATGTTTTTCCATATTGTAAAGAGTCTCGTTAGTGCAGTTCTCCATCACTGTATGATTGAAGGGGCTGAAAAGTGCCCTGTGTCAGCGCAGAGAAGGAGGATGGAGCAGGTGCCAAAAGCTGTGGTGCTGCTCTCCTCCTCTGTCCCAGCTGTGTGCTCCTGCCAGCCCCTTTGTGCCCAAGCTGTAGGCAGTCTCTTTGCTACAGAATTGGTCCTGCAGACTCAGCGGGGCAGCACAGCTTTAGGCCAGCTTAAGTAGAAGCTAAACTGCCCCTTAAAAATGTCAGCTGCATGCAGGGGTAATTTTAAATCCATTTGTGAGTACCTCAGATGCCGCATGTGAAGCAAATTGGACTGTTTGTACTTTATCAGCATTTTAATCAATCTTCAGCAAAAGTGGTTTAAAACCATCAGAGATGATGCTGTGTACAGTGGTGTGATCTCAAGAAGGTTCTCAGCAGTTGGTCAGAACAGCACAAAGCCAAATTTTTTGGGTATCAGATTCATTAGAATAACATCTGTGAACATCTGCATTGAAGCAAATATATGAAAACCCTGTGAAAACTATGAAAACTCATCAGCAGGCAGAGATTAATGCTGCAAATGTTGTATTTATGGAAGCATTTAAGTATTCAAGGCTTACTGATAGTGTTTTTCAACCTGCTAGAGACTGATGTATTAAGCACAGTATGTAGGTAAATTAATCATAACACAAAACCCAAAAGAGTGCAAGAGGGAAAAAGTCTCCTTTTCATTGACCCAGTGTCTTGATAATCTGTGAAATTCTTGACATTTAACTCTCCACTGCCAAAGAAAACCCAGACAAACAAACCAATATAAAAATTCAACACTGAGTTTACCAGACATTAAGTTTTGAACCTCAGTGGGGTATATTCACCAGACATATGCATGGTCAAATATATGCTACAATTTGGACCGGAGAAAAACTTAACATTATAATCTTCTGAGGTAGATAAGGTTTTTATAATTGCTGTAAATAGGGTTCTACCCTTGGACTGCAGGTAGAGGTCACATGTGAAGAATCAATGCATGGAAGCATACCTCTCCATTGATTTTAGTGTCAAAGTAACAAATATTGGTAACAAATCCCTTTTTTGCTCGTTCATTTCAGCTGTAGTTTTGTAAACCTAATATAAGCCCCATCAATGATGTGCATGCCTTTCTCCTGACTTCATGAGCTCTATATTTGGGCCTAAATCCCAGTACCCCATCACTGGGGTTCTTTCACCAGCAGTTATTAATATGGTATTCTTACTCTCTAGCAACCGTAAATTAGAATTAGCCCAAAGATATTTTTAAATATATTGTCCAGCCCATGAGGAATATATATGAAAAATGTTCTTACTGGACAAGCAGAACCTACAGAGGCAGCAATTAAATCATGAGACTGAAAACAAAAATTCTTATGATCTACACCATTGTCTCCAAATTATAAGATTAAGGAGATACTAAATAATGCATTATAGTGAAAAGGTACAACTACAAATCTCAACTGAGCACATTTTTTGTAAATCTATTCATTATACTACTGTAGAGGCTTATATTTAGCACCTTTAGAAGCATTATAAAACAGGAAAGGTACAGATTACAACCAATATGGGTATGCTCAGGTTGGCAGCAGTGATTAATAGTTTCTCCTGGGTTTGCTTTTTATAACTTAAACAATATTTAAGATAGGTATTAAGATGATTTACGTCATAAAGGATTCAAACACTGTATTTACTTGAACAAAGAGTAGTACATTATAAGGAATATCAGACAAAGCAGCATGTATTAGTTCAGTCATTATCACAGGGAAACAGGCAAGATCTCAGGTTAAAATGGGGTATCTCGGTTTGCAGCACAGCACCTTGAATTCAAATTATACTTAACCCATTCTGCCTACACTTCCTAAGTGATTTTTTATGTCAATAAAGGCCACATGCATCTGCCTCAGTAGGATATCTTACTTTGCACAGTCCTGTGAAATTGAATTAAATGACTATGAAGTTCTACTTAATGGAATAGTGTATTACTACAAGATTAACACCAATGAAGTAATCTGCAACTCTTGTCCTACCTGGTTGACTATTTCCATCTTTCCCTTTTCCAAGGATTAGATAGCAGTGATGAACCAGGTAAGGGAACTGGTTTTACCTGACAAAATAATTATTCGTTTTCAGCTAGAAAATCTCCCTTAGTTTAGTTCACTGGCATAGGCAATAATATATCTGAAGACAGAAGTAGCACAGAACACATCTTTGGATATTACTTTAAGGCAAACAATTTTGTAACTTGGTTGAATCCTTCCACTCTTAATTCTGATGTTTTGCTCTGTGGGAGGAGAGGCCTGGATTACAGACAGCACAGTGACTCTCACAACCTAGAACAGAGGGTGTGCATTAATTTTCATTGGATTTCACCCAGATTATTCAAAGATTAAATTTTGAGAAGTTTCCACTTTCATTGCCATTTTCCCCACTAATGTATTTTGGCCTGTAGATTTCTTTTAATGTATGGTCTCCATCTGTTATTCTAAGTACCTTTGTTAGCTTTTTTTTTTTCCTTTAATTGTAAATGCTTGCTGCCAGAGAGACCAATTATGTCTATATAATACTGTGCACCTCTACGCACAGGTACCCAAGCCAGCTGCAACAAGCTTAGCTAACTGGAATAGATGACATGCCCTATTAATGAAGTTGTTTCTCCTGGGTACTAAGCTGATACATCAAAAATTGGCTTGAATATTACTTCAGGGAAGTGGATGGTTCTTAGCTGACCCATGTTAAAGAGAAGACTCTTATTTAAATTTTGGAGGATAAAGTTAGGATGCAAGTTAATCAGTCTATAGATCCCTTCACAGAGAGGTCACACTGGAGGGTTTATATATTAATAGCAAGAGGAATGAAATGATCAGATAGCTGAAACCTGAAGCTTGAACTTTAATGATATATAAGTTCTAAATTATTAACAGTGTTTGTAATTAAGACTGGAAGAGTTACTCAAAGTATATATTAGCTGTAATCGAAGTCTTTAATTAAGACCAGATGCACTTCTCAAAAAATATTGTCAATTTTGATGCTAAAAGAACTATCAGAAGAAATAAAAGGGTCTTCAAATATGAATTTTTCATCACATCAGACTTTCTTTTGCTACATTCATTCATCTAGAAAAGTGGAAAAATACAGTGGACATTTATAAAGGTCATATAAATAGGTTTCTTATAATGGCAATTGAATTGCTTTCTGTTCTGCCAACATAACTGGTTTGGGAAGCAGCTCGAGACCTCTCAGGAACATAAAACAAAAATTAATTTTGCCACTTCTAAGTATGGGGTGTCAAGTCTGGCAGTAAAAGATGACACAGAGAGGAGAAGTAGGGCTGAAATGTGACAACAGAATTTCATGTCACTCTTACTGCCTCTTTTCTCCTGCCCTACTTCTGCATGGCAGTAACTCCTAGCCCATACACCCTTATCTTATATTAACCAAGCAAAGTGTATTTCCAGACATGTAGCATAGCTATAGAAAAAACGTAATTAAACATCTTCTTAAAGAAGATAATTAAACTATGGCTATTTTCTTGTCCATTCCACTTTTACTGCCTGGGCATTTGCCTCTATTTCCAGTGTCCGAAGTTGGCCCTGGCAGTACTAGTGATTCATTAATTTCTCTTGGGCTCATTCAGAATCCCACCTTAGTGACCATTATGAGGGTGTCCATAAGAATCTGCAGTATAGCTTCAACAATTAATTTGTTGCAGAAATACTTTTTGTTTAGGGGGCTCTGTGAAGTTAAAAGCATCTATTTGGAGGTGGTGTATGTCAACTAACAATTTTTTTTTTTCATAATACATACAATACATATTCTTGGCACATGTGAACAGTATTATTTTGACTCACGGGAATGAAGTATTTACAGAAAGAAAAATGCACTCAGGAGTGCTTTCTAAATAGCACTACTGAAAAGCAATAAATGTAAGAACAAAAAATATTCATCCATTTAACATGAGATACTTGCCATCACAAATGCTTCAAAGAAAAATTCAGCAGTTAGCATATTTCTAGCATTTTTTCATTTCCAGAAGACATGACAGTTGATAGATTTCTTTTCTATCTAATTGTCGACAAACATGGAACCTTCAGTTTCAAATATTTTTCCCCTTTGGTTTTCTAGTGCAGAAAAAAAACTATCTTCAGGTCATTTATAATATATTTACAATCACAAGAGCAGCAAGCAAACAAATACACAAAGCCTGTCAAAAACCAAGATGAGTTCAATTGCACGTGCTGAACTATGCCTTACCCATAAATAAGGGATTACCTCTGGCAGCCAGGAAGGCTCTATGGCTTTCCTTCTTCCTCGCAAATCCACATTGTTTTGCAGTATGCCCAGAAAACTATTCAAGTTCCAGCTATTACAGCCCAGAGCTCATTAGGCTTGTGACAGATAGGCACTGTGACTTCTGCCTGGAGTTACAAATTACTGAGAATTGTTCATAATTTTCCTGACACTTCTCTGTAGAAGTAAATGATTTATTGATATATCGATATATTGGGATCGAAACATTTGAGGCAACATTTCAAATCTTCTGACACTGTGACAATAACTGAGCAAATCTCTAGTCATCTTAGCACTTATATTCCTCATCCCCTTGGTGGTTCACTTGTCAGGAGCAAGATGCCCAACCTTCTTTTAATCTCTGATTCCTTAGCAACCTAATGAATAAGAAAACAAAATATTTCAGGCTGCTGCTAAATTAGCATGAAGGCTTTGAACATAGTAGAAAATAGCACAAACCTCTTCAAGCAGTTTTTCTATCTTTGTTCTACTACAGAATAAACCTTTTTTTTTAGGCTTCAGCACATTAGGTTGCCTGGGAACATCAAAGGGGAAAAATTAAATAAAAATAATATATTATTTCCATAATCAGAACATGTATTACTAAAAATATAAAAAAATCGAAAGACTTGCCTTCAAAATATAAAGCATAGAACCACAGTCAGAAAAAAAAATTATCAGAAGTTACATATTGAATTATGTCAAACATTAAACAATTTTAGTATTTCAAAGTAAATTCAGCTTTTGTTTTAAACTGGAGAACTTTCCTCAAACCTTGATGTATTAAAAGGTCTTTCTGTATCTGAAGGCCTGCTCTAGAAAAGGGGGAGAGTAAAGCAAATAGGACAGGGTGCTGACAGATATATCTCCTAGGTGGTCTATCTCAGAACGTGTTAAACAGTTTGCAATAAACACCTCTTTCACTCTGTCAGAGAAGCCTAGGTAACAAGTTGAGATGCACGTTACAGGTTTAGTTATTTGAGTTTAGATGGTGATGAATCCAGTATCTGGTTCCCAGTCTGGCACTATGTGATATCTGAAATTAAGAAGAATCTATTGTCCCCTTCTCAGGTGTTAAATTAGCCCTTTGGCCATTAACAGTGAAGCAAATCAATGTCTATTTCAATCTTGTGATATTAACGTTTGAAATGTATAACATCCTTTTAGAAAAAACATATAAAAGATACAAAATGTATGCAAAGATTCAAGCTAGTCTATAGCAGTGGGATTCCTGTAGCATCAGAGATTTGGTGAAATAATACAGTGCATCAGTCATACACTGTGCAATATTTTAAGGGTTTTCTTATCATGCTGCAGCAAATTTATTTTGAAAATAGAACAGTAAGAGAAATATCCTGCCATAAAAGCAGTTTATTTTCTACCTGACAATAAATAAAAAGAAATAAAATTGTGATGATGTAATGTGTGAACGTCATCACCATTATTTTCAAACATAATTTTATTTGGGGCTGTGAGATTTGCTAAGTACCCTTCAGAGACAGCTCCATAAACCCATATGAGAAAGACGCAGGAAAAAGAGGAGGTAAAAATGTTGGAAAGAATTCTTTAATGAAAATGCTGTATACAGTTAAATTTATCATTTGATTGCTTTAAATATGGGACATTTTTGTTCACAAGAGTATAGGTGGCAAATCTCCATTACCTGTGCATTGTATTTTATTCAAACTGAGAAGCAAGGGTAAATGATAGTTTTCTCTTTATATGTGAAAAAAACACCAAAAAACAAAAGAAAAAAACCCCAAAAACATAAAAACCAAAAAAACCCATCAGCCTTCTGTATTGGCAGGTTTCTCTGCTTTTCAAGTGGAGTACCACTGGGAGAAAGAAAAGGAAGGTAGAATAATCAACAAAATATTGTTGTTCATTACATTGACTTGTCCAGTCAGCTCTCTGAAGAGCACTTTTGTATTTTTTATTCTGAAATTCCAACCAAAGGGCAGAAGCAGACAGTTTGCCATAATGTTTTAAAAGTGAATTGCAATGGCTTTCCTGAAGTGGTGCTTGTTTCTGCTTATCTCTACTTATTTGAGATTTTGGTATTGCTGGAGCTTTGGCTTAGTAAGGATTTATTAACTACACTAAAGGTTTATAGTGGACTTTGAAGCATTCTAATTTAACACAGAAATTAATCCAATTCAGTCTATTATTGAAATAAGGAGTAGATTTCCAGAGGGTTTGTAATGTGTGGATGTAAGGGCACAAAGCCAAGTTCCTTTCTTCCTGAATATGGGTACTGTGGAGAGAGAGAGCATTTCTCTAGCTTTCGTAGCAAGTCTGCAAGTGATATTGAAGAAATTTGCAGCAATTTTATAATTACTTTTGTACACAATTGCTTTCTGGAAGTATATGTCTAAATATATATATCAAATTTTTTCCCCTAGGTTTTACTCTAGAACTAAATGTGCCCTGCTGTTCCAAAATTACTTCTGAAATATCCCAGATAAGATATGGCCATGCATGAAAACGAAGAAACTATAATAACCACTTTCAAGAAAACTAAATCCACAATAAAAAAGTGGTCACTATATATATATACATATACATATACATATATACATATATATACATATATGCACATATATATATTTTAATTACTTCACCAAGATATAAACTACTACACACAGATTTTCCTAATTTATTCCTGCCATGTGGTTTCTCTGTCAAACTCATTGCTCTAGTGTTTCCTTAGAAATTTCCGTCTTGTTTATACATTTGGTAATAGATGTCTGAAATGTTCTCCATGATGCTGGGCTCTTGGGAGAGGCTACCTCAGAGCTGTCAGTCTAAAGGTTAGGATCTGCATACGGGCAACAATAAGCCCTAGAGCAAAATGATGGCATTTACAAGCATAAGGAAAAAGGTATCGGATGCTGACAAAATGTTCCATTTTACAATTAGTGTACTTTAAGGTTTCCTCTTGCATGGAATGGATTTGTTCTTTCCTGCCCCTCTACCCCGGCACTAGACAGAAACAAGCATGCTGTGGCATGGTGTGGAGATAAAGTAGTTTTTATTCCAATTTCATAGCTCTTACCTAACCCTCTTCTGTTCCTCAAGGGTCCTATTTTCCAACATCATAACATCTGCTTTTTGTTTCTTGACCTTGCACTCTCCCACTTTCCCTCTTTCTCTCCAGGCTATTCACTTATTTCCATTCCACTTCCTCCTCCTCAGCAGGACATCGGCAGGGGGAACTGCAGGTTAAGCAGAAGGCAGAAGCTCTGTTTTGTAGTCTTGTTTTTTATTTGGCAGACAAACTTCTGCCTTCTCTCTTCTTACTACAGAAGCTAAGTGCTATGCAGTTTTGACTTAATGTATGAAAAATCCATTTTTTACAATTGTTCTTGGCTCTTGTGTTTCCCCTGACCCCTGTAAGCTTAGTCTAACCTTTTAATTCCCATATGAAGTGACACAATAATCATACTAGACAGCGAGCACTGTCTCAGCCCTCATGAATTCTGCTTCTTTGTTCAAAGGAAAGGAAATGGTAGAGTTTTGTAATGGACATTTTTAGCATCATTTTTTTGTTTTTAAAGAAAATACGCTATTTTAGCTTAAAATTCACCCAAAATATGCAGCCTGAGGCAGAGACCTCCGTACACAACTTTCAGTGCTGAGGTGAAAAAAGTGAAAATAGAGTTTTATAGAAACTGCAACCTCACAACAATTAAATGTAGATTAACTGTTTTAGCACAATGAATTAATTTGAACTTTTCTCCTCTCTTTTCTCTATTCTTTTTCCACAGATAAAATGGTGTATTACTTTAGGGTCCTCCAACTTCAATTGCTGTAGGGATAAACCTGAGACCTGAATGATTTTTGTTTGGCTTTTTTTGCTTTTTAAAAATGTGGATGCAAGACAGTAAAAACTTGTCAGTTGTCTATAGACAAAATGCAAATTTACAGGAAAGACATTCCAATAAACTCATTTTCTTTCACAGTAAAGAAAAACAAACAACAAAACAAATAAACAAGAAAAGAGAAAACGGTTTTCTCAACCAGTTATAGACCAACTTTTGCTCATTGTAAGGGGATAGATTTCTACCTCAAGACATGTAATGGTAGGATAAGCAATTTATTTCAGACTATTGTGAAGTTTATGGGTGTTAGTGACAATAATGTGTTCTAGTGTACTTTTTATGCATTATCAATTTCCCGTCTAATTTTTTGCTCCTATAGATGCAAGCAAAAGGATTATATTTAATAAATCATTTACTAAACATGGAGAATAAGACCAAAAATTGCATGATAAATCAGATAAAGTCTTAACTAAGCATTAAATTATCCTTCTTCCTTGTCTTCCATTAACCTGGCTGAATACTTTGTCCCTTGTTCCAAGGTAAATACATACGTGACAAAGCAACATTTCCAGAATTTTTGATTGAATTTATAGTCATAAATGAAAGGAAGATGATAAGCATAAACTAAATTGTTTATCAATGCTTTTTATAAAAAAAAAAAAATTTACAATTTGGGAACTGCTCAGAAAATCTTTTCTTGATATAACAGAAATAGTTAATAGCTGAGAATTCATGTCTCAAGCTGTGGTTAATTGATTGGTTGATTGATTTTTAAGAAAGGGGAAACTTTTACTTAGTATGCAATAACTGTTAAAATTGGAAGTCTATGTCATCATATTTATGTTTAAATATGCATATTTAAGAGGCAGATGCAATATAGTTATTAATCTAAATGCTGGGAGAATACCTAGAGATATATAGAAAAAAACCACCCTCAATTTAAAAATACAAGTATTTTTTACCATATTCCTTAAGAATAACAAATATTAGTAGGCTTCAGGTATCCATTGTGTACTACAACTTAATAGGTTATGAGTCAGATATAATAATCAATTTTTTTAAATCTTGCTAATAGGGGAATCAGGAACTCCCTAATTGAAGATGAATGTGTACAAACCCTTAATCAGCTTTAGAAACTGCAAGATCACGTTTATGTTCCAAATGACTTGCACTACATCATGTTGGCAAGGCTGATAGGAGATGAATGTTTATGACAGTTGTTTTTTTGACTGTATATCTCTGTTTACTTAAGAGCTCTGGAAAACCAGCCTTGCTCCTGGAGTTGCTATTGAGGAATCGAATATCCTGGCATGTCAGGAGCACCCACTATATGTAGTCAGGCAGCCAAATCAGTAGGAGTATTCCCCACTCATATGTATGACAATCTCCGGTAATGTCCATGACAGCTTCCCTAGAAATGCATTCCCAGGTAGCTAAAGGAAAAGGAAGCCTGAGTCTCCAAGGATCTTTGCCCAGATCAATCATCTTAGCTTTGCCCTTTTCCTCTGCCCTTTAGCTTCTCTGTGGCAGAACAGCAAAATTCAATTTTGCCTGCCCTGTTGAGAATTCATAGTCTGCTCTGTCTGAGTGCTAAGCACATTCATGAAGAATAGCACCAAAGTATTGAACCAATGCATAATGAGTCTTTCTAATCATGCCCTTGCCCTTCATTTCCAATAGTCAACAGCTCTCAGAAGTGTGAAGTGTACAAACACACAAAGAGCTTTCCATAATTATTTTTGTTTGCTGTGAATAAAAAAAATAATGTGGCATCTCCATGGCAAACAATTATTGCCCTTTTTCATTAGTAAAATATTTCCAAAAGGTTAATTAAACAAAAAGAAAATGCAGTTCAGCATTTAGACACTGTATTATTTATGACATTAATTATGTCTTAGTGATCAGGGTTGGTAGAATTTCTGGGGGATTAATGACCATCTGGGAGAGTTCATAGCCCAAGTCTTTTCCTCAACTCATTTATTCCATCTATTTGTTTATTTTCTAATAAAAGATCCAGAGTCAAGGTCATTACTGATAGGTCACTTGCATAAAAATGAATTGTAATAACAGAAACCCCCACATTGTTATGTTTTTGTTATGGAATATTTATCCAGAGCAAAATATATACTGTATCTTTATCAATGCTGCTACTTGTGGCAGCAAATATTTAATATAGTAGAAAAGGAACTACATAGATAAATTTTGAAGCTCGTTTTAGTTGTCACATAAAGAAGACTGAAAAACATTTTTTTCTTCCTGCTCACTCTGAGAAAAAGTTGGAAAAAAAGTCAAAATCTACCCTTGAATTTTTTTTCAATAAACTTTCTTGTCCTTTTATGTACATAGTAAAAATTCAAAAAGCTAAAGTTCATAAACTCATTAACAAAATTAAGTCACTTTAAAAAAAAGCAAGCAAAAATCCATCAACAAATCTCTCCAAATTCCTTATTTTCCAGTTGGCTATCCTGCAAACACATCCTGTAATATGAAAATCAGTTATTATTTTCTTGATTGAATGTCTGATTATCAAGCTGCAGCCTTTACTGAGAGCTCTGGGATCACAAAGTTCACTATCAGGAAATTATATTAAATGGAAAGGAAGGCATAGCAGCATTCACTGTCACAAAATTACCAATCTGATAAATATTTGTTAGAGACACTACTCCTCACACTAATTGGTCTTGTAAATTTGTTATTTTAGCTTTCTTAGGTAAAATGGTATCATGAATATTTTTCTCATACTCATCACTAAATTTTGTTGAAATTATTTAGTTTTTGAATCTCACATGATGATGGGTAGGATCAACAGACTTGATGTTTCCTTGATAAATGAAAACAAAAATATATTTTGGGGGTTTTTATCATGCTGATAGTATAAAAAAATACATTTATTTGTAGATATAAAACTCAATATAACATTGCATCTTAGGAACAGTATTTCATAATGCTTTGATGCTTTTCTTTAAATTTAATTTTAATCTTAATTCTTAATTATTACATAGAGCTTTACATTCTCACTTTTCAGAGACTGTACTAGCTTCCCATTCATTTCTGGAGGTAAATTTGTGCAGTTGTTTTCTTCTGTAGTTATATGTGGCTCAGGACCTGTCTTCCCCCCTCCTGCCATGTTTTTGAGGCTATGTCTGCATCATGACAGCAGGGATTTCTGAGATTTCCTGTGGTAGCTGACAAGCAAAAGCTTAGAGTAGTAGCAAGATGATGGGAATTTTAAGGCAGCATTTATTTGGTTTGGCATAGGGCTATGCAAACAAGGCTTTTTCAACTTCCACAGCTGAGCCGTCTGTCTTCACTGACCCTGTAGTTGTCATGATTTGGGAATCTCTGCCACCAGGAACTGTTCCCTAATGCAGACTTGGCAGCAGCCAGTCCTATTAGGTAAGAAGATTCAATGATACTTAGATTTGTATGTAAAGTCAGCTTATAACAATGGTGTCAAAAATGTCCAGTTACTTAATATTTGATTAACTATTGTTTAATAATTAACTAATGTTTTAATAATAGATCAGAGGAGATGATCTGAGCAAAAATAATAATATCTGAACAACATAGGCAAAAATAGGCAATGTCCCTTGACTGTAGTCAGTGTTAGGGCCTATGACAGTGCTTATTCTCTTTATTTGTTTTCTTTTGTGTTTCTTAAAAGGCTTTCCATGAGTATGAGGTAAGCTTCCTTCATATCAATCAGAAAAAAAAATTTAAAATGAGTTGACGAGCTCAGGGCTCCTCAAAGGCTGAGCTATTTTAGCTTCAGAGATACTAGTAATGAAGGTGGAAATCCAAACACTGCATTAAAATATGGTGGAGTCTCCCACCTTTTCCAGGTCTTCTTCATCTCTGTTTTACACAGCAGCTTTCTCTGCTGTGATTGCAAGTCTTTTTGCAAGCAGGTTTTGTTTCTGTAAGCTGCTATTATGGTCTAACAAGCCAAGGGAAGCTGTCACATATTTTACTTTGATGCCATCCAGATCCAAACAAAGGAAGCCTTAGTACAAACATATAATTATCATTTCCTTTCTGCCCTTTGTCAGTGGTTGGTACATACACTAGTCAAATTAAACCAACAGAATCTCATCTAGTTTTCTCTGTTTTTTTGGGGTTTTTTGGTTTTTTTTTTCTTTTTTTTTGCTTTTTAAAAAATTTATTTTTCCAATAATAGGTGAGAATGAAGTATGTATTTGCTGTTTTGGTCATAAAATTGTGGTGGTTAGACTATTTTGCATGTTGGGCCGGATAATGTGTCTTCTGAAAACCAAATATTGCTATTTTAATTTTCTTAGACTTGCCCAAGTTTTAGAATATATTTGCAGAAGTGGTATATTCAGCTGCTTAGTTTCTGGGCTGAAGACTAGACACATTTTTTTTCCAGTTCCTCTATGCTTTGTGATTAGTTTTTATCTTGTGTCTATAGGTGTCCAGTCATATGCTGATTTTACAAGGAATTATATTTCAGGTCTTATGATATTTTAATGTACACATGTAGTTCAATATATCTTTCTTAATAAATGGTTACCATTACATTTTAATTATTTCCCCAAAGCCCATCAAAAAAATAAAGTGAAGAGAAGCAAAAGTCAGCTGATAACTTTTCAAATTATGGTCAAATAAACTTTTGAAATCAAAACAATGAAATTTGGTATTTTTCATTCCACTGCTTTGTCTCTTATTGCCTGCTTTTTAAAAAATATACATCTATGCTAGGAAAAAAATAAAAGGTGAAAAACCAGAAACCCCCAAAAAGCTGGTTGAAAAAAACCATTAGTTTTCTAATTAGAGACAGGAAATTCAGTATTTCATGTGTTCTTATAAAAAAATATCTTACAGAATGATGTCAATAGAAAGTTCATGTTGTGCTTGCACCCAAAGAGGCTTATTCAGGCAATGTAAAGAATGTAACATCCAGTATTTCTGAATTTGGGGTGCTTCCCTTGCAGCCTGAGTTGCAGTGATCCAAGCGTTGCATTGTGAGCTGACAGAAACCCATAGGAATCTTCCCGTCTTTTCCCCATGGAAGGGAAAATATCTGTTAAGGAAGAAGTACTGTGCAAAGAGTCAATGGCCTGTTCTACATCTGCTAATAAGCCTCCCCAGAGAGAGAAGTTACTACTGCTTCTATCACACTGGAAGGAATGGTGAAGGAATGTCTGCCCTGACAAAATCCCTCTGAGTCACTCAGAGCAGCCCACTGCTCCTTCTGCCTCCTGGAAGGCAGAACCTAAGGGAGTTGTGGCACTTACAACATACCTGGCTGTTCCTGTTCCTGAAGCTGGGAACCAGTTGATGTAAATATTATCCTCTAGTATAAATATAATTCAGCTTATTAGTGCTTAAGAAAGAAAATTGTGGTCAGAAAAATCTCTTGTAAGGGTAACACCTTAGATTTATAGCACAGACTTTTATCATATATGACTGACATATATGACTGACTTCGTTGATTGACATCCAGATACAAGAAGAAGAGATTCTGCTTAAGCCATAGGCATTGAGCTGATTCTCTCACTGCATTGTTTCATACCTTGTGACTTTTCCTGGGATGAGATGCTGCTGCTGCTATATTGGTTGGTTAGATTGTCCTGTCTAAATTTAGTATCCTTCTTTACTATTTTCATACCAGCCAGATGTAGCTTAGAGAAAGGCTGTAATACATTTCAACCATTCACATCACAACAAAAAGCCAAGCAGAACAACTTTAGTTGAAAAAAAATGTGATTTGGTTTTGACTGAAATAGAGTTAATTTTCTACTTAGTAACTGGTGCTTTGTTTTGGATTCAGTATGAGAATAACGCTTGTAACACAATTATGTTATTGTTGTTACTAAGTAGTGCTCACACTAAATGAAGGTTTTTTCGGTGCCACATGCTGCCAGTGGAGAAGGGCATAGGAAGCCGAGATAGAGCATAGCCAGGACAGCTGATCCAAAGCAGTATTGCCAAATTGCCAAAGCAGTATTCCACACTACTGAATGTCATGCTCAGTGTACAAAATGGGGCAGATGACCAAAAGCCACTGATTTCTGCTCAGGGACAGGCTGGACATCACTCAGTGGGTGGTAAGCAAAATATTCTTATTTGAAGCCCTGAATTTTACGTTTCTCAGATTTTACTCTTTCCACCACTAAATGAGTGCATGTCTGTATGGTACTGAATTGCCAGTTGGAGTTAAAACATGTAGGGAAACTCCTTATTGTATCAAATCAGATAGATACACTGAATTTCTCACAAGAAGTCTTTAGATAGTATTTTTATGACAAAAAGGGTTTCTTCCTAACGGAAAGAGTTGTGTCTAGCTTCAATTAAGATTTAAGCACTATCACAATAGAATATCTTGTTTGCCCTTAAAGAACTAACTGGACAAAGGTTTTCACTAGGTCATTATTTTAGAGATAGCAATGAAGAATCATTTGTTTCCTGGTAGAAAAATTGACATAAAAGTTGCCTTTAGATCCCATTTATGCTAGTTTTTTAATACATCAGGGTAAATAAAAGAGTAGCCTATTGTTTTCTCTCTGAATATTTCTAAACTGTGATATGAGCCAAAGTCCCTCATTAGAGAGCTGAAGACATGCAGTTTGCCTTTGTGAAAGACATCCGATGATTATCTGGGAAAGAAGAGTTCAGAATCTGAAACTGTAGTGTATAAAGGGGGAAAAAATGTGAAAAGCATCCAGAAAAAAAATCTAGCTTCTATATGTTAATCTAATATTTATGCATTTTCAAAAAAATGTTTACAGTAGGAAAAACTGTGACTGCCATGTCCTGCAAGAGGCAATTAACTAAATAAATAGAAAAGATGATACCTGCAAAATGGAAAGATATACCTAGCTGCAGACAGCTACAGCAGTAGAAATAATTTCAGCTGACAGTGGCTGATGCCAAAAACTCTGAGCTTGCAAGTCAACTTAAATGTCAACATTTCATATCTTTCTGTGTCATTTCATTCAAGAAAAAAGGAAAAAAAAAGTATTTTACCAGATGTGCAATCACTTGTTTTTGCCTTATTTTTGGGAAGATGGATATTGAGATTTGCAGTAGCTCCCTCTCTCAAATCACTTCAAATCATAAATTCCTTAGAGGATGGAGAGACTCTGTGAAATGCACAGAGCCCAGACAATGCTGTCAGCTAATTCTGGGAAGCAGCCAAATCTTTGACATTGGTTCTGCATTAATAGAACTCTGTGCTGTGTTGAACATATGCTTCTCAACAGGCAGTATAGTACTGTTTACAGCAAAGACATGGTGCAATTATTTGCAGAACTTTACTTTTGCCCAGAAGAAAACATAGGATCATTCTGTTGATATCCAAAAGAATTCTGAGATTCCAGTACTTTAAAAATCAAGGTGTTTAACTGCCCTAGTACAGGGCAGAGTACTACAGATTTAGAATCTTAATTTTAAGTACACATTAAAGCCTCCTGACTTCCTTTATTTATTCCATTTACTGAAGGTTTTCAAATGCTTTCTAAAATCTGGGATACAAAGTTTCTGGAAGAACATACCAATGTATTGTAAGGTCTAAGTAACTCAAATCCCATGAAGCCATTTAAAATATTCTAAGTACACAGAAGCAAAATCTATGTGAAACTTATGGTTTAACTTATAAAATAGGTTTAATTCACCTTAACAATCAAAATACTGACAATTCTAACTGGCTTCAGTTATGAAACCCATATTCCCAAAGCAGACATCTGACTCCCTAGATTAGATAATATTAATATCGCTTTTCTCCTCTGAAATAAAACTCTGCCGGAGAGTTTTATTGTCATTCTTGCAGTTTTGTTTTTATTTGCTTGCTTGTTTGTAATTATTTCTTAATATTCCGAATACGACCTGTGATTGCTGTACCTGCCTTAGAAAAAACTGCAGATATTAAAATACATTACAACACATAGACTTCTGTGCACAACCTCTGTGGTGAAAGATTTGGCTTAAATGAATTCTTTCTTGTCTTGATGATAGAAATGCCTCACTTAGTTATGGGTTTGCGGATATGGTGTGTCACTGAGGATTTAGAAGCCCCATTTGGATTCTGGAATCTTGACTTCCTTTAGCAAAAGCTAGAGAATCCAGCTTTCTTTCAAAATATCATGGTCTCTTTAGAGGATAAGAGCACTCATTCAGAATGTTGTAAACACTAACTGTAGTTGTTTCCTTTGTCTAAACAGATATGGATCTGTAATTGTACCCTCTAGGGAGATTATCTAATCAGTAAAGAATGGGGCCCTCAAGCCTTTTTGTTCAAGGTTCATGGGGTCATTTTAAGAAAGAAGGTAAAAGAATACTTAATTTTATACTTGAGAAATTTACATCTGAATAGAGAAACCACTTTTACTTCCTACATTGATTACTGTTAATAGAGAGGATTCTCAGGTGCAAATATTTCATGTTTTTTTACAGATAGGAACCAGAATCTTGCTCCAGCTGCTCTTGATTTTCTGTCTCCTTCAAATGCCCAGTACTAGTGCAAAT
Organism: Sialia sialis; assembly: GCA_009812075.1. Lineage (NCBI taxonomy): Eukaryota > Metazoa > Chordata > Aves > Passeriformes > Turdidae > Sialia > Sialia sialis. The sequence continues at coordinate 54,800,853 of VRYO01001463.1, forward strand.
AACTAAAATTCCTTCTTTACCTTTCAATTCCAGCTCACCACCCATACTATGCTCCTGCCCACAAAATGAGTGAAAGCTTCTAGGTGTTTCATGATAGGCAGCAGAGAAGCAGAAACTGACTGAGGATTTCAGGACCTCTTACATGAATACAAACACTGAATATATGAATTTGTGTATTGAAGGGAAATGCACATACAAAGCTGTTTCTTCCTTAACAGCAAACTAAGTCATGGTTTCATCCTATTGGAGTTACTGGAAAGTATCAGAAATAGCATATCTTCTGCTATATCTCGAAAAAAAGCAAAGCACTGAACTTTAAATTTCTGAGAGTCTAATTTCATCTCTGGCCAAGGAAGCACTTTCTTATCCTGAAGCATGAGAACACTACATCAAGAAAACACTTACTTTAAAGGCCCCATATCAAGCCCAAGAGGGTGGCTATCCCCATTCAAGCCAGGATATCCTGCCAAAATCCCTGCTGAGTGGTTACAGAAAATTATTTCAATCAACCAATCAGTCAGTCAATCAACTTGACTGCAAGATGATGAATACTCATTAAAAATACTCATAAAAAAGCAGCAGCAATCCAAATGCAATTATCACAATCTTGCTGTGGTGGCCTATGGAAAGTGACCATGCAGCTTGTAAAAAATGAAGCACCACACATCTGTGCAATTTTCCTTTCTTTCCCTCCACTTTTTAATTTTTTTTCTTTTTTATTTTAGTTTTGAATTAGAAGTCTCTTTCTCTGCTGGTTCTCCAGTGCTGGCGCACATTAATTTCTACATCTGGAGACACTGATTGTTACAGAGATAATTCTGATTTCATGTTTTAGAAGTGTAAATGCTTGAAATTTTCCATACATATGAAAATTTATCAAAGTACCTTAAAATAGTGAATGCGTTAATTTGTGAAAACTTATTATTTCCTCAGCCTTCTGTGCTCATATAAGAGATCAAGCAAAATATAAGGCAAAATGTCTAGATCATGGGAGCACTCAGGTATGGGATCAGATATTGAGTTATTCATCACATTCAAAAATGAGACAATTCTACTTATTCAGGATTGTGGTTACTTCAGAAATGTCTGTGCAAAAGTATAAACTTTGTTTTATGAAAGAGTAAAGGTTTAGGAGAGTGTTGATCAAGGATTAGAATAATGAAAATCTGGAGTCAAGGGAAATGGGACCTTCAGTCCTAACTTCTTCTTTGCATTTAAACCTTTCTCTGTAGTATCTGTGTAGGAAATACAGGTTGATTCAATATGCTTTATTTTAGTAATCTCTATTTTTATTCAGATAAATTGGCAGTTGGGAACTCTGGAGAACCTTCTATCTTTATCAGTTTCAAAACATTTCAGCAGCCCTAGACCCTGAAGAACTGCTGGTTACTAGAATCATATTAAATCTTACAAAGCTGTAGTAGCTGAGCTACTCGTCCTTGTATACTTCTAAAATTAAAAAACATATTAGTGAATGGGTTCCCAGCCCATTTGTACCTCAGATGGCTGAGTCTTTGGAGTTCCAGCTCATGTATGAGTAATTCTGGGAAGAGTTCTGTTTATGTAGAAATCCCAACAGATACTTTGAACATGATCCCACAGCGTATGGCAGCTTACATGTGAAGTCATCCATCCTTCAGAATTTTAGCATATGTTGTGCTTTTCACACCATGCACCTTCATGCCTTATGTCAGGGAAGACATGTAAAGCCAACACTAAACTTTAAGGGTTTAGAACATTACCCTTGATAAGGCCATGCAGTTTCAGACATGAACATGAACATGAACAGAACTGGACAAAAAAAGCCAAAACCAAAACTAAAAACTCTTACTGAAGTAAGAGCACCACATGTAAGTCTAGACCATAAGCCATGCAATGAGGTCATAGCTGTCTCCCCAGGCAGATACAGTTGTTGACTGAGGAATGAGAACAAGAATTGCTCTGTACCACTGGGTATTGAAGACCAGGAATCTCCCTCTGGGGTGATAGTTTAGCAGTACTAACATAGCTTGCTATTCCTAGACATGTTCCAATTCCTAGCAGAATTATGTTGATCACTTTGTGGGATCATATCCTACAAAATTATTTTTTAAAATTATTTTATTTTCATTAAACTAGATAGTACCAAAAAGAATCATATTGGACAATTTTTTTGTTCTTTTGACTTTTAGGGGTGAGCGATGAGGATAAGATGAAAATGAATTATGAGATAATAAAAGTAAGTGTTTCAGTCAGCCTTCATTCTATTTCTTCAACATTGTGGTTTCATATAATTGGGAACATTTTTGCCTGACCTGAAGGGCAGTAGAAATAGCATATTAGGAATAAAGCAAAATATGTTATAATCATGCTGGATTGCATATGGGCAGAAGAAAAGCTTGTAAGAGTGAGCTATTGCATATAATCAGGAGATATTTGTGTTTAAAGTCACTTTGTGTTTCTTAGCTTAAAAATATTTGAAAATTCTATTTTCTGACAAATACTTTATTTACAAATGCGAAAGCTGCAGGAACAAAAAACCCAACAAACCTTCTTATTAATACACCAAAATTGAGAACTTTGAAAAATATGGTTCATCCTCCTGTAAATTAGCTTTCCAAATACTACATTTCATAATTTTGTTCCCTTGAGACCCTTCCAGGATTCTATTAGAAAAAATCATTTTTTCAATGAAATGAAATTTTTATCCAAATTTACTCTCTAAGGGCTCTTATAATTTCTTAAATTTTTTTTTCTTTTAGTCTCAGAAGTCAATTTCTTCAGAAATTTTTGCTCCATAGATGAGGTTCATGATTCAGTTTTCCATTTTCTTTAGGAAAAGGAGAATACCCATTCAGTGTATGGTGCTTTCAGTTTGCTTGCTAGGGTGCTCAACAATTTTATCTGCCAGTAAATGTTTACATGTATTCCCTGTATTAATATATTTCCTGTATTATCAATGCTTCTGTAAGAAATCAGCTGTAATATCCCATTTCGCAGTTTAAATCTACTTTGTTGTTGTACCTTCTTAAACTTGAATTGTGTATTAAAATCTAAAGGAGAAAAAGTAAGTGTGGAAAATGATCACATCTAATGTTTTTTTTGTGGATTTTTTTTGGGAGAGGGTGGCGGGGGGGAAGGTATGTATTCCATCTTCCCTCTTGGAGGATAAAACTCATGTACTGTGTGACTGAAAATAAGGCAAGTAAAACCTTTTTTTTCATCTATTCTTTTGTATTCTCTCTATTCCACTATTGGGTATAGGGCAAAAATTCTCAATATGATATGTGAACACTCATATTGTCTAACACTACAGTAGCTTTTTTCTCTTCTCCCTGCAACTTGAGGAACCTCTTTCATAGAAAATTCTGAAAATTCTTTCCAAGTATGTTTAATATTTTTTGAGGAAGCCACATACGCCCTTTTTTAATTTAATGGATAATTTTCTTCTGGGCATTATTGTATTTACTTTTTCCACTCACCCAAACTGAGCAAGCAACTAAAAAAGCAAAATCTAAAGCAAACAAAAAAAAAAAAAAAAAAAAAAAAAAAAAATTAAAAAAAATAAAATCAGGCAGGAATGCACTAGGTCACATGGAAGAACAATAGTTTTCAAGAGATGATACATTGACATTTACTCCTGAAATGAAAGCTTGCAGTTTTAAGAGGAAAAATACCCTAAGTCAATCTATTCATTTGGAAAATGTGTTCTTTTGTTAAAATACTACATATATACTCAAAATAACCAACTAAAAAAAGAAGGAACTTACCTGAAATCTATGCCATTTTTTAAATATATGCTGATGCCTTAGGCTTTATACTTTTAGTGTTTTAAAACCTGTTTGCAAAATTCAGCCAACTGGCATTTGCTCAGAGCATGTTAATTATGACTGTTGACATTTACGTGGGAGACTAGGAGAGTAAAACCCTGCATTGCTCTTTGTGCTCCATCTTTTATTTCTAACTAGTTTCTTGAGTGTTATTGAAGAAGACAGTCTGTCACAGATGAGTACTGTTCAGTAAGTAATGTATCTCGGCCTCACATTTTTTGAATGGAATATAAATAATACATCAAAAACTCCTTTTTTTTTGGTCACTCTTTAGGCTTTTGGTCCTCCCTGGACATTTGGCTGTGGTGACATTAAAGATTAAAATAAAAAGGAAAGAAAATACAAGATGATGAAGGAAAAAAAAAAAAAAAGAGAGAGAGAAAACAGAAAACTTGAAAAACAATACTCCTACTACCATATTGAGCACTGTTCAAAAGAACCAGCTGATCCTTCCATCTGCCAGATGAGTTTGAAATAGCTACATTTCAATTATCAGATGAGGTTGTCTGAGGAGAGCCTAGTAACTACAATAAACATTTTTTCTTGTTTTTGCTTCTCATTTTCTCTAATCCTAAGATGCACCCAAAATTAGTTTGAAAGCTCCTTCATTAGACAGAATTGCAAGGTGGAGTGGAAACATATTTTCAGTATTTTAAAATTATTCCTATTTAACAGATATATTTTTAAAAAATATACAAAACATGTATGATATTCACCTTTTTTCCCCCCCTCCTCCTTGCCCCAAACTCACAAAACTTTCATCAAACCTTTAGTGGTCCTATGTCGTTTTAAAGGCACTGTTTGTGAGCCATCAATAAAGAACCATTCCTTCCTGGTGCATTCTAGTTACAGTTTATTTAATTATGTGTGTCTGACTAGGAAGTCCTGGTGGCTAGAAAATGGAAACAAAATCCAGATGAAGTAAAAAGAACAATTGGTTAAGATTAAAAAAGTATTATGCATATTTTAGGAAGTTAAAATAGATCAGTAAAACAGAAAATCACGATATGTCAGTATTGATCAAATATTTATTGGGAACCTTTTAACTGTGGAATGTTCATAACCTTTGCATTCTTTGGGTCTTTATCTCCTTACAGCATGTAAGCATGAATAAAAAGAAACAGAAGTACTGAAAATCAGAGCCAGCTTTAGCATGGTGTTCTGGCCAAGGTTCTTTGGAGCAAAGAATAAAGAGAAATGAGTAGAAAAGAAAATCTGTTCTATTTAGAAATCCAGGATAGGACTTCAGAGTGTGTGAGGGTTTGCATAGATTCTCTTAAATTGTAGATTTATACCGAGGAAGAAAGGTGTATTTTGAAGAATGTACTGAGAAAATTCAATGGATGTTGGTAGAGACTAAACAGGCCCAAAGATCTTGGGATATAGGGTTAGCACCTTTCATGCACTAAATAGTCCAACCCGCTCTAAATTAATTTCTGTAATATGTAGTATATATCATAAATGTATATGTAACAAATCTTGTAACACAAGTAATGCTGACAGTTTAAAAAAATAAATATCCTTAAAAAGCACCAAAAAAAACCAGAAAAAAGAGAAAGGAAGATTCAATATATTCAATATTAATATCACAACCTAAGATAGAGTCAAGGAAATGTGGGGTTTTTCTTATGATATGTTTGTTCTTCTGCTACTGGAAATTTAACTATTGGGAATTTAAAATTTTTGGGGGGTTGAGGGGAGTGTTTATGTGTGTGTGTGTGTGTGTGTGTGTGGTTTTTTAAAGGCAAGATAAAATTTTAATACTTTAATTCAAAATCAACCTGATAATTAATATGTTAGTAGTTGAAAAAAGGAGTAAAGATGCTCAATTATGGTTTCATACTTGCAGGCACTTTTGTAGCAGAGTTTAAAACTATTATTGGACTCCAGCAGATGCGAATGAAAATATTTTTGGGAGCTAGAAAAATCAATCTGTGACAAAACCTTGAGAGTATTTTGACAGAATTTACTGAAAAAAATATTAATAAAGAGTAGGAAAGCGAGGTAAAAGGAAAAAATTTGGATTAAAGATGTCTTTTTTTGGTGTTAAGCTGTCTGAATTTCATTATAACAAAATATCTATGGTAATTTATACCATCCATGACTCATAACAGAATATAAGTCTAAAAATGAGTTAGCACATTTTCCTATGTTTTTCTTGAGCTTTTCTTTTTCTTCTTGTTCCCAGATTCCAGTTGACTAGGAGGCAGTTTTCAAATAACCTACAGGATAAAACTTCCTGCTCCAGAAAATAACTCTTAGGATGTCCTAATTCAGCATAGGAAAAGTCTCAAATTGCTCTGCAAGACAGTCATTTATGTTAAGAAATCTAAGCATATATATAAATTTTATTTTCCTCTCGGAAGGATTTATTTGGCAATGTCATAATAACACACCCTTTAATAATAAAAATTTAGACAAAGAATGAAAAGTATGTAGTGCAATCAACATATGTGCTATTCTCACAAAAATAATCCTCAAAGTAGGAAGAGTCTGTCTTTACACTGCCTTTTATTCACTCAGGAAAAAAATAAACCAAAAAATTTAGTGTTGAAATGCAAGTAGAAATACAAGTGGAAAATTATCTAAGAAAACACAAGAAGCTACTCCAGCAGATCTGGAAAAAGCATAATAATACTGTATTTTTCTCATACTCAGAAAAAAATGTTGAACCAGAAAACTGTCTTCTGAGATGTTCCCAGTGATGAAAAGGTCAATGTTTCCTTCCAATTAAATCAGAAATGGTAATTTAAATTTTTAGTAAAAAATATTTAATCTTGTTGGCATTTCCCTTTGTTCTTTAAGTATAAACTGAGGAAAAGTGTTATGTTTACTAATGTAAAGCCATATTTAATTGTCTTTCATGGAGTAGATCATCCCACTTTCTGAAGAACTGCCCAAAACAACACAGAGGAATCACCACGTAGGTCCAATTTGTAGAAAATGAGTTTTTTGATAGAAAGGAAATCTTCTACAAAATAGTGCAGAGCTACTGCCATGTTAAATTCACAGTTTTGAAACACAAGCAACAAAACAATAGCATCAACAAAAGGAGATTTGAGGAAAAGAAATGAATATTAATGTACTGTTTCAAAAATACTTCACCCTCAGAATCTTGAAAGACTTCCTTTTCTGCAGTGACATTTCATATTATGGTTTTTTGTGGCTAATTATGTCATTCATTTAGCCTGAGACTGCAAATCTTTTTCTGCAAAATGTTTAGATTCCCATGACAATTCTGAACTCTGGTCACCCTTTGGCTTTACTTTGTTAAGCTTTAATTAAAGTGAAGAAAAGAATTTTTTCTCTTTCCTATTATTCCATATTTTTTCTCATCTCTATGCATTTATACTTGTTCTAATAATGAAGTTATTTAGAAATATTCTCCTTCAACTAATGATCATTATAGTCTCAATTTAATAGACACTTGATTCTGTGCCATGATATGCTTTTAAGTGAATTAACTATGCTTAGAAGGTGCTATATATTTTTTTTAAATAGTTACCAGTTTGAGGCTAATAAGCAAAATGGTAGCTGTCCCCTTTTTGTAATGAGTCATAAACAAGGTACATCAGGGAGAAATACACCTCAGGCCTTATAGGCAGCGCTTGCTCACAGTAATGTGCCCAGAACAGATATTGCCATCGTTTTTTGAATTCTCATAGCATCTTTTTCTGATAATGTGACCTATGACAGTGATCCAGTACTGGCTATTACATTCATCGCTTCCAGAAGCAAAACATCACAGTTTAGGCAAGCAGGGGCTGCTTGTATGTCAGTTTAGGATATGCACACACACAACTTAGGAAGCAATACGTTTTCACAACTTGGAGAAAACAACAAACTTCACAATAAACTTTCAAGTGACTGGAAAGTTTCAAGTCTTTGGACTCTTAAACCATGAAATCTGGGTTGCTCCAGTTATGATCCCTGGGTACTGATACAAAGAAATGATTATGCACCAGAAGTGGAAAACCGATGGAGGATGTGGCTTCTAATTCAAAACTACAATAGAAAGGGGAAAAATTATCTAGGAGATGAAATTGCACAGACAGTTCTTGTCTATTTTTATTAGAACTAGTGTTATACTTAAGAGATCTGTCCTCCTGAATTCATGTCAGTAGGTCATCTGGTCCAAACTCCCTGCTCATGCAGGGTCTTCCTAGAGCACGTGGTGCAGAATTGCATCCAGATGGTCCTTGAATATCTCCAGTGAGGGAGACTCCACAGCCTCTTTGGGCAGTCTGTTGGGCATCCACACAGTGAAGAAGTTCTTCCTCATGTTCAGGTGGAATTTTATGGAACGTCCTGTGCATCAGTTTCTTTCCGTTTCCTCTTTCTCTGTTGGCTAGCACCACCAAGAAGAGCCTGGATCCTTCCTGTTGGTGAACCCTCCTGTAGGTACTTACATAATTACTCATAAAAATAGGTGCATAGGGCATGTATATTTGTATTACATACGTTCTGGATTCTCCATCTCAGGGTTCTGGTAGATCACAAAGAAATCAAGTTGTGGCTAAGGTTACTAGAAGAAGAAAACCACAACACTTGCAATAGCATCACAAAGGCTAAATCGTATAAAAGCCAGGTCCTTGTTCTGTGGGCAACTGGCATGAAAGATGTGACAGGTGTCCCATCCCCAGCTTATGACAGAAGTCTGGCCCCTCTCGCAGCAGCATCCCAGACCATTTACCCTGGAAAGTGACTCCAAACATGCTTGCATTCTTACATTGCTTACATTTCTTATAAAATAATACTATCCAGAAAGGTTGGATGAGACCAATTATTGTAAATAAAAACAAGAAGTGATTCAGAAAAATCACAGCTACATACAGAGAAAAACAGATTTTGGTTTTAGAAAATTAGGTATAATAGCATTTTAAAAGGCAAACAAGAAAAGTAATTCCTTTTATGTGTTCCAAAAAAGGATAAATATAAAAAATAAAAATTTTATATTCTCTAACATCTACTATTTAAAAGAAAGTGGTACACTCTGAGCAGAAATAGACAATTATGGATTTTTTAAATGAACAGCTAAAGAACTGTAACAACCAACATGACCAGTCTTTCCCTGGAAATCTTGACTATAACCAGAAGCTCATTCTGAAAGTCTTGAGTCCTATTTCACTAAAAAAAATCATAATGATAGTTAATTAGAACATGAATACAGTAATTTCACGATTATAAACCGCACCCGAATATAAGCCGCCCTTTTTTTTTTTTTTTGTCTGTTTGTTTTTTTTTTTTAACTCCACATGGCAGAGGGGGCGGGGCGCTCCGGCCCAGCCCCACACAGCCTGGCTTCCCAGCGGCAGGGGCCGGCCCGCACATTTGCAGCCCCCGTTCCTGGCCGTCCCACCGTCCCGGCGCCTCCTGCCAGCACAGGGGTGGGCCCGCACATTCGCAAACCCCGTTCCGGGCAGTCCCATGCTCCCGGCGGCTCCCACTTGCCACTCTGCTTGGCCGGCTCTCACTTCCGGGTTGGTGTTTCACTGGGATTTGTCCATAAATAAGCCGCACCTGAATATAAGCCGCACCACGGGGGTAGGCTGGAGTCTTCAATGAAAAATGTGCGGCTTATATTCGTGAAATTACTGTAATTTAATATAATGCAATACTTGATGTCTGACCTGTCTTATATATGACTAAAAGTGATGGCCATTTTAAAATACTGAAATAAGTGTCAGTAATAATTTCTTTCCTAGGAACAAGTATGACTCAAATTCCTTTGAAAATTATAATTTGCAAAAAAGTATTTTCTTCTTTGAACAGTGGAAGGGTACAGAAACGAGACTAAAGCTTATCTGTTACTGCTGATCTAAATTCCTTGAAAATTAACCATGATTTATACATATATATTCAGTCTACTTCAAGAAATGTTGAATGACTTTCCTTTTGGAAACAAAGGTATCTTTCATAGCATGATTTCTCTTTCAAAATACTTGGTTCTCCAGCTCTAACATAAAAAAAATTGTCTTATCCGTGAATATTTGAGTACAATTCAATGAAAACTGAACAGTGTCAGAGCAAAAAAATTACAAGAAAAACATTTTCAGAAAGTATGCTACTAAGTGCTGTGTGTTAGCACTTGAAAATAAATACACTACTAAAATACTAGTGGTGTATGTCACTAGATATTTGCACATACATTTGAAATAACATACATATATTTGAAAAGTAAAAAATTGAATTAAAAATAATGATAATCATATTTTTCCTAGTAGTTGCATTTAAAAAACTGATTAAGTGTGGCAACATAGCAATCAAGCACAGACCGTAAGATGCTATAATAAGATACATTAAATACAGTGGTGGGACAATGTGTTGAAAAAAATTGATTACTTTTCAACTGCATTTGCTTAACAGAGCTCAAGGATATGATGACTAGTAAAGGTCACAGACAGTGTCATGAATGTCCGATTCACAAATTATTTGTGGAAATTCCCATTTCAGGATAAAAATATGAACACAAATATTTACCCAAGCCAGAAAAATGGGTAAGATTTATACTTAACAGGATATTATTCTCAAGAGGAAAATTATTGTTATGACTAAAGAACATTGGATCTCAAATTGCTGTTTTCTAGTTCTAAAGTTACAGAGTCATCTGGGAACTGATTTTCCATTCCGTAATTGCAAGAGAACGTTAAACAACAATAACATATGGCTAAAAACTAATTCTGGTTCAGTTACTTTCAGAAGATTCATATGTGGGTCTTAAACAGGAAATTACTCCAAAGCAAAACACTTCACTAGACAAAATTTTTTTTTTCATAAATTCAAAGTCTCATACTGTTTGGAAACGCTGGTATAGGAGTGCAACTTTCAGCAATAAAAAATATTTCAGATTCATTCCATGGCTACCGACGCTTCCGGCGTTGAGACAGACTGTCCATGCAACTGCCTTTGAGGTAAGATTTCAGTCTTAGCTGGGCTTCTACTCAAACCAGTTTATTTTCTTCAATGTTTATTTTCTTCAAGATCATTCAAACACTTTATTTTTTCATAAAAAGAAGCAGGGAAGTTTATGTATTGAATTTAATTTGACATAAACAAATAAATTGTGGACATAGTGACAGAGCCTAAAATATGTAACAGCTGCTCTGGTACCTAAAATGATTTCAGCAAGTCCCTTTTTATTCAAAAGGAAATAAAAAAATGTGATTGTTCCAAATTTGGAATATCTATGCTATTTTATGGATTTATTTTAGCTCAGTAAAGAAATATGTAATTAAAATGTAATAATATATAGCAATAATAGCTTGATTCTAAAACAGTGAAGTAAAATTGTCTGAATAATTTGTGTAGCCAGGAAGAAGCATGTCCTGGACAATTATTGCAGTTGAAATATTCTTATGAAAACAAATATATTAAATAGACAAAATATGTAATGCTTAGACCAATCACCCAGAACATCCATTTTCATGTAAAATTAAAATCTAAAATATTTTATAAATGTAATACGTGAATAAAACTTTCCATAAATAAAAAACACATAGGAAAAACCTATGTATTTGCAGCTAGTACATTAGGGTTTGTGTCCCTCTCTCTATGTATACTTAAAATAGAGATACCATTATCATCAGATTTCACACCCAAAAAAATCCAGGGCCTTATAAGAACTTACTCACCAAAGGATTTTTCACACATGAGAAAGGATATAATAAAACAAAGCCAGACCATCATCACTGCCTATATGGGGAGCTCCTGTACCTCCCCAATGCAAGCTACATCTCCAGTTAGGATGCCTAGGCACATAGTTTTGCTGTCTATGTGTTTAGAAACATAAGCATAATTATTATTCTAATCCTAACCAAAAAATATATTTTTTTAGTGTTTCTAAGCATAATTACCTTCCAATTTCAGATGACAAAGGTGACATGTAGGACTGATGCCTGTAAGGGGGTCCTGTAGCTACCAGCAGAGAGCTCTTCCTGCAGGAGCTGTCAAGTTTGTTTCAAGGTGGTGTACGTCTTCTCTACATTTACCATGAGGAGGGAATACTGAAGATGTTTATATCTTTCAAGCTATCTGAGTAATATCGAAAGGAAAACAACATTTTTGAAACTTAAAAAAAACCATCCTGGATAATAGACATGATAGAAGGCTGCTATTAAGGCCAATGAATAGAGTTATTTTATGCCTATGTCATTGAATTTGAACTTTTGAAGCAGCTGAACTTTATAAAATCGGTTTAAGTTGAAAACTACTTTGCTTTTTTATTTCTTTTGTTCTTGTTTGTTTCCCCCCCCCCCCTCCCACATTAAGGCCAAGATCAACCAAGGAAGTTATATATTTCTTTACCAACTCTTTTTTTTTTTTTTTTTCAACAGCAACTTACTTTTTTTTCGCTAGTGTTTGGGGGAAGCGTTCCCTGTGGTCACTTGACATTTCAGGTAGCCATTTTCTCAGAGCAAGCCATTCCACACCAGCTTTAGTGAGCTTCACATAATGGAAGTGCTCCAAGCAGAGAACTCCACAACTTGCAATAAAGCTGCTTCTTGATTTTTTAATTTTTTTTTTTTATTTGCCAGTGAAAGTGTGTTATTCCGAAACGTTTCTGAGAGAAAAACTGGGTCTTGATATGTTCATCCATATACTCAACAAATAACATCACAAAGAATTTCACTACAAATTGCTTAATGTTATTTTATTCCTCTCTCTAATTGAATCAGTGATATAATACCTATGGCCAATTGCTGGTCCTAATGATTTTTATTTAATTAATACTGTCTTTGCCTAGAGTAATTCTGTATTTTTCCCTTGGGAAGCATAAAGTATCAAGAATATGATATAATGTACAGAACTTGTTTACAATAACTGTGAGTTCATTAAATATCTTTTGAGAATCCGGGTTTTTTACTTTCTTAGAAGACAAAGGTAAGTTGTCATTCACAGAAAGGTGGCATGCTGTTAGTAGAGTGTTCGGAAGAGACAGCTTTGTATGGACTGTGGTACTCAGCAAATACCCCAGACAAAGCCCCATCCATCCCACTTCAGTGTCTCCAACAGCAGTCAGTAGAGGAGAATGCTTAGGAAACTAACAATATAAACAGAGAACACAGAGGATAATTATTTTCTTAGTACAGGTTTCTTTAGTTCAGAAACAGCCAGTAATTTCCTGAGCTTGAAGGTGAATTCACACTGTTGCAACTGATATTTATCCAAGTATGTGAAATGCATGGATTTGCACAATACACTTTTAACCCCTGAAAGCGTATGCTGAGTCAGATATCTATGGGAAGAAATAAATTTGATCTTTTTTCCATCTTTGTTTCTAGATGCTGTATGCTTGCTTGGAAACGTCAGTAATGGATTTCTGGAAGAGTTAACACAGGTTTAGATCATACAATTTTAAAATTTATGCATATAAAAAAATTTTTGAAAACCTGTTATATTTAGTGAAAAGTTCAAGTGTAGTGTGTGGATTGCTAGTATTGCATCTCAGATCAGTCTCAACACAAAGCAATATGGTATATATGTACAAACAGCATTTTAGTAAACATCTCTGACATCTCTCTTTTGTATTTCCCTATTATTGCTCTGGATTTTTCTTATTGAAAAGAAAACCTAAATGGGAGTTGCAAGAGAGAGAAAAGCAATTGCTTAGGAGTTAGGCACACTCAGATCACTTAGGGCACTAATGGCAGATTTTGTGCTGCAATTCTTTCCCTCAACTGATCCATAGATAACTTGGAATGAGATCAGTGCTAACTTCTTTTTTTTGTTTCCTTTATTCTTCAAGATTTCCTAGAGTTCATTCAATGGTTTTAGGTTTGGAGGATGTTTCTGTCAGTTCAAAGATAATCTCTCATGGAAATATATTTTGCTTTTATGAGACATGCAACTACCATGCTCCTTGAAAACAGATTTTAGACTACCATAAGAAGTATTTGAATGTATTGTGCCAGTGGCATTTAAGGTGTTCAGTTCACTGGATTTTATGCTCTTTTCATATGAGAAAAAAAAAAAGTTGTTGCATCTCCAACTCAAAGTGGGTTTTTCTTTCTTATGGTTGTTTTTGTTACCTCTGAAATATTCTGTGACCTGTGGGTAGCACTATTCTAGTCAGGACTGGCTAGGGTTGTTTTGATACCTGACATATATCTGCCTATTTTTGAAGCATTTTAAAGTCCGTGGAAGGCACAATGGGTTAAGAGTTTCCAATAAACATTAGAGTATTAAAAGTTTGAGTTTAGCTATTTTTATCATCTTAAAACGGTAGTTTTAGTTGATAATTTCAAAGAAATTCTAATGAAAATATGTTTCAAATAACTCATTTTGTAAACTGACTAAGAAAGAAAGCAAAAACAAGAAAGCAAGTAAAAACATTGAATCAAAGATGTATTTTGTCACCATTGCAGAAAAAATTGTGCTTTTAAAAAATTATAATTTATTTATATTCACTACTCTCCCAGGAAAAGAATTCTTATGCAGTAGTGGTTTTCAGTTCAGTTTTGATAGATTAAGTTGTAAAATATGGGCATATTTGGAAAACCATTTACTTGTTTTTTCTTTCCTTCTTTTCCCTGCCATTAAGCAGCAGAAATGACAGAAATTAGAACAAAAATCTTAAGATGGTACTTTCAGTTTAGATTTCTGATATTTTATAGCCCTGGCAGTAGTCAGTTGTTTATCATGTTAGCCAAAATCAGTAAATTACTATCCCAGCAGAAGTGTTTTGTATTTCATCTGGTCTATGTTTCACGTCTCTTCCTAGCATTGTTAATTTTGTTTTTTTTAATTTTGATACATCCAGTTTATACTAAAAAATATATGAAATTTTCTTACTTTGGTATATAGATTTCCTCATGTGCTGTCAGTCAAGTCCATAGCTCTTCATCTCCACTGCTCTTGAGAGTGTTAAATGCCAATTGTGATGGTGATTACCAAATTGCCATGTATCACACTTCAGCAAACATAAACAATGCAATTGCCTCAGAAATTACTTGTGTCTATATTATTTGCCATACTGGCCTAGAAGTTGCTCTTAGGAAAAAAAAAAGTTGTTAATTTGCAATACTGAAAAAAATGAACCAGTGCAAATCCAGCCCAAGATTTTATGGAGATCATGCAACGTGCACAGCAGATGGTAAAGCGGTATTTTATGTTACACATAAAAAATTATATTGACTGGATATTGAACAGGAACTATGAAACTGGAACTATTTGCTGATGAAGACAATTTTGGGCTGGCCTAAGCGGAGGGAGACAGAATGCAGCTAATTAAGATCTAATCTGTCCTAGAGGTAGGTCACTGACTCTACCCATTTACAGTAATTTCATGACTATAAGCCGCACCTGAATATAAGCCGCACTTCCGGG